>CM050911.1:54228995-54828995 GCA_027742785.1 Vigna reflexopilosa | reverse complement strand
GTTTGTTTTTAATGGATGTGAGATAGAAAGAAAAGTTGGTAACCTTGCAATAGGCAATGTTGTCACATCCGCAGGTTAAGTGACCATTGGCTATGTCAACAGCTTCAGGGGCTCCTCCTCCGTCACTCCTCTTTCAACACACATATATTATCAATGCAAGTATTTTCAGAAAACAATGAAATTAATGAAATGCAATATTAAAGTAATTTAATACCATATAAAAATCAACGGCAATGAAATTCGGCCACCGATTATCAGCAGCAGCATGACAAGTTTTCAGCATGTTAACTAATGGAGCCGAATTATGAGCACAAGTCGAAGTTGCATTAGCATTACTCAGAAAATAGTTCATCAAAACCAATGTCCTTGATTTGGTGTTCATAGCTGGAGATTCTCCACGATTTGGACAAGAACCATTTACCATTCCGTCATCTCCATCTGAAAATTAATCAGATTCCATACACGATCCTACGATTAGGGTTCTTGACAAAAAAAAATAAAAAAAATAATGAAACTCACATTGGTTTTCTACAACGTATGTCCACTGATAAGCAATGCCTTCAGAAGCTTCTTTAGATGATTTAGAGGTAAAAAGAAGCAAGCGTTGATTCTTCTGAACCATGTCATCGACGGTTGGCCATTCTTCACCGTTTTTGGGCATTCTCGACAGTGGAAACAAGTACTTGGTCAACCCAGCATCGTTAAACACCTTTGAAATCCCCGTCGGTGATGACACGTAGTCTTCAATGAAGATGGTCACAATTTCTGATGGATTTGCTGCCAGAAATGCCTCAATTTCTTTAAGCACGTTTATAGCACGTTTCTGGCATGCATGGTGTATATGCAGACAAATTAGAGATTCTACATTTCACAAAAAGATATATATGTAAGGTAACTCCTGCACTTACAAACGACGTCGCTTCGTAACATTTGCCTCCGAAAGAGTGACACAACCATATGTCATCGTTAAATTCATACATATCTAACATAAAGCCACGAACTCCATTCTGTGCATAAAATCATAACGCAGTGGAAATGAGGAAGAAAGACATTCTTTACACAAACAGACATTCTGATTATAAGAATAAAATAATCATAAAATTATGAATTTTTATATTTATAAAATAAAAATAATGTTAAATAGGTGTAAAAATTTGTTGCGTTTCAAAATATTAATATCCAATGAGGAATGAATGGAAAAATATACACTTACACAAATCGAGTCTCTTAAGTCTCATAATGTTGAACACCTTCATTTGTCACAGTTATTAAGTTAATGTTATATTTAGGGATAATTTCATTGAAGATTTTGATTAATGTGGATAAAATACTAACAAAGTTAACGAATTGCTTCTTCTTCTTTTTCTCAATTAAATTCTTAACTTATAGGAGGCCCTTGTTTTAAGTATATTAAATTTTTGAAAGAAAATGTGGACTCATGTATATCACATTCTCTTATTTTGTACAAGTTTTTTTTAAAAACATCATTAGGAGTGGTGGATTTCCAAGTTAGATAGATCGGGTCATGTGCTATAAAAAGTAAATTAGATACAAATAAAACAAATTTTTACCTAACTAAAAGAAGTATAGTTAACAAAAATTTAGAAAGAAAAAATGTGTATATAATTGAGAATTTGGTTTATAATAAAATAAAATTAATTAAATATACTTTAATCCTTGATAAATTATAAGATTTTTTTTATTCCTAAATTTTTATTATTATGTTTGTCCCTAATAACATTTTATCCCCAAAAGTATTTATTTAGTGCTTTGTGTGGTGATCTAAAATATTAACAAAAAATTTATTAGAAACCATAAAAAAAAAATTAGAGAGGAAATCAAAATTCGATAATCCACCCATGATCAAATGAAAATTTATCAGGGATCAAAATTATAATTAGATCTAGGTGTGATCATTTATCAATTTACTTCCAACTTTTTTCCTTCTATGCCCTGTATTATTTTGATGTTTGAGGCAAAGTAAAAAGAAGAAAAAAATCGTGTACTTTATTTAAGTTAATTACAGTCTTAAGTTTGGCAATACAAAAATTATTTGAATACGATATTCCTTTACTTTAATGAAACCAAAAATAGAAGTAAATATTTAGCATTTAAATAATTAAATATATTATAAAATAGTTTTCTGTGGATGTAAGACTTGTAATTAAATAATTAAATAATATAAAAAGAGATAAGAGAATGAAAAGGAGGATGAGTGAAAAGAGAGAGCAAAGGCTCACATTGAGTTGTTGAGTTACTGTGTCTTCCTGCGTTGTGGTGGTTATAATGATTGATCCTGTTTCCGATTTAACGCCAGATTGAGCAAATGAGTTATGAGTTGTCAGCCATGAATATCTGTTGAACGCCAAACCTTTCACCTATAACAACTCCACAACAACATTACACCCTCAATTTAACCTAATCATCCTTTCAATTACCATTAACAACACACAATTCTTTTTAGGATCATCTCTTAATTAAAACTTATTATCTCAAACTTTTGTTTTTGCCAATGAAAAACAAAACACTAGACCAAATCTAATAATTAGATTAGTATTTAACAATCATAAATTTCTTAAGAAGATTATTCAAGAATTCAATGGATCAAATTCACATAAAAATTTGCATCACTTCCAACCAAATCTTCAAAATATCTTTAACCCAAAACTTTGAAAGAAATGAATTGTAATTATTCTTTCTTATATATTATTCAATATTCTTGTTGTAAAGTTTAAATTCATATTTGAAATTCTCTCGAATAAAAACAGAGTACCATACAAATTAAGCATAATATTGAAGTTCATATTTTTCTATGGTAAATTATTATTTTTATAAAGGATTAAAAGAGCAATTTGAGTGAAAAAATGTCATTAAAATTGAAAGAAAATATGAAATTAAAATCTGACTTAATTGAAAATACTAAATTTTTTAATATAAAAGTGGGTTGTACCTTGGAAGTAGGGATTATAGGTTGGGTCCTTACGCATCTAGAGCGGGTGTTCCCATTTTCAGGACATGTTCCACAATTAAGACCACCGTCACATTTGTTCTGAGACCCACAAGTTTCTCCTAGCTGTTATTCAATAAGAAACTAATCACGAGATCATCGTTAATTTTATTCAATAAGATTGCAAATGTAACTGATATATACTATATGGTTTAAATTAATGATTGGAGAAATAATTAGGTATAGACCTTCAGGCAGGAGAAGCCATTAACGAGGGAGAGTGTCAAAAGAACTACCATTGTCACTTGGCTTTGATTCTGCATTGAGGATGAAAGTTATATATAAATGAATTTGCATGGACCTAGAAATTAAGAACTTGATTGATTATTAAATGTAATTGAAAATGAGAGATGAAGATATAAATGATGCCTTCATGTTGACGGAGGTTTTCCAGATATTTCTTTGCGCTTGAGGGTTGAGAGACGATGAACATTGAGGATGTTATATCCCCGCTCCCTCTGCAATTCCCTCCTTCAACGATCCTTTTCAAACAAATTCAGACCTTTTATGCTTTCATCAATTTATATATTCTGGGCTCAGCACAGATCGATTTGTTGGGGGGAGCAAATGTAGGGAATTCCAGATATTGGATTCTAACTTTTACTTTACACAATTAAGCTTTCAAGGAACAAAAAACAAACAATATAACTTATTTATTCTTGTATTTTCTTTCTTAAAACCAAATTTACATTTATTTTTTATTTATATAAATATAGTTTATATTTACAGGTTGTCATAATCACATTGTGCAATGGTCCATCAAATATTAAAAATTAAGATTGAAAATTAGACACTTGCAAACAAAATCAGTAGGCTCCAAACTTTTAACGTGAAAAACCCTGGTGAAGGAAAAATCCATTCAGTCAAAAATCTTTACTAATAGGGATTAGCAATGCACCAACTCCGCATAGAATCATTAAATCAATAAAATAAAATATAAATTTTGAATAGTAAATAAGATACCAATATAATAAAAAAGGACAAGAATACAAAATATTTGTATCAAAATAATGCTATCTACGCTCTACATCAAAATCTAAGAACAAAACAACTTAACACTCTTGTTTTTATAAGATTGAGAAGTACTGTATCTACAAAAAATACTTTCTAAATTCTTCCTTCCTCTCGATCCAAGATATATCCAGTTAACTCATTGCAAAGATTGAAAGTCTTCTTTTTATGTTCTTTAATGTTTGAACAAATAAAATATCTGCAAAAACAATCCTAAGTTAGGTATGTGTGTATGAAAGCAATTCATGCTAGATTGAATATGTAATGCATATCTCGTAAACAATGCTATTTTTAGTACCTTTGCTAACCAGACATGTTTATCTATTGACCTAGCTAATGCTTGATTAGTCATATCAACCTTGTTTTGGGAAGCCGACAAGGTCTAGGTGTATGTTGTTGCCATGACATAGATATTCATACCGAGGTGATGTCGTCTTAGGCTGATGATATCATTTCGATTTCATACAATGCACGAGCCTTCCAGGTTCGATATATCTTAGATTTGAGAGTATGTTATTTTGCAAAGAAAAATTCCTTTCTTTAGTTATCTAATCATTATAGGCATAATAGTCTCTCAATGAACTTGTCAACAAAAAGGCTTGAGAAAATGACATTAATGGTTGTCAAAAGTGACTGCTACATGAGAAAGACCAAGGGTCATGAGTTGTAACCACTGAATTTGAAAGGATCCAATGGTTCAGGAGTGTGCGGTGCATATGGGAGGGCTTCCCTTATGGCTATAAATAAAGGTTCATTTTCTGATTGGCAACCATTTGTGTTTCTCCAAAAGGCGAGATCTTAATTCTGAAATGGTGTGTTATATGGCTTATTTTTCCAGGTATGATTTTGTGTACAAATCTTGATCTGTCTTCAAGTAAATCCGAAGGGGTTGATAGAGATTTGAGGATAGGATAGAGTCTTCGACAAGTGTGTCATCTCCTAGCAATAATAACAAGGAGTCAAAACGCTTCAATCGTAGAGTGAGTCGTGACCAAGATGTCTTTGAGGAAGGCGTTATGAGTGAATAGATCTCCGGGTGAAGGAGTATTTTTCAAAATACCGATGGTCATCTACTATTCAAACTTTTTGTGATAATGTTTCCATGCTGGAAGGGAATGCTGAAGATTATATGATTTTTGTTCATATGATTTGTACTATATATAGATAATGTTTGTTCATGGTTAATGCAATAACATGTAATCAAATGTATTTGGATAGGTGTGGCTTACTAAGAATAGATTTGCAAACTAGTCCATCATATATGATTTGACCTTAGTTCACATGAATTGAGCCTAAAGAATTCACAGTACTAAAAAAATCTTTTATAAAAAAAGTTACAAGACAAAATATCTATGAAGTCCTATGGGCTAAGGTGAGTTTATGGACTTTCTTTTAATATGATTATTTTATTCTTAATAATATTTAAAAGTTTTCTAATTAAGTTAAAATATTAATTTTACTTATGCTATATTTTTTAAATTGAATCAAATTATACAATTATATGTATATCTAGTTTCTTATTTATTTTTTTATTCTAAGATGATTTTAACTTGGTGTGACCTATGATAGTATTATTTTAAAAGTGTGTAATCCTAAAAACGTGTTACATTATCTATAAAAACAATCATAATTTTGAATCATTCATTATTCACATTAAATTTATTTGTGAGACTAAAAAAATAAATTTATATTCAAAGGATTAAAATAATTAATTTTAATAAATTAAAAAAACTGAGAAACTAAAATAAATTCTGACCTTAATTTATGGAATTAATAAATAACAGAAATAAATAAAAATTAATATCGACATCATTAGATTAGTTATTTTTTACATTTTAAAAACTAAAAAAACATTATTTTATTTCAGAGGAGTATAAGAAAAATTGACCAAAATTTAAAAATTAAACACGTATTCAACCCTTTCATAAATTATCTAAGTTTAGAACACTTTTGGTTTCAAAATAGAAAAAATTGACTTGTTATTATCATCTTAAATTAATATTTGATGAGGAAATTAAATTAATTAAATCTGTGTACATGACGGTATTAATTAAATGTGAGAACGCATGGTAGCATCTGATATGACAAAGTCCAGTTTCGTCTCCCATTAATTTATTGCCACCAGGAAAAGCTTCGTAAACAGTAAAAAAAAGAGAAAGATAAGGAAAAAAGAAAAGAAATGAGCAATGGCCATATCTGCCCCCACCAAGTACGCTAACAAGATTCTGCTTACACCCTTTGCGCCAACATCACACCAACCTCACTCACTCACTCACTCACTCACTCAAACTCTTCTTCACTACTCCACACTCTCTTTCTCTTTCTCTTCTTCCTCACATCAAATTCAACAAACACAAGAGAGAGAAACATGAAACCCAACGACAACGTGGCAATACTGACCAAGACAGACTCCGAGGTTAGCAGCCTCTCCCAGTCCTCACCGCCCCGCTCTCCCCGCCGGCCAGTATACTACGTCCAAAGCCCTTCCCGCGACTCCTCCCACGACGGCGAGAAGACCACCAACTCCTTCCACTCCAGCCCGCTCCAAAGCCCATTGGGCTCTCCGCCCCACTCCCACTCCAACTCCTCGCTGGGCCGCCACTCTCGTGAGTCCGCCTCCACCCGCTTTTCCGGCTCCCGCAAGAGCAGCTCCACCAACCGCAAGGGCCCATGGAGGCCCTGGAAGGACCACTTCCACGCCATCGAGGAAGAGGGTCTCCTCGACGCCCACGACAATGCCCAACACGGCTTCCCTCGTCGCTGCTATTTCCCGGCATTCATCTTGGCCTTCCTCCTTCTCTTCTCCTTTTTCTCTCTCATTCTCTGGGCCGCAAGTCGCCCCCAAAAACCTGCCATTTCACTCAAGGTTAATTCTTCTAAACACACATATATATACATATTTCAGTTATTAACTCTTGCAAACCAATTCATGTGAAATCTTTCAGAGTATAACCTTCGATCAGTTCCTGATTCAAGCGGGTGCCGATGAGTCAGGAGTTGCCACAAGCTTGGTCTCCATGAATTCATCTGTGAAGTTGACGTTTCGTAACACAGCTACATTTTTCGGGGTCCATGTCACCTCCACTCCCCTAGATCTAAATTTTTATGAACTCACTCTTGCCACTGGAACTGTAAGTTGATAATTATTTTTTTAACATAATTATTCCATTTTGTTAATGCGGGGCTTAGTTTAATTCGGTTAACTTTGCAGATGCCAAAGTTCTACCAATCTAGGAAGAGCCAAAGATCTGTTAGAGTGATGGTGAAAGGGAGTCACATTCCACTGTACGGAGGGGGAGCGAACCTGAACACTGTGAACGGGACACCGCTTGAACCAGTGCCGTTGACGTTGAGCGTGATGGTGCGGTCGAGGGCTTACGTTTTGGGGAAATTGGTGAAACCCAAGTTCCACGAGAAGATTGAGTGTTCTGTGGTTTTGGATCCGAAGAAGATGGGCGTGGCCATTTCGCTGGTCAAGAAGTGCACTTACCAGTAAGTCAACACCGTCATTAATTACTTAATAAACCAAACCTTAATATTTTCTTTTCAAGGGTGTGGTTGGATGCAGTCGGTGCTTCAGTTTTCAACAATTATTCTTAATATAAATTACTTTTACTTTTATTTTCTAGCTGTCTTTCCCATTTCCCCCCTATATAAATGTATCAGCAATACGTAGTTGCGGTAGCTGGAACAAGTAGCAAAATATTGAATTTGGGCTACTTAAACCCCAAAAATGAAATAGATTGCTGGGTCAAATCATGGTTAGTATATAAAATAATCCAGTTGATGTTATTTATGATTTAAAGAATGAAGTAAATACGCCTCCCACGTTACTTAGTTCACATGTAAACTTTGTTGTGGAAGCGGGAAAAATACCTGTAAGATTTTCTTTGATTTCTTAAAGAAGAAAAAGACGAAAGCTTAGATAGCACTATACATTATTATAATTTTTTAAAAGTGATTACACTACAGTATAAAGGGCGTTCAGAATAATGTTTTTAATATTTGGCCAGTTATTGAAGTGACAAAATAGTATACCACGCTCCATTTATTTAACTAACCATGAAGAGATTTTTTTTTTTCACAAAAACCTATGTCCAAAATTTTACAAGATTCAAAATTTTTGTCCAAATATTTATAAACTTTTTTTTTTCACTTTAGAATTCCAAACTCGGGCAATTGGAATTCTGAATTTTGTTTTTGCATGAGAATGTCAATAAGTTAAAATTCAACATTAAAATCCAAATTCGTATACAACTTTTACTCTCTTTTTTATGAAAAACATTTTGGAAAAAATATTGTTATTATATAAATTGAAACCAATTTATAAGATCGAATTCTTTTCTTTAATTTAATACGTTTACTCGAGACGGTTTTCTTATATTTTTGACATTATATGATATTTCATTTTTGTTTTCTCATTAAATGTGTGAGTGTGCTAATAATGATATGTGGGTGCTCAAATAAAAAACTAAAATTGTAAGCGTCATAATAAATTACAATCAACATAAATTGCACATATCTTGAAATCGTTGACCATGTATAATATTTTAATGGATATTTTATTTGTATGGGCCTAAGATGACCCAACTCATCGCAATGTTAAATTTTCATCCGATTTTGTAATTAAACATAATGTTGATTATGTCATTAATCCGATATGATTTTGCAATACATAGTTTGATTAGTAGAGAATACATATTGAACTATATTCAATATTTATTTTTCTATTACAAATTAAATTGTGGTTTAGGCACTGAAAACATGAAATGAAAATTTGTAAAAGAAATTCAGAAATCAAAACCAGAATTAAGATAATTAATATGGATCAATCACGCTTTCAAATAATTAAACAATATAAAATCTTTGATAATTGGTATTATCATATTTTTTATTATGTTTACTTTTATTTTGTATTGATATTTTTATTATTATCCTTTTAAATAATTAAGGATTGATTAAATAGTTTTAGAAAAAATAAGTATTTTATTTTTCATTAGTATTTTTATTGTTATTTGTATAAATAATTCAGATTTTAAACTGAAAAAGATAAGTATTTGATTTTTATTTGTGAAATATTTTGTAGATAAATAAATATTTTAGAAGATTGAAAAATATATCAATGATTATTGATTACAGTTTATAAGTACAAATTTCAAACTGAGTCTACTTCAATTACAATTTAGTAGATAGACAACATAGGTGTATCTTCGGAGGTTAGAGACACACTCATTGTCACCATTATTTTCATCATCTATCTCTTTTTTAGTGTGCAAAATGTTTAAAAGTAATTAATTCTCTTATTCATTGGGATTGGACATAATGTTCATTCACTCCTTGTGGTTTTTGTTATCCAATATACTTATTTTTTATTACTTTGTGTTCTATTTTTATTTTTAATTGCATAATTATTGATTGCTTATTTGTTGGTATCTTATTATTGAAAAATATTAGAACCTTAATTAGGATAAAACAACTAATAGATTTTTCCTTTAAACATAAAGTTTTATCAATTAGTCAATTTAAATATCTGAATTTAATGTGAACTTTTGATAAAAATATCTAAGGAATTAAATGTTTTATTAGTAAGGTTTAGACTTGTCTCGAACGAATTAGGACTTGTTAGCTTCTAGTATAAATGGTAGAGTAAATAGTGGAGGTATATTGATTTGTGCTTTCATATTGAATTGGAACATAAAACCCAATCTGAATGAAATTTGATTGCATTCTAGAATTTAGAATTATTTTATTAAAAACAAATACTTTTTCATTATTTCAAAATTCTTAACCTTGATAAGTAAATAATCATAGTTATATTTAACAAACACGAGTTTATTGAAAAAATAATATTTGGACATTCTATTTTATTACATGTACGATTTGATACACTTACCAATATCCTAACATAGTTCTCTAAAGATTCATATCCAAGTTTGAACAATTAAGTTATTCAATTAATTAACCAACTCAATTTATACAAATTAATTCGCAATATCCTTTAATCTAATTCATATCCAGTTATTAAATCAAGATTCAATTCATTCTTAATTTGAATATATGGATAGTTTTTTCATCTCTTTTTTAAAAGTGTAGACTTTTATTTATGTTGAGTTTGTAAGGTCAATTATGCTTTGGAGCATGCTTTAAGACAAAGTTTTCAAAGACTATGATTAGAGAATGATTATACATTAGTTTGCCACAATTTATTAGATTAAATAATGGTTTAATAGAGTTTTAAAGATAGATATCGTTGATGCTTGCAAATATACAATTTAAAGTTTTTTATGTTTTTTGTGAGAGAAATAATTTTTTCGATAAATTAGTTAATTTGGTTTTTATTCATAAAAACATTTAAATAATTTAATGTTCTACTCTTATGTATTTATTTAATTTTTTTATATGTATAATTTATTTATGCTTTTTAAAGTTTAATTTATACCATGAGTTTAGTATGGTTCATCATGTTTTGTATTATTTATTTATTTAAAAAAAAATTAATAACAAATTATTAATGAGTTTTGGAATGTGAGTTAATGTGGTAACTTGGATATAAAAGTTCATTAACAAAAAATTATTTAGAAAACAATTTAAATGACACTTTTTATTAAATAGTATAGCATTTTATTAAAAGTTAGAAAATTCATTAAATCAAAGAATATATTTTATATTCATTAGTTTATTGGTAATTGAATTAATATATATATATATATATATATATATATATATATATATATATATATATATATATATATATATTACAATATATTAAGTAGTTATGATCTGATATAAAACTATAACAAAATTAAGGTATAAAAATTAAGTTAATATAATTTAGTTATTTTGAGTGATATGTAAGAAGAAAAAATAATGAAAAATATTAAATAGAAAAAGTAGTTTAGAATAGAACTATCATTTGATTTTATTTTTTTTAGCAAATTAAAGGCCTCAAACACTAAACATAATTGATTCTACTTGTTATTTGTTCATAATTTAAAAATGGAAAGGACAAGTTGATTGATGTTCTCACTCAAGTAGTCCTTTAATTCATTTTTAATATTAATTAATAACTTGCGCTCATTATAAGAAACGATAAAATATAAAAATTTTTAAAATAACGTTATAAATATAAACTTAAAAATATATTTATCTTCAAAGCCGGGATATATTACAAATTAAAAAATTAATTAAAAGTGCATTACGGAGTAAAACAGGAAAGAGAGTGTACTATATCGTACAAAGATAATTTGCGGGTCACAATTCTGTGGCCCATCTTTCACATGGACTGCTTCAACAGTGCTCCAAATTAGATCATTCTCAACAGTTTCTTTTTCTCTGTTGATAGAGTGAATTTGGTTTCACAAATAAGCTAGTTGCTAATATTATGATTCAATTGTATAAGAAACCATATTTTTTTCATTTTTTTAAAATTTTACTGGCAGATTTAAAAGAAATATGAGTTACATTTCCCTTCATGATTATAAATTATAATTCACAAGAAATAAAGCTATGAAAAAAAATTAAAATCAGTGCAAGTAACTATATTATACCTCTTTTGTGTTTATTAACAATATTATATGACCCATACATTTCTCATTGTAGTTTGATATTGAATTGTTATTCAAGTAAAATATATTCTTGACTGAATTAAAAAAACTTGAAAAAAAAAACAATTATTTTTTCTCTAGCAGTTGTTTGGTGACTACTTGAGGTGATTTTTATGGCTATGATTGAAATTAAATGGAGAACATGCATGTGCTGCACTTAATATAGTGTTACGAAATTGAGGAACACGAAAGAGAATAGTGATCAATGGTACAGAATTACATGGCCCATCTTTCACATGGACCCTATTCAAGAGCCTTCTACTTGGATCAATCTAATTACATTTTCTGATTATTGCTTTGTGGGCTACCATCTTTCTTTCAGCTCAAACTTATAGCACCGCCCTTATTCACCTCTACACCTGCATTCTGTTTCTTCTTCAATTTTTTTTTCTTGCATGT
Organism: Vigna reflexopilosa; assembly: GCA_027742785.1. Taxonomy (NCBI): domain Eukaryota; kingdom Viridiplantae; phylum Streptophyta; class Magnoliopsida; order Fabales; family Fabaceae; genus Vigna; species Vigna reflexopilosa. Next base: position 54,816,974 of record CM050911.1, on the reverse strand, counting down.
GTGAATTGTAATTTCTGGATGCTACTAAATCAAAGTTTTGAAGAATATAAATTGAATGGTTTTAATTTCTACTTATACAAAAATCATAATTAGTATACTTTTTAAAATAATTACTATAAAAGTTAGCAAAATTATCAAACATAACCTATGCTTATTTGGCAAAATCATGATTGAGTAATATTAAATTGAGTTTTGTTCCCAGACTATGATACTTGTAGAAGTTGAAAATATTTACTAAAGCATAATATTAAGTTAAAATACGATTTTTACAAAATGAAATCCAAGCACGCCCACTACACGCTTCACAAAAGAGCAACCACAAATGCAGTGCTTCTCTTTCGATTTGGACGCAATAAAATCTCAAAAAGACAAAACGTGCAATGCATTTTAAATATTTGCCGCAACACATCGATCGAACTTAGGTCCATGTCCTAACTAACACAGTAGTGGTGGACGATATAATTTAAGTCAATTTAATAATAAATAATAATAATAATAATAATAATTTCATTCTAAAATTATACCCCTTCTTCCGTTCCTTTAAATGTTGGACTTTTAGAGAATTTTCGTTTCTATTTATTTTTTCTCATTTATAAAGTTTAAATTTACATCATTCAAAATTTTAACAATTATATCTTTATGTTACTTTTAATTTTAAAATAATTTAATTTATTCTTACAAAATCATAGAAAAGAAATAAAAAAAATGGGGAAGAGTACTGTTTAAGTATCCAATGCTATGTAGTAAAGCACATTTTAGTGCCCACAAAAAATCTTGGCCATTGTTTATGATCCTCGAATAGTTTGCTGTTGACCTTTTTCTTTTGTAAGCAAGGTTTAAGTCTCCTTCTTGACTTCTACTTTCTATTGTAACATTCTTGAAAGAATTTTCTAAATGATGCATCATTCAAAACTCTGACAACACGCAGGGTGTTGTGATTTTTCCCTTTTCTTTTCTGGTTTTGTATACGAAGGAACATGGGAGTTGTTATTTGACCTTTTACTTTTGGGTGGAATTCCAAGAAGAAAATCTAGAATACTTTGATCTCACTCCTAGGTCGCCCAAATTCTATAACGCTTTGTATTAATTTGGTAATGGTCGATTCCTTTCTTTCCACCATACCTAATCTCGTAGGTGGATTGTATTCAATGGATTTAGAAGAAATTCAGATGGTTTGGCACAACGGGATGATCGGTGTTTTTCCCAACACAACTTTGAATGTTAAACATTTCTGTTCATCGTCATAATAACATTGAGCACTATTAATTCCGTGTTTCTTCCAATTGCTCCAAGAGCTGTCTTCACGCTGGCACGATACGCTGTGAAGGCCCAGCTTCTCCCCTTACCTTTTCATTTCACACTAAATTTAAACCAACCAAGTCAAAGGAAACCACAATTTAAAAAAAAAAAAAACATTGGATATTCACATAAAATTTGTCAAAGTGTTAAAAGCCAAAATTAAATTGAAGAAATTGGGGGTGTTTGACGCAGACCACACCGACCCAAAAGTTTTAAACTTCATTTACCCCCATATTCTCTTTGACAACATGCAATCATGCCTTCAATAATCATGTCAACGCTTTTACAACCACGGGTTTGCGCCTCTCCCCCATTCATAACATCACCCTCCTAAAAGTTAAAACTTTAAACCCCTCATCAGATCGAATTCCCCAAATAGAAGCCAATAAAGAGATTAAACACAAATAACAGTAACCGAGTAATTTACTATAAAATCAGCCTCTGTACAACGCGCCACAACCGGCGCCAGTTAAAACTCTTCCATCAAATCAGTTCACAAATCACAAATGTACGTATATCCTACCCAATTTACAAAAATTAAATCAACCAATTCATATAATCAAAACCCAGATTGCGATCAACAATCTTCCAATTCCTATGCGAATTTCACCTAACTCTACTCCAACCATCTGATTCTGACCAATTCGCCGGCCGATCAACGGTTGATATCTGACGGAGCCGGTCCTCCGGCGTGCAGAAACCTTCCAGACGGGACTCGTCAAAATTCCACGGCGATTGAGATTCCGGCGAGCTGGGAAGTGAAGAAGTCATACTAGAAACCCAGTCCGGGAAATCGAAGTGACTTCTGGGCGATTCGTGAACGCGCTTAAATGAAACAGTGCCATCAGAAACAAAAGGATGTTTCAAAAGCATCTCTGCACTCCACCTCTTTCTAGGATCCTTAACAAAACACTTCTCGATAAAATCCTTCCCTTCTGCCGACAAATTCTCAGGTATCTCGGGAGTCTCTTCTCCCACCCCAATTCGAAGCATCAACGACCACATACTCGACCCCTTCTCCACCTTCCACGCCGGTTTCCCGGTCACCATCTCCACAACTGCGCACCCCAGAGCCCATATATCTGCGGGCGACTCACACTCCCCGTCAACCACTTGCTCCGGCGACATAAAGAGCGGAGTCCCCCTGCATTCACTCTTCCTCTGTTTTTTCTCCCCTGCCTCTTTCGCCAGACCGAAATCTGCAATCTTGATTTCCCCGTCGTCAAATATGAGGATGTTTTGAAGCTTTATGTCGCAGTGGACAAACTCGTTTTGATGTATGTGATTCAAACCTTCCAAGATGGACCTCGTATAACGCCTAACCTGAGGCTCGGGAATCCAGCCTCCGCAATTGTTTACCTTGTCTGCGAGAGTCCCGGCGGTGGCATATTCGAGGAATAAATTGTAATACTCAACACCATTCTCGAAACTGTAGTCATCTCCGAAACAGCGAATGATTCTCGGACAAGAACCTAGCTGATCGAGCACGTGCTTTTCGTTCTTGAGCCAACACGAGGTGAGTGCCTGGGAGGACTTGACGGCTGTTAAAGACGGAAACCGAGAGGAATTGGTAGTCGGAATGACTAAACTAACGGTTGCGAAGCCTCCTCGACCGACGGCGTCTCCACGAACCCAATCCATGTGTTGCAACTAATATGTGAGGTGACTGTGTAGGTGGTTTTGCTTTGTGGGAAAGAAAGAAAGAAAAGAGAGGTGAAGTAATGGGAATAGGAATAAGAAAGAAGTGCCAAGTGATGGTTGGAAAGAATGAGGAAGGCTCTGTTTTATATATATATATATACGGTGAAATATGGTTGATACTGAATGACCTAAGGCTTAAGGCGTCTGGCGAAATAAAGATATTTAAGAGAAAATACTAAATATTCGTGGATGATTGAAGCACGTGATAGGCGAGGATATTTTCAGGCCAAAGAGTGTTTTCCAAAATTGGGTGAACTAGCTCACCACACTTCTCAACGTGGTTGATGAGATGAACGTTTCCCAAAGATTTTATGACAGATATCACGCTGCTGCGACAGTGACTTCCAAAAATACGTCCCCTAAATTCTATTAATAATATTATCATCATTTTTTTTCTACACTAATTTTTTTTATTTATCAGAGTATGGTACGTGTGATTTTAGTAACTATGTCCTTTTACGCATCTTCTTCTCCAGTCATGTCAGAGTATCTAAGTGTATAGATAGTTTTTTTGTCCTAGTCATGCTTTTACACGCATTAGCTCCTAAATTATTATAGTTATTATATCTGCACTGTGTTTTGCATTGATCATATGTTTGTTTTAGGAAAAAATGAATGGCCACGATCTTCAAAATATTCACTGCTTCCTACTCTCAAATTGTCGTCACTCAGTCTTATCCTTTCTATTACAAATTGCTAGGTAGTTGTTGCTCAAACTTAACAAATTCCTATCTCTATTTAAATATTCCTACCATTTGTTGGAATATTCTTCATCCAAGCTTTTTCGTCTCTTTTTTTTTTTTAAAAAAAAAAAGGAAATTATGGACACTGAACATGTGACAATGATTTTTCATGTAAAGTAATATTTTCATGTGACAATTAAAGGAAATTATATATTGTTTGTTGAAGTTTGAAAAATTATGAAGATTTATGTACGAATATTACGCAACTTAACTATTGTTTTAAGATAAACGTGCGTAATTTTATTTATGTGCGGATTCACGCACATTATACAACGTTAGGATATATATATATATTCAGGAAGTTTTAAAAATCTTAAATTAAATAAATATATTTCATTTGTTAAGATATTTTATTTCTGAGTAATTTTTTCATTTATCACGCTTCGGGATTTCTTTTTCGAATTTATATATTATGCAATTCGAGATTTAATATATAAATACATGGTATGAAAAAACAATGTGATTATTCTGATGGAAATTAATAGGACAGGCCAGGAATGAAGATTTGATCTGTGCAAGTGCATGACAGTAAACTTTTTACTGCTGCAACTGAGCCAGTATAATTATTTGATAATCTATAAAGCATACTTAAATGTATCCCTATTTTAAATCAAAACAGAGCCAAATCAACGAGGCTATATGATAAATCGTGTTCAGATTAAATCAATCTAAAATAGACTGCTCAATTGGGAGAGATGATAAAAATGTGCTGTAAACAGTGTTACAAAAGAAGCACGTTTCGGATCTTATTAAAAGTTTCATGTTTGGCGTTCGAAAATAATAAAAAAAATATAGAGGCTGGATTTGTGCAATTACCAGCCGACACTCTCAAAAGATACATCTATATATTTGCTGCGCTGGAAGTTGATTCGTTCATACGTGTATTCAAGAATTAAGGAAAATTAAAACACTAAAGTTACACGTGAAGATTGAATTGTGCACGATAAATCAATATTTTATTTTTAATTTTTAATTTTTAGTTAGTGTGTAATTAATTACCAAATAATATTATCTCCTAAAAATATAATATAAGTGAGCGTGAAATTAGTTTATTAGCGATGATTGAATTTAGTACATGTTTAAACCTTATTTAAGATATATATGTGTGATGTATGTGAGTTTGTTTTAAAAAGTATAAGTGTTTATTTATTTTTTTTTCAAATAAAATATGTAAGTGGCAACCTAGTTCATTCTCACGAAAATCTAGATTCAATGTTGTTTAGTTAACCTAGGCCTAATAGACTTTTATTAACTAACACTACTTTCATTTTCTTCAATTACGAAAAATGATGTCTAATTCCTTTATAATCAGGTTAAATCAAGTCGTGAAATTGTACAGAGAAACATCTTTAAATACATGAAAAATAAATCAGTATAAATTTTATACTAATAAATTTCTTTGCGTATACAAATTATATTTGATATTTACAGAACCATTTAAATTGTAATAAAAAGTTAATTTGAATTATTAATGTCAGTTAAACAAAATAAATTGAAAATTAAAATTCGAGTTACCAAAGAATGATATTTATTTATTGAATTAGTAGTTATAAGAGCAGTATGTGAAAGGAGGAGAAAAATAATGTTGAAATTGACTGAAAAAAAAAGGAAAGTTAGCATGAATATAGTTGTGATACCTATAATAATGCCCTATACGTGGTTGCCCTTGTTGTCAATTTTTGAAAAAACGGAAGCTAAGATGACATGGAAGCGTGTTTGGTGTGAAACCAATGGCAAGGTTTGACTGGAAGTGAATGCCTTCACTTTGCCGCATGGGTTTTTAGTGGTACCCTAATAAATAACCAATACTACATACAAATACTATTACTTGCAAAATAATCAAATCTCAATACCACACCGACAACTTCCGCTAAACATTTTTAGGAATTTCATGTACTAAATAAACCAAAGTAACCAAACTATCAAAGTCTAACAGGGTAAGGAATCCCCAGCAACCAACTAAATGATTAAGTAATGTATCCTTTCTCTTTATTACTTCTCCTAAACTTATTCAATGCACCTATACAATCAAGCATTTCAAATGCGACAAAACCTTCAAATAATTTTAGAAATTGAAAGCTTGAAATAAATTTTTTTATCATAAAAATATAATTTAACATTATACATACTTTAGTAAAATTTAGAGACAAAAGTTTGGGAGAGCTATGACCCTTTTGATCCCTTTAAAAATCTATGTGCCCAAGATTGTTATGTTCTAATCAAAATTACAATCTTATAATGACATACAACTATATAACTCTTTTATGCAGCAAAGAGACTTATTGAGTTATGGTGATGAATCTCAAATAAACCTTTCATTTTTATAATGTATTTTTTTTTATTTTCTTTTTTATATTACTCGACGTGGAACATTGTTGAACACACACGTGAGAACCAACATATTCTCTCTTCACCAATAGCCGCCTCACATATAAATAAGAAATCCTTATCGTTGATCATCACTCTTTAGCACCATAAGCAAATGTACAATTATTGAACTAATTTTATCGATGGAAAAAATTTAGTTGATAAAAAAAGTTATCAACAAATTTTAAAATTTTAATTATTCACATATTCTTTTTGTTTGTTAGTAATGGATTTGTCGTTTAAATTAATCGACAATTAGAATTATCATTATCAAAAAAAATATTTGTCGATAATTTATCCGTCGATAAAATTCATCAATAAAATCCACCTATAATTTATAATGTTTATTATTGACGAATATTTCTGTTAGTAAAATAAGGGTCAAAGTTCCCACTAGGGCTTTGATAATTTCGTAGTAAAATATATCTGTAAATATAACATAATGTCATCATAAATGAATTTTCTTCAAATCCATTAGTAAATTTATTGATAATAAATTTCTTTAAAACTCGTCAATAAATTAATTTTTTGAAACCCTTTAGTTAATCTGTCAATAATTGAATTTTTTAAAGATTTTTCAATAATTCATTTTTTTAAAATTCATCGTAATTCCTTCAGTAAATTTGTCATTAAATAAGTGTCAATTTTCATCAAATTTGATGAAATACTTATTATAAGTTAATTGGAGATAAGTGTGAAGAAGAAAAGAAGAAGGAGGAGAAAAAAGTGGAGAAGAAGGAAAAGAAGGAAAAAAAAAGAGGAGAGGGAACAAAGATGATGGATGTGAAGGCAGACACGATAGTGACGACAACAAGTAAGAAAGATAATAAGAATAAAAAGAAGAGAAAAAAGAAGAAGATAAAAGGAAAAAAAAAAGAGATATGAGGAGGGAGAAGAAAATTAAATAATGTATTTTTCAAATGATTTTTACTAATGGTCTAAATCCATCAATAATTACTAATGATTATTTATCAACAAGGTTTTCTATTCGTTGATAAAAATTTTCAATGAGTATTTTACTGATAATTTTTTTTTGTCAATAAATTATTCATAATTTTGATTATTGACGAATTTGAATGATGATAATTGAATTTTGATCATTTATAAATCTATTTTTGTTGCTGTGTACATCAAACTTGTCAACAAGTTCCACATTGAAACTCATCAATACTCAAGGTGATATCCATCACCAACACTACCTCGTCCAAGCTAAACCTCACCTGACATACATCAACAAAGCTATTGTACAAATAAAAAAATCATTTACATTAATCTCTTTCTAAAGATGCAACACATAATGTTGTTGGTCAACATGCCAAATTTATCTTCCTCCCTCGATATATGTTTTTTGCTTTTGATGCCACTATTAAGAATAACACAATAGGAAAATATTTTTTTTCTAATGGAAGCATTCCTACAAGTATTAGCATAAATAAAAACACAACAAAAATTTAATGTAGTTTAACGTCTCAAGAGCTATAGTCATAAATACTCAACATAAATATTATTATGAAAGATGATTTTTTTTTTGGTAAAAATTGCAAACATTCTCACACAACTTTTGTGGCAAAAACTGTAAATCTTATAGTGCAGTTTTTTTAGTGAAAATTGTAGACCTTTTCATACAATTTCTTTGGACAAAATGGTAAATCTTTCAATAACACACAACTATCTAATTTACATACACCCATTGAGTTATGACGATTACACCTAAATCTACTCTCCATTTTTATGTAAACACGAACTAGAGAACCAACAGAATGAAAATTTCAATATTTAAGAAATAAAAATTAAATCATACTATCTCAATGGTCGATTATTGCATTTGACTTAAAATATTTGTTCATCCAAAATTAATATTTATCCTATGAATTTATATTATAGTTATATAATTATTATTTTTCTTTTACGAGAGTCGTATTTTCATACATGCTCTTAATGGAGGAAGGGTAACATTAAAAAAAAATCCATGCCTCACTGAAAAATCTTAATATAAAAGTCAAAGAAAATATCTGTTTGGAAATTAATAGGTTGAACAAAACATAAAACCGTTGCATCACCAAATTAACTACCAAAAAATAACTTGATAAGTCTTAAAAGTAACATACTCCAGAAACACTTGCATTAACTCCGTTAAGTATATTGATGAGCGGAGATCCCAAAATAACTAATTCTTGATCAGATGATTAATCTCTCGGTCTTTGATTTCCCTCTATATTTGTTCATTGGGAGATGTGAGTTGTAACCATCTTCCAAACTACAACTCCGATGTAACGTTAATTAGGATTAGATGCAATGAGTGAATTAATTAGTTGAATAAAATACTGACACGTTTTCAAAACAAAAAATCAGAAATTGCAAAAAAGAGAAAGAGAAACTTGACTTGTCTACAAGGTAAAGTAAGCATGGACACAAGAAGAATATAATCTCAACCAACTAGCACAAGACAAATGCTTTAGCAAATCCAACTACCTTCCTATGATGTCATACAATCGTTTCAGAAATTTAAGCACCCAACCATTCTCCATTAAGATACCCTTCGAATATACCTCACCACCAAAATCTATAACGCAACTAAAAACTAATTATTTCCTAATGTCAAACTCCATACATTTTTTCCTTTTTATTGCAAATTCAATACGTGTCAACACATAACTGGTTTAACTTCTACGTAGGCCTTACTATCTCAATTTCAAACCACGCTTTTTCTATTATTAAACCTTATACTAACGAAAACAAAATTTCTCTAAAAATTCTACCTTAATTATTCCACCTAAATATTCTAAATAAAAAAAAAATTTAAGTGAAGCAGTGAAATGAGGAAAGTAATGAAAAAGTAAAATTGGCGTGACTGGTTTTACTCCGTAAGAGAATTTGAGTGCACCGAAATACATGCAATATGTCCAAGTAGTGATGCCTCGGAATTTGATGAAATTTGCGGCGCATGTTACATGAAACAGAGTGGGGAAGCAAGTGGTGATAAAAGTCATTGGTTGACAAGTTACGGTAATTCAGATGCTAAAGTTGCTTACAAAACAAGCACAACAAAGACCAATTAAAAATCCTGTTAGAATATGTTTTTTATTTTATGAAGTAGCATTATTGTTATAAAGAAATATTATAGTGGCATTTATTATGCTAGGAAACGATATACACATTGTGTGTCTGAAAGTTGAGACTCAGAATCTCCACAAACCTAATTTGAAACGTACATGCATTATTGGATTTGTATTTGGAACCTTTTCATCTACGTTGACAGATGACAGGAGATCAGGTGCATCAGAAGAAGCATATGTTGTAAGTAGTTCCCATTCCGAGTATCAAACCTCATACACGTTATCAACCCCTAAAAATAGCAACTTCAATCACGTTTTCCCATGTCACATATTTTAGTTCTACACATTTATGCTCATTGGTTCCTCCACTTCGTGCAAATCCAATGTACATTTTATTCTATCCAACTTCCCCCTTCCACAGCCACTTTTTTTTTTCAATTATTCTTGCTTACAAAATTTTCTAGGTTTAATCATACAGTTGATATCTATTTATAGTGATTTTTTTAAAATAAGTCACTCAATTATTTTTTCTTTCAATTACATTTTTAACCATCAAAAATTGATGCAATTAGACTTTTGTGGTAAATTAATTAATTAAATAGTGTTAAATGTTAGTTGACGTGACTTATTGAAAGTACTCGCAGAGTAAGATTGTTTGTTAGGTAAATTTTGTTATTTTTAAAATTAAAAATTAAAATTTTTTTATTTCATCTAGAACCAAAGAACTTCTTCTTCTTTTATTAACTTTGGAAATCACCTAAACAGAACCATTATCACCAACCAGATTCGAGAAAACAATGTGAATGACAAAGGCAACCCTGTTTCTCGATAGCACCTAAACCAGCAACCACAGCGAGAACCACCGCGCCTCCATCATTTTCCTCACGAAAAACGTGAGTTTACCAATGTCTCACACCTCCACACCTGCAAAACAGACCCATATTCGTTTAACCACAAATTAACAAACACTTCACAAGTCTCATCCTCCATTTTCTCTCGCGAAACAATAACCCCAAAACGCAGAAGACAAATCGCGGAAGCCACCGCGAGTTTCCAAATCGCCCCACCATGGGAACCACCTGCAAAAATCCTGAAACCAACATCTCTTCGTCCACCACAGGTCTCGCACCAACAATCATCACAATCTCCAATTTTACTCAATCAATCCCTAATTTGGATGATAGATCCCGTAATCCCTAATTTGGATGATAGATCCCGTGAACCTTAATTTTGCGAAATGCAATTCCCCAAAAAAAGTTCTCAATTTGATTGTAATTATATTTTACTAATTTTTTGTTTAAAATATCAAAATCCATACATATATGAGATAAAATGTCTTATGTATTTTAGTTACACCATGATAAAAATCTCAATATATTTTTCTAAAATTGAGTTTTGTTATTTATTAATAATTGAACATCTCTATTTTATCTTTATTAAATCAAACTTACTAGACCCAAAATTAATAAAATAAGATTTAAACAAAATTATTAATAAAATCCTAAAATTTAGACATAAACTTAAATTCTTCCTTCCTTGCTTTCCATTTGCATCATCTCACATCGGGTTTGCTTCTTTCAATCAGATTTGAGTTGGAGTTATCAAGCTCTTGCTAGTCATATCTTGTTTGAAACATCTTTTCTCCAAGATTTTCAGCTCCAGTTCATACAATCGGTTCTTCTTTGCTTTTACCTGGTATGTTAGACGACCATGCTTATCCTTTAAATGTTTTCATAAAAATTGAATTGTTTTTTCAATTATGTGACTTATGCTTAAAATATTGCTCTTCAACTCCGGAACATAATAAACATCTCTAATCTCTCCAACTCGTCCATTATTCTAAATATGTCGAATTGTTCCACGTCCTTTCACAACCACCTTGGAGTCATCTCCAAAAGACACAAATTTGGCCTCCACCTTGATGAGTTTATAAAAAAAAGTTCTCGTTTTCACACATATGATTGTTTGTTCCAGTATCTAGATACCATACCGAGTTGGTAGAAATCTCATCAGCCTCCTATTTTTATCTACGTTGGATGCTTTCTCTTCCTTTTCAAGAGCCGTCTTCTTCAACTCCTCATGTTCAACCCTCTGTTTATTCATAATTTCATTAGCTTCATCCAGAAGCCTCCCTATCCGCTGAATCTCTTCATCTTTTTGTTTGAGTTCCTTTTCAACGTTTGTCGCACCTTTTACCAAGATCACTTCATCCACTATATCCAAGCTCTTTGCCAGCAACAGTTCTTCTGCATCTTCAGTAACGAGATTTGTCTCCCCCTTTGTCTCGATCTTGCAATACTTTGCAATATGACCAAACTTGCCACAGTTGTAGCACTTTGTTGACCCACGCTCATTTGCATAGTGGTTGTACTTGCCACACTTAAAACATTTCACTCTTGACTGATCTCCTCGGTCTTTTCCTTGTCCTCGGTCATGCCAATTCTGCTGACCGATCTTCATTATCATTACCTCGGCCACGTCCACCTCATCCTCGGCCTCCTCGCCCTCTTTCGCCAAGCCCTCGGCTCTGAGTAATCCGAGATTTATTCCAGTCAAACTGTACCTGTAGTGCTTGATCGTCGGGTTCAACCTAATCATCCAAACTCCTTCTCCTTTGTTCATGGGCTTCTAATGACCTAACAAGTTCATCCACTGTGAGAACTGACAAGTCCTTCGATTCTTTGGTGGCGCACACGATACTTTCGAAATCTTTTGTAAGAGATCTCAAAATTTTTCCCACAACCCGGCTCGATGGCATCCATTCCTGCCGAGTTGGTTGGCCACCTTCTCCACTCGAGTTATGTACTCGGTTATATGCTCGTTGGGCTTCATCTTCAACTGTTCAAACTCTCCTCTAAGAGCTTGTATTCAGACTTGTCTAACGTGGTTGTCACCTTTATATGCAACCTCCAATATCCTCTAGGCTTCCTTTGCTAATTTGGCATTCGCTATTTTTTCGAATCCCGACGCATCTACTGCATTGTAGAGAAAATATAATGTTGACCCATCTATTACATGTGTTTTCTTCAAAGTTGCTATCTGTGCCACCGTCTGATGTTCGTCCGCATCAGGTTCAACGTACCCGTCTTCCACACCATATCCCAGACGTCTTGGGATCTCAATAACGCCTTCATCTATAGGCACCAATTATCATAATTGGTTTTTCTCGTCAATTGTGTCACACTCATACCATTGACAACCTTTTCCATCTCTCACAAAAAAGAAAAATCAAGCACTCACTTTTTCTCTCACTGCGTTTGACTCTCTCCCCTTTCTCTTTTTCTCTCTGTACTCAGAGCATAAAACTCTGATACCACTATTGGGAAAATCTCACGATACACACTCATATATTTTTCTAAAATTAAGTCTTGCTATTAATTGATAATTAAAGGGTTTTAAATAGTCGTGATACTTACAATATTATGGAAATAAAAATAAAATCTGAAAATAAAATATCAACTGTCTTAAAAATAAAATTCGTTTATTCTATCTTTAAATAATATTCTACCTAGATAAACAAAAAATCATAACTATTCATTCTATTTTATATCTATCAAATCAAACTAAATATTACTGAACTCAAAACTAATAAAATAAGATTTAAACAAAATTATTAATAAAACCCTAAAATTTAGGTTCATCCCAACAATTAACTAATATTTAACGTTGTTTAACTAATTTAAGAATAAGAATCCAATTACGTCAATTTCTTATTATAATTAAGAATCCAATTGAAACAAAAAGAGACTTATTTAAAAAAATCACCAGAAATAAGAACTAAATGAATGATTAAACTAATTTTTTACCTGATGGAAACAAATGTTAATCGTTCAGTGTGGTGATAATTGATTTCATATTGGCTAATATTCTTGAATTCAGTTTTTATGGTAAATGTATAGAGAAAATCTTTTCTCTGTAGAGTAATTATGTTCAACTATAACATTATTGTTTTTCAATAATGATCATATTTGTGATTTATATAAAAAATATTAAGTATTTCTTTAATCTATTTATTTATCTTTACACTTTGTTTATAGAAAAGTTAAAATTAAAAAATAATATATATATATATATATATATATATATATATATATATATATATAAATTAATGATAGTATAATATCCATGAAAATCATAATATAAAATACAATAGTGAAGATGATAGCTAAAATAATTATTATCATAATGAGAAGGTGTTATATCTTTATTATCTAAAAGAAAAATTTAAGGTGATAATTTTTTTTTATGTTTTCCACTAGTGATGTATAATAAAATGTTACAGCCAGATCAATTTGGTTTGTGAATAATGTGGTATGATAGACCACATGTTTGGCACTTCAAAAAGTATTAAAAAATTGTTTTTTTATATAAAAAAGTAAAATTGATTTTTTTATATAAAAAAGGGTTAAAAACTATATTGTAGGTAAAGTAGTTCAGTAGTCACTTTGGTTACAAGAGCAACACTATATATCGCTGCACTAATTTAGGGAGACATGAAATTGGATGCTTGTTCAGCTGTAGCTTTATTTTGCATATAGTGCTTGTGAAATCTTATAAATTAGTTATGTTAACTAACATAGTGATCTTCTTCTGTCTCCTTATCTAGTTGGTGGTATGTCACATTATTATGGCCAAATTATGCATATATATATATATAAACCAATAAACACATTCTCTGTGTCTTTTCGGTTCTATATATCTTTATATATCAGTTTTCGATTCAGATCAGATGCTTAGTTTGAGAGAAAGAAAACACCCATGAAGTTTCACTTAGAATATGAAATAGATTATTACCATTCTCTACCAACTAAATGATTATCATTTTTCAAAATATTTTAGTCTTTAAGCTTTATTTATGTTCTCATCAACTACTATGATCTCTATCACTATCGATCTTCGGTGAAATTAACAAAGTATAAGTAATATTAAGTAATTTCATTTACTAATTGATTAATTTTATTACTTTCATGTTTTTAAATAACATATTGGTTCTAAGTGGTAATGTAATGTGAATATTGTAAACCTACTAAGGATAATTTTGGATAGTGTGCATATGGCTCATGTTAGGAACGAGTGAGGATGGGTCGAGATCAATCTCTTTTAAAAGAAATCATATCTCGTTCTATTGATATATCTTTAGATTTATACTATTGTTTTGATCCTTTTGATTGTCTCTCAACGTCTATAATTGTTATAATAATTTTTTTTATTGCATATGCTTATAAATTACGTGATAAATGTATTAAATTGTTTATCATATTTAGCTTCGTGTGATATGCAAAATATTTATATTATTAGTCAAGTTTGAGAGTTAGTTTTTGTATTGTCATAATAGAACTAATTAGACAATGACCAACTAGTGGTAATGGTTCGTTATCTCTCTAAATTTCTAGTTGATGACGGCCTGGCAAGGACACTTGATTATACTGGCTTGAAGTCATTGAGCTTTGAACTAAATAGTTTCAAAGATAGGAAAATAGTCCTAATGAAATATAAATTACATTGAATATTAAAGTTATTAAATAAAGGAGATATATAAACCTCATTATTTTCCATGTCACTTAGATAATGATATTAAATGTGAAAAGTCAATATTAATTCCTACATCGTTAAATACTAAGTGTTAAATACTAAGTAAAAAGAGCAATTATAATTACTTTTTAGATTAGTAAAGGTACTATATGCTTGTATGATTTATGTCTTTGGATGGTCAGACATAGGAATGACAAGACCGAATAGTTTGTAGTTCTGGATAACTTAAGTAAAACCTCTAATCAAGTTTTCTAATAAGCCTTTTATGAGGTATTGGGTTATGATTACAATTTCGTTAATCATAAGTCCATATCAAAATCTATAAATACATGTCTCGGGTAAGGAGGTAGGTGATAGCATTTATTGCAAATTCAAAATTTTACTGTGACCCCGATCGATTAGATTACTAACTTGAGCATTGAAATGTCATTGATAGGTATCCTCCCGTACGATTTGGAGTTTGAGTAGCGAGAACATAGAAAAATTTGACTAAGTGTGTTCAAGACAATCTAAGTTTATCTGAAAAAAAGTGTAGAGAAGTGTTTAACAAAGATTCTCGACCCCACATCTGAAACAATAAATAGTAATTCTAAGTTAGTTTTTAGTCTCTTGTGAACAAATTTGTTACTTGTCTTCCAAAATTCAAAGAGTTACATATTTAAATTATAAGTAAGTTAATATTAATTTATGATAATCGAGTAACATTGATTTGTGATAGACTTTTTGATTCCATGACTGAAAGTAAAGATTTAATTATTGAAGATGTTGATATTTATATTGAGTGTTATGGAAATTTTCATTTCACAAACTTATACTTATCTTTATAATTATTATTATCTTTATTGACTCATGGTCAGGAGATTACTACTTATTAAGTTATAAATAGAAAGGTTGGCATGTGAAACTAGTCTTTAAAAATGTCATGTTATACTTCAAAAGCAACATTTAAGTGTTGAATCTTATAAAGACATTTAATTGATATAAATAAAGACTAATTAATATGATGTGAGGAAGTGCCGGGTTTATAAAATAATTGTTTAAACGATAAATTACGAAAAAATCCACTAGTAAAGTATTAAAAGTAGGGATTTTAGGGTTTTATTAATATGGAAATGTTTTTCTTTTGAATAATAGGTTGAAAAATGTGTGTAAAGGTACGTAGGTAGACGTGTGAGGCCAATTCCATTTCTCTGGAATTTTCGAGTCATATGAACTTTTTTTACCCTTTTGTTAAAATTTTAATTCCTGTTTTTAATAGTGTTTAGACTTGATTCTTTTCTTTCATGATTTAGTTAAAAGTAGATAAGATAATATGAATTAAAAAATGAAGGATTAATTTATAATGAATGAATCGGTGACAACTGTATTTTTTTGTCACTAAAAGAAAAATCTTTAGCTTAACTCGGATTTTTCAGTGGAATTTATAATTTCAAACAGAAAAAAATCTCAGAATAAAGCAATTTAGTTCTTTAGGCAAGTTTATACTTGAGCATTTTTAAACAAACTCGAAAGCAGATACTAGAAAACGTGCATAGAAATAGCATGTGTATTAGCCAAGCTCTTACGGAGTAATTTGAAAATGGAGTGACTATAGTTGAGGGTTACTACTCAACCTTTTGTGGTGGTGAATAGTTGTTACTCAACACTCTGCTATTCATATGTACTATCTCGTAAAGTTAAACATTGCACACTGCAATATTTTCCTCGTACATCAATGTAGGAAACTCGGTCGGAAAACCACAGGGTGCGTTGGTATGTCAGTGAAATTGGAGTTATGTTCTGATATTTGTTAAAGAGAGGTTGAGACGCTTAATCAGAAAAAGAAAAAAAAAAGAGAGAAAAAAAATGAGGTTGAGAAGGAAAGATGAATGAATTAAAAAGTGAGTGTGCATGATGATGAGCAGAAGGGAGGAAGGAAAAATCTTAGTTAAGACATGGAAAGTTTGTTGTGGAGCGAGAAAAGCAAGTGAGAGCTTAGATGCAACGAACCGTTTGTAGAAACTAACTTAACCTAACAATCTACGTAGCCGACGGTGGGAGTGAGAGATGGACCCGCACGATGCTAATTTTTCTCTCCCTAACAATTCATGCCAAGGTTTAATTGATTGGTTCACATGACCAAATGAATCATGAATCTTCTTTTGTCATTTCCTCCAATGAAACAAGCGCGGTGAGGGGCGCTTTACTCGTCAATTTCCTTCTTTTTCCTATCTTTATTTTTCATCTCAATCAAAAATATTAACATAAAAAAAATAGGAGGAGCATGATTCACCGTCAAAAAAATTGGGGAAGTGTGTGTGGGTATGATGTTTGTTTCCTAAATAGAAGGGTCCCAGAATAATTCAGTATATATTTAAAGAATAAAAACTATTTATGAAATTACGTTGATCTCTTGGTATTTGTCGCATCCCCATCATTTTTCTATTATAACTATTATTGTGAGTGGGCCCAATGGATCGCGGACGGTGATAGGCTGCGTTTTGGGCTTCTCTGGTTTTTATGAAAAAGAAATGGCGGGGGGCCCAGCGAGGGAAATATGATTCTGATTCCGTAAAATCAGAGTCTGACTCTGCCTCTCAAGTTGTTTTGCGGCAACAGATGTGTTTGCTTTCGGCCGCACCTGCCTCATCATGGTTCAGTGTGGGATTTTTATTTCCTTCACAACTTCTTTTGCTTCACCAAATTCTTATACAATAAACTACCTACCAATTTAGTAACTGGAACTGAATAACGTTATCCTATATTTATTTATTTATTTATTTATTTATTTCAGTTTTAAATGAAAATAAAATGTTTTATAAACTGAATATAATTGTTGGTGATGTAATTTGTTTAGGCCCCATCTCCTGTGCACTTGCGTCGGCGTTGGTGAGAGTGGAATGATATAATTTCTGGAAAACTGAGTGTGTTTGTTTGTATTTTATTGAATGAAGAGTGGCTATTTAATTGTATTAATTGAGGGGTAAGAGGTGTGGACAAGTTGGCATTTGGTGGGTCGTAGTTGGCGTTTGAGTTTGTAAGTTGCAGATTGGGATGTTTAAAATATTGACAGAAGCTGAGTTCATGAAAAAAAAAAAAATTCACTGCACACACATGAATTAGTGCTGTCTAGGTTCGCTTAATCCTCCCCCGTCACCAAATGTTCAAAGAAAAACAAAAGATAAAAAGCATTTATATGTTGCCGCCCTCTGGCTGCACATATTTTCTCGTTCGTTCATTCATTCATTCATTCATGCATGCATCATCGCCCCCTACTTTTCCAGTCAACCTATGTACCCTCTCATTATTATGTTTGCATAACAACAATTTACATAATCATCTCCTCATAAATACGTATACGCTAATTACTTTAAAAATACTTATTATCATATTTTAACATTTCATATTCTTTGAGAATTAGGATATTTGATTTCGAAAAACCGTTAGGCCCATTGAATTGGAGTGACTCGTAATCAAATGTCAACTTTGGGAACACAATTGGATTACAAATACGTCAATGGTTCTTATCCCCTTCCATTCACTGTATATAACTAAAACTTCAACCATGAGACACACTCAAACCTCCTATTTTATTGGATCTTCCAAAGGGATTCGGTCAACTTGTGAATTAAATTACGTGTTTTCATCTATCATTAACAAGGGGACCAAAAAAATATTGTCTCATATGTACCTTCAAACTATAAATTATGTTACACTTTCTTTGCAATTAACTCTTTAATTTATCCTTTGCAAATAACGTTTTAATTATAATTTTTTTCCTTTACACAATTGACTCCAATAAAAGTCAACAACTAGATTAATACAACCTAAAAATGTAACTAACCTTCTCTCTACCAAAAGGGACCGAGTTAATCAAGTCAGCAATTAGATCACTATTACCTAATAAAACTCCTTCAGCTTAAGAAATACAAAGGTTAGATAATGTACGCAAGAAACTAATTAACAAAAGAAAGTAAAAAATATATAATTTTTTGCATCTTCCTAAAGTAGTTGGAATTAGTTAATCGATTAAGTGTAGTCAAGTAAAACATGATCTATTTCCCAGTTACAGTATTCCATTTGAAACAAACAAATAAATAAAATATGTTTAATTTTCTTGTCGAATCTATTAATAAATCTCTACTTATCTCCGATGGAGTCATATTAATGTCAGACATGTTTTTCGTAGGATAATTATGAACAATTTTTACTACTATCTCATATAAAAGTTTAGTTGTCTCGTTCTTAACCTCTTCTGGAATCAACCATTCGTCATTGTCTTAATAAATTATTACCTCACCAATTAGCTTCCCTCTTTAGTTTGACCCTTAACTTGCATGGTGTCAACAACCATTTATAATTGTTCTCTAACAATGTTAGGTTTTTATAAATTAGCTATATATTTCTAAAATACGTAAAAAAAATGATGTGAAATATATCTCTTAAATAAGATCCTTAAATATATATAAAAAAAAAGCATAATTACATATTTGATTCTTTTCTTTTGGTCAACATAGTTCAATTTCCTCCCAACATCAAGAGAGTGTTGCCACTAACAAACGGATTGATACCTTCAACCGGCGGCTTCATTATGCATCTCCATATATTTATTCCTGCACTTTCATATAAACAAAATTTCCAATTTTTCCCTTTTAGAATATGCAGTATAAAGGTTAAAAATAACTTTCAAATTATATTATCTAAAAATTGTTTTTTTTTTCCTTAAAAATAGAACTTTTAGACGCACACTCCAAAAACTAAAAATCACTTTTGTATAATTAGAAGCCAAATGATTTCCAGATTATATAATTAATTCAAAATTATTTTTATCTTAATTCTTTCTCTAACTTCTGGAAGTTATTTTTTACTCCTAAATTGTTCAGTCTAAAAGTTAGTTTTGAGTTTTTGATAATAAATCCGAAATTGAGAATTGCATAAGGAGGAATACTGAAAGAAAGATATGGAGGTGCATAAAGAAACTGCCTTTCAACTAAGTTAATTTTGTGGGTCCAGACCTGACATTTCCACTTAAAAGCCCAAATTAATCATGACTTGTTTGCCCAAAACTAATAAGACTCATCTATCATATTCAGAATTTGAAACAAAAGAAATTTTAGAAAATATTTAAACAAGAATGGTAACATATATCTTAAACCATCTAATTTTGTTTCTACATCAGGTTTATTTAGTCTATAATTTTATAACAAATAAAAGTATTATATCACCTTCAACAAATATAATTATATATATATATATATATATATATATATATATATATATATATATTTTAAATCTTGATTTTAAAAACAATAAATTAATGATTTCGAAAACAAATTACAAGAAAATAATTTAAAGGAGATCCTTTCATTACTTTGCTTATAGACGAAAATGTCATTACCGATCCTATTTTAACCAATAATTTCATTTTAAAAGTGTTCATAGATTTTTTTTTTGGATAATGATACTTAGACAACATTTTTTTGACAATATTTGAACATCATCTACGTGTCATTCTGTTATTGGTTTAAAATTACTCCACAATCAATCATAATAATTATAAACATTACCATTGACCAATCACAGAATGATACGTAGATGATATTCAAATGTTATAAAAAAATATTGTCTTAGTATCAATTTTTTTTTTCAAAGATACTCATAGTAGACAACATAATGTAATAAAACAAGAGATTTTTTTAATAGATGTTTCTATAAGTTTGATTTTTTTTATTATGTTTCTAAAAAATTCTTAATTAACACGTGACAAATATATTTAACATCTAAAGAATGATTTATACATGAAAAAAAAAACAAATTAAATATAAATTACAAAAATTAAAATCATTTTAAATATTCAGAAAGAAATGAGTTCCATATGAAAAAAACTACGAACATATTAAACATTTTTATATTTTGGATTATATAATTTAGAGTACAAAATAAAAAGTATTTTTAAATTGTATAACTTAAAATATAAATATAGTTTGAGTTGTATAATTTAAAATGTAATTTCTATATGTTGGATATTATATTCGGGGAGGTTCGACATACACATAGATCTCCACACATGGTAATGGTAAGACATTGTCTGTTTTGGATCAAACCTTCACAGGTTTATTTTTGGTACCAGTTCAAAAGGTGTCTTACCATTTAAGGTATCTATGTGTATATATAAATTCATGATCAATCCTCTTTTTACCCAATGTGGGACTTTGTTTACATTTCAACAAAAACACAATTTATATTTGAAAATAAAAATAAAAATTATATTCTAATTTATATAATCTAAAAAAATTATGAGAGTACAGAAAGAAATGTATGAAGGTGCAGGAAGAAGCTGTCATCGTGTAAAGGCTCTTAGCGAAGATATATAGCCCAGCAAAAGTTGACAGATGTAAAGAATTTTAGCCCAAAAGTAGATATAAATAAGGGAAGAAATACGTTTTTGAGGAATGATCTCTAAAACATAAAATTTTTGACAGTTCAAACTCATGTACTATTTCTTTTTTTGGTAAGAAAAGTTCTTGTCTTTCATCGTTAATCTAAATCGTATAAACTTTTTTAATACGGTGAAACTCTCTATTGTTATTAGTTATTAACCCAAATTAATCTGTTGTCAACTCAGTATTTATGTTGCTTAGATTCTCTGTACACTTCAAGTTCAATCAAACCAATTTTATTTTCAAACTTCAATTGCAAGACTTTTGCATTTTTTCAACTCCATGATTTCTTGGGTTTATAAACAAAAGAGTTTAAGGTTGTTTACCCAATTAATTTTCTTCCTGCACCCCTTCAGAAAACTAGCTAACTTTGTTCTCACAAAATGTTTCCAAAATTAGTTTAGTGTGTTTCAGAAAATAAAATTAGAAATGATGGCGGGTGAGAAAATAAAATTGATGGGTCGCAGAAAGAAGCCAGATTTTAGAAAGAAATTCATTTTTTCAATTATTTGGACCTGAACTCTATATAAACTGAAGTTACTATCTACACCTTTTTCATTTTCGCACCATCTATCCTTTTTTCTATTCATATATGTACCCTTTCCAAAAACAAGGTTTTGAAAATAGATTATTTTAAAGAAACGTATGACCCAAGAATGTTAACTACCTTGCAAAAACGATTGTATGTTTTATATTAAATACAAATGCATTGTTTTAAATTAGTTTTCAAAATATTATATATTTTAATATATTATGAAAACAAAATATAAAAAATTATAGGCTTAAATATTTTTAATTGTTGTAATTTTTTTATTTGGATTCTTCTAAATTTTGTCTTTATTTTCATCGCTATAAAATTTAAAATAAATGTTATTAATCTTCATGAAATGTGTGAAATTTGATTTTAGTATTTATTTATTTTTCTTTGATTTCCATCCCTTTAAAATTTCAATTCATTATTTTTAATCTCAACTATTTATTATTAGATTGGTAAATATTTTTTATTTTATGGATCTTAATTTTTTATTATTATTTAGATGTCAAATGATAATATTATATCATAAATAGTATTGTGGGTTTCTTGGAAATCACTTGACCTTTTAACTATTAACACATGAATAGTAAGCTATGGTCATATAATCAGAGATAAAAAGTAATAATTTTAAATTATAAAAAGAACCGAAACCAAATAAAAATTTAGAAAAAGTAAGATCTAAACTTCCTTTTATACAAAGATTAAATGTATATTTAAATCAAAATAATATTATAAAAACTAGTTTCCGTATTGTATTAAAACATAACTAATAAAAAAAGTTAATTTTCCTAAGGTACAAAAAGATTATGAAAACTAGTTTTTATAGTATTATAAAAACATAACTACTTAATGAAAATTGACTTTCATAATGTATAAAATATAACTCCATTATCTCATACCAAAGTAGCATTAGAAAAAGTAATTTATGCAACACCTGGGAAAAGCTAAAGTAAGAAAGAAGATAGTTTAAATATTTCAACAAGTGAAAAAAATAAAATCAAACGTGATGTGCAAATAGCATCTCCTATCATAGTAAAAGAATGTTTAACTAAATTTTGTTTATCTATTTTTAGTAACTCTAATTTTTTAATCTTCAATTACAATGAATATACAAATTTGATCATGGAATCGTTTTATTAATTACTTTTAAATTTAGAGTGAAAATTTTAAAATTAACATGTCAACCCATTAAATCAAATATAATAGAATAAGTAGACGAATTATTAAAACCAAATTCACTTATATTAGATGTAAAAAGTATTAAAAAAATTAAGGATAAAATTTTTAATTAGGTTAGTTTTGGACTTACAAAATCTTATTTATCTCTTAAATGCATATAGTTCTGTTTAGGAATTGTATAAATTCTAGTATATTTTGTATTGACATCTCATGTCACCAGTGGATTGATTAATTAACAGACATCATGCACTGTAATCTAAAACAAAAGTTTGTTTGAGATATTTATTGGTTTTCTTTAATGAAATTAAACCCTCGCCATACTTTTGTCTTACGTTATACGTAAATATAATATATTTTCAAGAGAATTTTAATACATTTTAAATTTGTGTAAATATTATTCGGTATATTTTTAGTCTTTATAAACATATTTATATATTTAAATTACTGAATTTTTTAACCACTTTCTAAGTTTTTATTTTTAATTATGTCTAGTTTAGCATCAATATTAAAAGTTCGATATTCTATAATTAGTTGCAAAAGCATTAAAAATTTGTAAAAGAATAAAGAAATATGTTCCATCCATCACCAAGCACATGTTAAGCAAGTTGCCATTGCAACATTCAATGATCATGACACAAAAACATTCTTATAATTTCATCTATTTGGACAATCGTTCAATGTGTCAAAATGAGCATGTTTCCATGCTTGGTTTAAACACTTTTTTTTTTCTTAATTGTAAATGTTTAAGAAATAAATCCTGACTAAATTATTGTTAACAACGAACTGGGTTTGATCAAACACTCACTAAATTGTTATCTTTTATTGATTAGATGAGGACAAAAATTGATTTTCCAGTTTTTGATAGTTTTGACATGACATAAAAGGAAGAAAAAGAAATATTGTAATTAATGATGAGGGATGAGATTAGATGGTTTTGATTATTGGTGTAGTGTGAAGGAGAGGGAAGTTCGGTTTGATTGAAAGGAATTAGTTTGGAGAATGAAATAGTAATTTGGAGAAATTGTTGATTAAGAGAAAGAGGTTGAAAAAAGGAAGGGTTTGGCAGAAGTGAAAGCTATATTTAGTTGAGCTAGAAGTAGAAAGTAAGTACTGAAAATGCAAGCAGAATGCCAACCCATTTTAACCTTTTTGGAGTTGACTCTGCAAAGCTACTATTAGACATTAGACATTGGACACTGGACACAGTGCAAACAACACTTTTTAACTGTATTCTCTGTACTCACACCATTCCTTTCTTTTTCTTCTTCCTACCACCCTACCACTGCCATAGTAACAATTATTATCTTATAAAAACTCTACCAAGACAACCTCAAAGGTTACTTCTTCACTTTTCCTCAAGGTTCACACTCTTTGGGTGAAACTAAATTAATTCTCACTATTTATATTTATATATATCAATCAAAATAAGGGACCACTTTCCCTGCAATTATAATAATTAACACCTTATCTTCTTATCTCCTGTCCTTTTTACTTCATTTTCTCTTCTCTCTCACTTTTATTTAAATTATATACTATTCAATTCTGATTCCTTTAAGCATCTTTTGTCTCCTTCTTTCACTTCGGTCCCAGCAACAGAGAACCTAACATTTATATATTTTAATCTATCCACATACTATTATTAGACACCCCCAATCTTTTGAATCATAATTTCCTTTCCCCCCCAAACATATTCAACCATTATTGCGTTAATCTTAATAATATACACTATTTTTCATTCTCATACATCCTGCTTTCCAACATTCCAAAAATTATAATGCTTTTTTTTACTACCATACATTTCCATATTCTTATGTCCACGCGTGTGTGGCTTTCGAACAAATAAGATTCAGGGAGAAGCACGGTTCGTTCAGATTGTACTTCAACTGACCAACTATCTATGCTAAAAGAACACAAAATTTATTGACTTGCACACGTTGATGCAATCCAAAAAGCACCAAAAATGCTAAAGCTGATTTGCATTATTTAGAAATTCTGAAAAAGCTCTGCCAAAACAGTTAGCAGTACAGCCCAAGGTTAAGCAACATGACTTTCTTTCTTTACACTTTCTTTAAAGATATTAAAAACAGGATGTCAAATATCAAATGTGAAACACTTCTTCGTGTTTTATTTGAATGGAAATGAAGATTATTATATAAACCGAAATAATGTTAAATTTGTTATTTTGATATGACAACGAAATGAGAAGGGATTGATGAAAGAGCAAATGGTAGTGATTTAAAAGATGGATGATGCAGAGGTGCAGTAAGTGGTGAGTGGAGTGCAGAGTAGAAAGAAGGAGGGTCCGCAATTACGCATCACCGCTAGCTCCCAATCTACCTCGAAAACCGTTCTTACACACCAGTGACTATTTCAGTAGCTTATTTCGTCAGGATCTAACTTATTTATTACCTTTCACATTGCAAACTTTTAATTCATTTCTCCAATTTCCCATCAGCTTATAACTCCTTATTACCCTACCCTTTCGTGTCTGTGAGAGGAGAGACTCAACTCAACACACATTTTCAAAACATCACTGAAACAATATTATGAAACAGAAAAAATAATCAATAAAGTAATATTAGACTCAAGGTGATGATCTATAGAATCCCACCAGACAGATTTGTTATTGTTTTACAGACTATTTTCCATATTGTCGGCGAGCGAAGGTCTATAAAATTATATTTTTATAAGTTTTTAATATAAAATTTAAAATTGGTGTTTAAACTAAAACAATGTGTTCAGTCAGAGGTTTAACAAGAAAGAAAGTAGAAAGTTGATGATGTGCGTTTATTTGGTTAAGTGGTAGAGGGTTTTGTCCTTTGTTTTATTTTTTGGCGTATTTTGGCAAGTATATATGCATCGGAGGCCCACCGTACCTTATCTTGATCTATCTGTGTTTGCGGCCCGTCCCGACGGTGGCGGAGGTAAGGTTGAAGGTTGCAGTGAATTTACTAATCTCCAGTTCTGTTCTGACATATGTCATGTGACCGTGGGGGCTACATTGGCTCCTTTATCAAACCAAACTAGTAAAATTTCAACCCAACTTACCAAAGCAAACCCCTTTCAGTCAAAAATGCTGATTGATTCATGCACCACCATTTCAACTCATCCTTCTGCCCCACTTCCACCGCTATGTGGTCCCTCTTCATTCTCAGCCCTTCATCTTTAATGCCCCCACCCTTTGACCTCTCCCCTTTCCACACCCATCAACGGTGCATGACCAAACTTCTCTAGACCCAACCCCACACACCTCGTGCCCCCTTCCATGGCTCATCATAACTATTAATAATACTGTAAATCCAATCAACATAAATGAATGAGAGCTACGCATACATATACTCTCCCAACTCTTTTTTATCTTTAATATTTTTCAATTTCAGAGTAACAACTGTCTACTTATACACACCTCTTGTGTTATGATTTCTATGCTAGTATATCAAGGTTTTTTTAAGTCTCCTTAGCTATAATTATCACTACATCTTAACCAAATTTCCATATTTTTACAACTACCTTAAATGTTTAGAGTCTTAACTCATTCCCCCACCTTACAATAATTTCACTTTTGTAAAAACAAGTATATCATAAATGAGAGAGGTTCATAGATTTTCCTCAAGTATCCAAAGATAAAATATCAGTCACAAGTTGCTATAAAAAGGGCTTCCACTTACAGTGACCCTGCTGGATATTGTTGTTGTTGGTCGGTTCAGAGATAAATAACAATCTTTCTTTCTATCCTCTGCACTTTCTGCACTCTCCTTCTACTATTTTATTCTCTCTCACCCCCTTAACCCTTCTGTCCTCTCTCTCTCTCTCTCTCTTTTTCTCTCTGATACAAACCCTACATCCAGTGCCCCTTTGGCGAGCCCCCATACTCTGCATCTCTCTTTTCTCACCTTCCCCATTCTCATCTTTCATGGATGTGGACATAGTGAAGGCTTCCGCGTGTGACACCACCAACATGGACGTGATGGCAATGATGATGCAAATGGAAAAGTTCTCCGAATTCTGCGACCCTTTTTATACTACCACCCCACCTTACACAGAAGCCGACATGTTATCGAGTGGAAGCTCCTCTACAAGTGTTTCCACCATTTTCAATAACGGAACTCCACCGACTCTCGTTGATCCACCACCGCCAAATGTTCTCAATTTTTCCAACAATGACAACAGCTATATCCAGCAACCTATGACACCCTCTCTCCACCCCCCA
Organism: Vigna reflexopilosa; assembly: GCA_027742785.1. Taxonomy (NCBI): domain Eukaryota; kingdom Viridiplantae; phylum Streptophyta; class Magnoliopsida; order Fabales; family Fabaceae; genus Vigna; species Vigna reflexopilosa. Next base: position 54,789,933 of record CM050911.1, on the reverse strand, counting down.
CAGCCTAGCACCACTTCCTTCCCCCACCCTTCTGAGAAGAAAAACTCTATGGCGGCGATGAGGGAAATGATATTCAGAATAGCGGTGATGCAACCTATTCACATAGACCCTGAATCCATAAAGCCACCGAAGCGAAGGAACGTGAAGATTTCAAAGGATCCGCAGAGCGTGGCGGCGAGGCACAGAAGAGAAAGGATAAGCGAGAAGATAAGGATTCTGCAGAGATTAGTCCCAGGTGGCACCAAGATGGACACGGCTTCGATGCTGGACGAGGCCATTCACTACGTGAAGTTCTTAAAGAAACAGGTCCAGACACTGGAACAGGCTGGGGCAAGTAGACAACACAATCACAATACTATTGCTGCTGTCGGTTTTCCAATAGGGATGTCTAACTCCAACAACGTTAACTATTCTTCTTTGTTAATGAAGGGTTGCCAACCTTGTCAAGTTTTCGGTTCTACTTCCAAACAATTGCTCAGCTAATTCATAAACTGAGAGAAGATGTAAGAGAGAGTTAATTTTCTTGTTTTCTGATGGGAAGCAACGATTTCTGTGTACTGTTAGTGTATGCATGGTTTGGTGGGCCATCAAGAAAATGTTTCTCCATGTTATATATGGCCATTGTTATGGTGAATTTCTTTTGCTTTTGCAACTGGCGATGCTGGTAATCCAAATTTCAATAACCAAATGGATCAATTTGTTCTACAATCTTCTATCTTTTGTTTTCCATTTTATGGCGACTGTCTGCAACACATCTCCTCTCAAGAAAATATAAAAAGCCAAAGAAAAGTAGTAGTACCCAATAAATAAAAAAATTGTTTGCGATTAATTAAAAACAAAAATGTACTTCAACTGAATAATATGAAAATCTTTTCAAGATCTCAGACTTTTTTGTTCCCTTTATCATCTGTATATCACACTTTTCTTCGTCCAGAAGAAATAATGTTGGTTTGTTTTTTAAATATTTAATTAATGAACATATTTCAATTTTTTTTTTTACTTTTTATTTATATCCGGTTAGGGTTCACATGAAATACACTTCAGCACTTTAATTCATCCTTGGTGATGGAAGTTACTCTAGATGTCGCAGCATATAACACGAAGGTCGGTGATTATGATTCTTGCTTTTCACTCATCTTATGCCCTTCAAATGATTCTTGCTTTCATTTATCTACCAAGTGATAATCTACTTCATAATTTTTCTTTATATCTTAATATTTGATCTTTAGATTTTATTATTTTTCTTAGATCCTTTAATAAAATTAAAATATCCAAGAATTTATTCTCACATAATTTAAAGTTGTATTTTGTAATAATGGTTAAAATATTAACATAAATTTAATTATAAGAATTCTCACAAGAATGGAATAATTTTATTCATTTTATTGAAATAGTTTATATTAAATTTTTTACTTGTTTAACAATTTATGTGATTTAATCATATTTTAAGGTTTTAATACCTTCTTTTTCTTCCATGGGTAAAAAAATGTTTCATACTTTTAACTTATACAAATTTAAGACATAGTTTCATGATAAATATTTTACTATTAAAATAATTTTAAAGGAAAAATCCATAGAAATTTACAGTGACTAAATATGGCATCTGATATAGGATTTCCAAGAAATTACAGTATTAATTTTTTAATCATAACTAATGGTTTATTATAATTATAGTTATGATTTCAATATTTCAGAATTAATTTTGGAAAATGGTTCAACTATATTAAATATTTATCACTAACAATTTTTTTTGTAACTTTAATATTCTTTTATATGTGTTTCATCCACACATTATATACATTCAGATTCATAAACCAATATTAAATTATTATTTCGATGCTCCCATTGCACTCCAAGAAAGTGAGTATCTACAAACTTTCTTTTTCATTCTCTCTTACCAGGATAACTTAAGCATTATATGACCTTTCATCTCATCCCTCAACTTAAAAAAAAAAAACCTTGAAAAAATTGGTTTTCTTTATTATGATTGGTTTGATTACACTTGTCAGTTTGGAACAAGGTCTTGTTATTTATTTAGATTTATTCAGTAATTAACATTTTGCAGGTAATAATTTTTTTTTACCACTATCTAATATTAAATAGGTGAAGATATTATTACTCAATTTGATATTATGTCTACCACCTTAGAACTTCATACTCTTGAGTGTTGAAGGTAAGTGAGAGATATAATAAATGTTATTTATGTTTGAGATGAAGTGAGCTTAGTTAACAGCGTATTTTTCTTCAGTCTATTAAACAATTGGACTTAATTAAAAATAATGATTATTTGGATATTACTGCAAACTGAAAACAAAATAGAAATTAAAAAGAAGATTACTTTTATTTACTATTATTATTATTATTTAAAATAAATAATAACAATAAACTAGTTATGATTTTACAAAAGTAACGTTTTTAAAATAAATAAATATATACATTTTATAACTTTTCTTATAACAATAAAATAATTAAAATATTTTTATTTCATGTATTTAATAATTACGAAATTAGAAAAGATCAAACTCACTTCAAGAATTCGATTTTAATGTTTAGAATTCTTCTATTTCTTCTATTTATTTCGGTAATTGATGTGTGTATACTTAAAGTTCTCCCATTCTCATTTATTTTTTTATTTCTCAACCGATAACTTTAACTAGTTTGGATTTAAATATAATATTGGTATATATATTATTTTAAAAATAGTTTATACTTTATTATGAAATTTAACTTTTAATTTATTTGAATTTAAAATTTTGATTTGAATTAGTTTGGGGGTATGCATAACCTTCTATAAATTTAAAATGTTCACTGTAGAGGTTGACTTTGTATGTGGGTCATACATAATAGATGCATATTTAAATTGACTGAGTGATCTGCATACTATATATCTGATTGTAGAACTGTTTTCAAATACATACATTTACTAAAGTTGCTTTGAACTTATTACACCTCTCACAACTTTTTGTTTAAATTTGTGTACTGTAATTTTATTTTCAATTTGTTTAATAGATAACTCCTTTCAACTTGTTTTTTACAAATTCCTTTCTATGTTACTTTAAAGAATAACTAAACCGATATAACACTTCTTTCCATTAAATATTCATCACACCTTGGCTATTTTCTATAAAAAAAAATTACCATATAACAAAAATCTTATATTCATGAAACAATTTTCCCGATCATGCGATAGATCAAATAAAAAATAAATATCATTATAATAAGTTTTTTTAAAATGAATTAAAAAATAAATTTTAAATTTAACTTAATCTTACAAAAATATTTTGTAGATTAAAGTTTATACTTATTTATATGCTATATGTTAAGGTATGTGCATATAGAACCTAAGACTAGATATTTATATGTGATCTCGTGATATTTTTATAGCAAGTGATAAGAATTACATCGGATCAATCGTATACCAACAGTGTTTATTCACTATCTGTTTCACATAACAAAATTGTCCGTTACCGATTGGATGTTACAAGTAACCGTGAATACTCACAAATGTTTTTATATTTATGTTTTTAGTTTTAATTAAAAATTACTTAAAATCAAATCTTTAAAAATATAGAATTAAATAAAAATAATAATTTTGAAGTAAAATTCAACTAAAATTATTCACTAAAATATTAATGCAATGACAATTTGAATTTGCCTCTGAATATAAATTTTTAAAAATTAATATTTTTAAGAGCAACTTTTTATAGGTCTAAATAAAAATTAGAAATATCTTGAAATCAAATTTCATTCAATTCTTTAATAATTATTTATTTTACTAATAACTTTATTTTGATTACTTGATTTAAAAAAAAAATACTAAAATAAAACTTAGAAATAATTATTATAAAAAAATATATAAAAAAAAGTTATAAGCAAATAATAAATATTTTAATATTAAAAAACCAACAGTTAAATATTTATATTTATTACATGAGGATATCTATTAAAAATATTTATTTAGTATTCATCATAAATTTTATATGCCGATATATATAAATATGAATATTTTTGTCATTTTCAAATGAAATGAATGATTTAATAAATATTGTTAAAATAATTTTTTTCAATTGAATTGAACTATAAATCCCAATTTAATTTAATAAAATTAATCTTATTGTTTATATATTACAAACTTCTTTAGTTACTGGTTGGTTGTGAAAGTTTTAAAATAAATCTTAGTTTGAAATTCTGATATAGCATTGTTCGAAAGGCGTAGCTTAGTATATTGTTGTTTCATTGTCATCTTAATGTTGGTAGAGAATCTGATGAATGGGATGGGACCATATTAGAGTAACAGTTTAGTTGTTTCAAGAATTTTAATGACCATAACAATTATCATGATGTTGACCCATGTTATGGTGAGATGGGAGGAGTATTTCAGCACATAAGGGATCGCGGATAGAGGAAAAAACGATGATGTCACTCATAAATCAAGACATAAATGAAGCTGCATTAATCACCTTGATGGGTCACTAATTAATTAATCTGATAACATCTGTATGTTTATGCTTTGAAAAAAATGTAAAAATAGGTAGAAAATAAATTATATTTGTTTGTGATTAATATTTTTTATTTTAATTATTAATAAAATATAAGTTACATGATTGATAATGTAATTAATTATGAAAAATATTGATACATATTAGTAACATATATATTACATAATTAATCATTTTAAAAACTTAAACAAACATACATAAAACATAAAAATGTAAAAGGTTTAAGGCATATATTATTATTTTTCATTTTTTAATTATATTTTTTATTTTTCTGTTTCTTTTTTAGTCTTTTATGTTTAAATAAAGAAGGCTTTGACATTAAAAGTTTAGTCTAAATTAATAATCATATTTCATATCAAGATTAAATGTATAGATTTTAAAATATCAAGTATGTTGATCACATTGAATAATAATAATTAATGTCATTTAGTTGTACTCATCATTTGAATAATCTTTACCTTTTTACCTTGATACCCATTAATCATTGATCAACTGATAAGATCAGTATAATAAATCATACATATCAATTGAGTAATAGTCAATGTCCAACATTAACTAAAGGCAAATTACTCATACATGTTCAAGTAGCAGAGGACGTTTGAGTGTGAGAACAACCATTTGCCTTTTCCATTTTATTCACGACTTTTTTTTCTAAAAAAATTCATAAAGAAATTTGTTTCATCGAATTTTTATTATTAATATTGATAATGCTAATTTTTACTATTTTTTCTAATAATTTCATATAAAAAATAATTATTCTTTTAACTTTTGAATTATCTAATTTGTTTTTAAGTAATTGGATATGAGTTATGTAAGTAATTTTATTATTTTATTATTTAATATTTAATAATAAATATTTGGATTAAGAGAAGTAAAAGGAGAATTCATATAAGTGTAGAAAAAAATTCCAATATCATATTTACAAATAGAAACTCATATTGGACATTACCTAGGTCATGCTCAAGCTCACTTCACCATAGAGATATACTTCTTGTTTTTGTGTAGTGTAGAATAGTTTGTAATTGACATGTTTTTATTGACACGATGTTTTTAACTCGTTTTTCCTTTTTTCTTTGGAGAGAATTTTACATTATTTTAGTCTCTATGTATTTTTTAGATTTTTGGATTGTCACTACTTTCTTAAAGATCTTCATTTTTCTTCGTGTACTTTTCATGATAATAAATATCTAGTGTCATCTTGTTTGAGTTATAACCAATTAATGTTCCATGTAATTTGTATTGATTATATATGTTGATATTTTATTTCTATGTTTAATGTTTGTTAGATTAATTGACTCTAACTTGTTATTTGATTTATTAGGGATTGAAAAATATCTGTGATTTAGAATTGAAGGAAAACACCTAATACAATGAAAATTGCATGTAATTGTCTATAATTGTCTTAAATCATTATGGTGAATGAATATTTTCTTATTAGGTCCACAGAGATTATTCATACTTAGGAAGCTTAGATTCATCCTATTAAGATGTTATGGATTGAGTTTATCAAGTTCATTTTTCCATTAATGGTTTATTTTTTTTTTTCTTGATATAAAAACCATGACGCTTGAATTCGTGAAAAAAAATAATACGATAATCAATATAAAATAATGTGAAAAACAAAAATAATATTTTTTTGTTACTTTTCTTACAATTTAGCAATGAAAACTATAAAAAAATAATAGGTTATGATATTATAAATAAATATAATAAAATATTTATTTGTAATCTATATAATAATAAATATTAAAATAAATAATATTATAATGATATTTTAATAATAAATATTAATATTTTATGAAATAAATTAATGACATATTTAATTAATAAATTTTATTATATATTTTTATATTAATATGTAATATATAATTACTAAATATTTATAAATATATATTAGTTTTATTATAATAAAATGAATAATTAAAATAACATGTTAAAATAATAAATAAAATAAAATAAATTTGTTTCTTTAAATTTTGATAATTTAGTTTAAAATATTTTTATTGTGAAATATAATTTTTTATTTATTATTACTTTAATAATAATTTTTGTTTTTTAATTTAAATTTTATTTCAAATTTAAGTTATATTTTTGAAATTTTATTTTTTATATTAAATTTAAGAGACTGTGTAATATTGAATTTTTTTTTTACTCGAATAAACTTCACTTACACTCAAGAATGGGAACTGTGTACCCTTTAGGTTTTTATTGCTTAATTTATAGTCTATTTTGTCAATGTTATTAAAGAAAATATAATATCTTTTACATCAAAACATTTATTCATTACTAAATACTTATTACTACTAAATAAATTTCAATTATTAATATAAATTTATTCTAGGAAATACTTTTAAGAATACTCAAATTTACATAATGGAAAACCTTAAATAATGGTAAAAAAATCAGTGATTCAGTAATAGAAAAAGTGATTATATAATTAAATAATTATAAATAGAGCTTCAAATAAAACCAAAATAGATGAATCATATGTAATGTATATTTTAACTGTTGAAGTAGTCTATCAACAGTGTAAAATAAAATTAATCTCAAACAAGTATTTGATGATGCCGTAGTACGGATATGTTAAGTTTGATTTGGTTGTAATTAGCTAAATCCAAAATGATGTAGACAGAAAAGTCAAATAGTATTTAGGCATAGATTAAGAATGTTTTTGGTAAGAAAAACACAGTAGCTTTTAACTATTATATATGATTATGTTCTGTTGTCTTTTTGCAGCAAACACATGCGACTCCTTCAGCTGCTGTTCTTTTAATTCAGAAGAGAAGTAGGTTGCCTCCTGCAGCAAGGTCGAATTATTTATGTGTTCATGTCTGAAGGATCATGCCTCTTCAATAACATTGCTTTTTAATCTTCACCATTATCAATCAAATACACAAAAAATAAAATTAAATATTAGCAAGAGATATGGACAAAGCACATCTACAGGGATTTGGGGCCATGTGAGATATTCCACTACGGTCCCGACACGCCAATTAAGATGACATTTTTAATTGTTTATTTATTACAGAATAAAGACTAAAGAGGGAAATAGACAATAATCATCTATATGCATTATCTTTACGCATTCTTTTGGTGCATTGTATCCTTCTTTCCCAACTTCTTCTTCTTTCTTATCATTCCAATATCAGTTTATATAATATCTATTTTCTATATCTCTACCCCAACCACCCACCATTTCATTTTTCTAGAAAAACTATTATTTAAAACAGACCCACATCCTTTCCTATAAAAATATTCATCCAAAAATGGACACCTATAACTCTCACACTTGTTTGAAAGCCCAATAACCAAATTCAAATTTTCAACTTGTTAAATACTATCAAAAGCCCAAGATTGTTGTTTGCCTTTAGTCTTAGCTATTAACATTCTCTACATTGAGTTTACATGAAATTCTATGTTTGTCTTGTTTATGACATAATAGACAAAATAAGAGTTATCGTTAAATATATCATGGAGGTTGAATTTTATATAAAAGTGAAGTGAGGTACAAACTTCATCATATAAGTTGATTTTGTGGAGTTGAGTTAGGCTTAAAATTTCACTTTTTAATATGATATCAGAACTATGGTTAGAGTCTATATAGCGATATTTTTTGTTTTTTGGACATTTCTATTTCACCTCTTGTCAGACCACTATTAGACCATCCATTTCTACTATCACGTTCGAGATGTCTATATTATTTCGACGTGAAGAGAGTGTGTTGAAAGTCTCACATCAATTAGAAATAAGACCAAATTATAATATATAAGTGGGGTGCAAACCTCACCATATAAACTGAATTGTAAGATTGAATTAAATTTAAAGTTCACTTTTTAATACCCGTATTTAAAGTTAAAATAATAAGTTTTATTTTAGTTATTGAGAGATTTCAGAAAATAGATTTCACTACGATTTAATGTGATTTTACTCTTATTTTTCAGTATTTGGAAAACTTTCATATAGTGCTTTGTTATTAGAGATAGATGGTATAAATGTTAGAATCTTTTAAGAAGACAATAGATGTGCTAACAAGCTAGTATGATTATTTACCTGTGTTTGTATCATGTTTTTGAGAAACCGGATTGTAGGCTGGATATCGGTTTTCTAAATTGGAGCATGGGTTTTGCTTGGCCCATTGTTTATTTATACTATTTTTCTTTCTTTATTTGTAGAGGATTGTTGGGATTCTATTCTTCCATAATGTACCTTGCACGAAGCAATTTCATAAAAGAAATCGTCTACATCACACGTTAATTATAATCATAATTGATATATCAATTATAAATTGACAATAATGACTATATAATTTGTAGATTAATTAAAATAATAATTGAATTCAATAATTTAAAAATTTACTTATTATGATTGTGATGAGAATCAGGAAATGAAGTTTTCAATCAAAGAACAGATTAAGGAATAGAAAAATAAAATAAAAATAGAGGAGAGCCTTCCACCACACTACAACTAATATTTAAAATAGGTATAGGTTTGAATAGTCTTATTCTGTAATTTCTTACGTAGTTTGTAGGTTTTTTTATTTTTTATTTTATTTTTTATAATAATTAGATTATTGTAGGTTAGAATAAGGAAGCTCTAAGACGACTTCGTGCTAGAGAAGTCTACCATCCACCTTTAGGATAAGAATGAGGCAACACTTAAATACAAATTCTTTTTAACTCTATATAGTTTTTGTAAGAATGTTGCTTGCTTTAGTGGAGTTTTTCTAAGAGATCTCTTATCCTTTTGCTTTCTTATAATATCAACAAAAAATTCAAAGAGATTCTTCAACTTAGCCATCCATATATGGATGTGTACACCTAACAAGAAAATCAATATTCTATCTTATAATTATTTCTTTTTTTCATATTTTTTTAATCTAATATTGCTTGTTTCCTTCCATTTCTGGCATATTACTATCGTTCTTAAACCACACCCATAGGCACACCATTTTTTCATCTTAAACTGACCAAACTTTGTCATAAGATAAACAAAACTAAATGCATTAACAAGTCTTCAAAAACTTTTTAGCTTAAGTGCATTTGTTTTGAAGTGATATGCAATATCTCCATGTTGTACTCCCTGAAGTTTTCTTTACCCAAATATTTCTTTGAAATAAGTTTTATTTATTTATTTATTTTTTTAAATAGTATACGTACATCTTAAACTTTTCATTCTTAACAAACCTATTGCAAATTTTTGCAAGGAATTTTTTATCCGTGTTTATGTTTTCAGAAGTTATTAATCGAAATATTTTTGAAATGGATTTTTTCATGATCATTAAACTCATGTCTTGATTTCTCCACTTTCATTTTCCTCTTATTTTCATAAGTTGTTCTGTATTAATAGTTCTGTATTTCATGAGAACATGAAAAAGTTTAAATTTTGAATATTTCATAATTGACATTATTATATTTTTATTATTTTTATTTATTATTTTTTATTGATATTTTTATTTATTACTTTTTAGAAAATTAAGGTTTTATTTAATAATTTGGTAAAGATAAATATTTGGTTTATAATTTTGCAGATAAGTAAAAATAACTAGAGTTAAAGAATATATTAACAAAATTAGTTATCAAGAGTACAAAATCAAGGTCTAGTCTAGTTCACCTAGCTAGTAGGGTTTAATTTGCCTAATGAGCGGTGCGCTTTGTTAAATTTGTAAATAAAAGGCTTTTAAAAATAATACTTTGGAAGAAAGCGAACTTAATCTAAAAAGAGAGAAAATAAGAGTCATTGGGAGATTGAGGACATTCGTCATTATTTTGTGATTTTTATTATTTAATATATTTATTTTTCATTACTTTTGTGTTTTATTCTCATTCTTAAATGTATGATAATTTATTGATTACATATTTGTGGGTATCTTATTATTGGACATGATGTCAGAATCCATATTAAGATAGAACAACTAATAGATTCAACTATAGAAATAGAGATTTAATCATTAATCATTCTAAACATGTGACTTTAATGTATAAGGTGAATCTTTCTTAAAAATATGTTAGAGATTAGAATTTTTATTATTAAGGTTTAGACTTATTTTTAAAAAAGTAGGGCTAGTTAAATAGTGGTGTAAATGCTATGATAGGAATTAGTGATATATTGTTTAGTGTTTTTTCATTGAATTAGATCAGGAAACTAACTCATGTGAAGTCTTTATCCTATATTTTATTTAATCAATTTCAATCTTTTCTAAAAATTAGATTTATTTTATTCACAAATCAATAACTTTCATTTGGTTTCAAAGTTTTTCTACTAAATCAATAAATAATCATTGTTTTCTAAATAGTGAGTCTCTTGGGAAAAGTTTATCCACTTTATTACTTATACGATTTGATGTATTTGCTATCAAGTTTTGTAGGTTGTCTATGTGATCGAGTAAGAACTTTGAATAATAAAAAAAGATTGATTTTTTAAAAAATAATTTGAAATACTAGAAAACAACTAAATTAATGAAATTAGCTATATAAAAGAAACTTCATTAGGTTTAGATTTCATGTATCAAATAAATACGAAAACACTAAACAATATACATGTAATTTTTACTCTAACATTTGGATCACAAGTTACTAAACCCTAATTCATTAGAGGCAAGTCTAAACCCTAATAGTAAAATTCCTAAATTCTTAGATAATTTACCAAAAGTTCGCATGAAGTTCACATATTCAAATGTTTAAAATGACTAATTGATTACACTCTATATCTAGAGGCAAACTATTAGTTGTTATATGTTGGAAGTCCCACATCGACTAGAGATAAGGCCAATTTATAATATATAAGTTAGGTGCAAACCTCACCTTACAAGTCGATTTTGTGGGGTTGAGTTAGGTTTTAAAACCCACTTTCTAACATGGTATCAGAGCCATGATTAGAGTCTATCCTAGCGAGTTCTAAGTGGACATTTCTGTTTCCATCCGTTGGGGGGGTTGGAAGTCTCACATCGACTAAAGATTACAAAAAATTATGCAATAACTCCAATGAAAAATGAAGTTAGTTATAATGGGCGAATGAGTTATCCAATTTTGTTGATATCTTCTTAAATCTTTTGATATTCTACAAAATATTTCACAAATAAAAATCAAATACTTCTATTTTCAAAATTATTAAAGAAAAACCTTATTTATTTAAAATGTGATACATAACATATTAATAAAAATTAAACATAGTAAAAACATAATAATATCAATTATCAAGTGACAAATACAAACACACATCTCAAGCTCATAAACTTTTTATATTTTAAAATAAATTAATTTGCGATAACTTTATTTCAATTAATTAACCTCAAAATATATAAATAAAGAATAACACAACACATTTATATATGCACTAGTGGAAAAACGCTGTTTAACGTCACCTATGGAACCGACGTCTATTCGGGTGACGTTAACTATACATCGATCAGGTTATCACAGACGTCTATATAGACGTCGGCTATGTCGACTATGTACATAGCCGACGTGTAAATAGACGTCATTCATAGATATAATAGACGTTAATATAGACGTCTGGCGTCAACATACGAGACGTTTATACGCTCTGGAACATTTTGTCCACTGTAACTTATTGAACGTCGATGAGATGATGTTTAACGACGTTTTTTCACTAATGATGATTGGGTAATTGAGTTCATGAATATATATAATAAAAAAACTTTATTATGTTTTTCATATTTTTATTTAAATATATACACGTTCTTAGTTTAAAATATCTAAATATTATTATTTCATTTCAAAATATACTTGAAAATAAAATAAAATCAATTATTTAATTATCAATTTTTTTATGACAATAATAAACAGAAAATATATATTAGTAATATAGTTTTGAATTTTAAATAATGTGATATACTTCGATTTTCAAGAAAGCGAAGCATATAAAGATCAAATGGTAATTTTGAAAATTTTATGAATTTATAGATCTTGGTCGCAAAGGAAATAAAGTCATACATACTTTTTTTTGCTTTAGTTATTCGGTACCTAAAGTTGAAAGGTGCGTAAAAATGTTATTTTTTCAAAATTTTTGTTATTATTTTAACTATTTTATCTAAATGAGAAGATTTGACTTATAATCGAAATCGTAACTCCTTTTCCGCTTCGATTCCTCAATAATTGAGGCTTTAAGATACACAAAAATTTTTAAATTTTTTTTTATTATTCTAATTATTTTATTTGAACGAGGAGATTTGACTTCAGTTATACAATAATCAAAGTCATATATCAATCCAACAAAAATATGTTAAAATTTTCAAAATTTTTTAAGGGATATGACTTTGATGCCATACATCATTTTCTGATTCGGTTCCATCAACCATGGTCGAAAGATGTGTGAAAATTTTTAAAATTTCAATTATTATTTTAATTATTTTATCTGAATGAGGTTATTTGGCTTCAGTTATTTAATAACAGAAGCTATACATCCTTTTTGCTTCAGTTTATAATAAAGAATCTAGGATGTGTGTGAAAATTTTTCAAAATTTTTACTTTTTTTTAATTATTTTATATGCGCAAGAGAATTTGAATTTAGTTTTTATTATAACTAAAGCATAAAGTATTTTCTAAGGTTATTTTTTAATGAAATTTATACGAAGGTTATTTTTTTTTTATTTGAAAGGTTAATGTAACTACTTTTTGTTCAAATTCTTCACACTAGACACAATTTATCACTTACTTTTTTTGAAGATTTTGATGCTTTCGTTCCAACTTGTTTTTTGATTCTAGATTCATGAAAAAATTTACTTTTTTATAAATATGTTTTTAATATTTTTTTTGTATATTTATGTTAAAGTTTTTTTTTATGTTTAATGTTTTTCTTATGTTTGATAGATGTTGTATAATTATTTAGTAAATTTACTTGTTATGGATAATATATTTTTGTATTTAGATTTTGGTTTATTCTAAATATAATGTGTTGTTTATGGGACATTTTGTACAAGTTTAATATAAAGAAGAAAAAAAAAACAAAAACAAAAAAATATTAAAAAAAAAAGTCTACATTAATTTTTTATTATAATTATAACATTAACCTTATACTCTTTTTTATTTAAAATATCATTTAATTTTAAGAATATTTGGTCTTTGGTATAAAGTCAAATACTCTTAAAATTAAATAATTTTTTTAAATTAAAAAAATTAAGTTTTGGTTGCAAATTTGAACTGAAGCCTATAATCTACATTTTTTTTATAGTTTTTATTATTTATTTATGGTTTTATATTTTTGATTATTCTATAATCAAAATATATTAGAAATCTTTATGTCTTAGTTGATAACCAAAACAAAAAAAAAATCACCCTTTTATATATTTTGGTTATAGAATCGAAATTCAATCTCTAAAATAATCAATATTAAAACTCTTTTCAGTACTATATATAATTTATTCTAACTAGAAACACACTACAAACAAGCCTAAAAGAAAAAAAGATATTATGATAATTGTGGTGATAAGGCCGATTATTTTAGTAGGATAAATACCAATATAAAAAGTTTTTAACATTAGCTAAGTGGATAACCTCCGATTACATAAGAAGGGTCACATAGTAGAGTTAGACGATTAATGCAGCAATTAATAAAGGTTTTTTTCTAGACTTAATGGGGGAGTATAAGAGGTCTGTAGGCTATCAACATAAAAGGACCCTAGGAAGTGGTGAAGAGGCACATGAAAATTTTGAATGTTCTAGTTGATTAGACTTATCTTTTGGCTAGAACAATGATTAATCAGGATAATGAATATGATATTAATTGTTAAAACCAAACTTAAACTTAAACTTAGACCTTTGATGAAAAACGATCATCTATATAAATTCTCAATCTATAGAAGCATAAATATCAAGACCACAATTGTTTGACTTTCCAAATCCAAATATAATAACTATCTCTCTATTTGGTACTGAATGGGATGTCAAAATATAAAAAGATATAGTATAAGAACTTGACCTATTTATTGACAAAATAAAATTTTCCTTTTGGTATTTCTATTTATCCATTATAAAATATAACTATTTTCTAATTATCATATATTAAAGATCCCATCCCAAAGTTCGATTAAGAATCCAGCCATCACTAATTTTCCTTCCACCACCAATTGATTCTTCATGCCTTGTGTATTAACATGAATGTTTTATTTTTCCGGTCCAAATTTTGCCCATTTCATTTTCAAGTTGAACAACATTCTCAACACAGGAATCTAACAGAGCCAAATCTTTGTCCTTCTTGGTTTAGTTTCCTAGAAAGAAATACTTCCAGCAACCTCTCTCCTCTATCTCGCATAAATTAACCTCACCATATAGTTAACGAGGAAACGAAATAATTGATAAAACGCTCATTGTTATTCATTTGAAATTTGCCAACTTTCTCTGCTATATTGTTGGAGCTCTTCCCCAGGATGATGACTTCTATCGTAACTTCCCATGTTGAGAGAGAGCTTAGGTCTAACAAAATCTACCTAAACCATAGTATGCTTCATATTGTTCATCACCTTACACCACACAGTACTATGGGTCATCTAATGCCACTAGACAATGATAATTTCGTCTTCATGTTCATGTTAGCCGTTGACCCATTATCGCTTTGATGGCTCTTCTATTCCTCGTTAGACTTTAAGAAAAAGGGAATAAAGTTCTAACATCGAGATTTTTAAAACCCCATGTGATTCAATATATAATCACATTTTTTCTTTCAAAGAACCATTCTTCACGTTCTACTACTACCATTATTAATTATTTTATTTCTTTTACTGCGAAAGTTCCCTTGGTTCTATATAAATAAGAAAGAGCTTCTTAGAAAAGAACACAGCTAACAGAAAAACTCAATCCTTGAACTATTGCTCCTTATTGCTTCCCACGCCATGGAAACCAATTGCAACTGCAACAAGAGCTTCGCGGACAGTTACATGTTGTTGAAGCCCGAGAAAGCAGGTTTCTTTGATCTTCTCCGTATCTTAACTTTCAGAAACATATCGCAAAGGAAGTTTGTGGAAAGCCATGCAGCGGATGATTGCAATGAAACTTTGGGTCATCGATGGCTCATATTTATTTCTATTTTGGCTCAGAAGCTTTTGCAGCTTGTGGCTAAACCATTGTCACTCTTTGGAGCTTGCTTTGAGCTTTTTATCAACTTCATTGCACTCAATGGTGGCGTATTCAGGCTTCTTCCTAACTTTATCAAAGGTCAGTCCTTCTTCCTAATCTCTCTGTTAACATGTTATAAAATTGGTAAGAAAATTCCAACCTCTAAACAATTTTTTATAAACATGAATTTAACTTGAATTTTTTCGACTTAAAATGAATAAATGAACTCTCATAATTGATTTTTAACCTGAAATCAAATATACTAAACATTTAAATTTCGACACGAGATTTTCATAGCATACTTGGTGTTGGTATAACCATTGCTTTGTTTTAAGAAACAAATTAACACTTTTAAAACTTGATTTGACCCTTGATTATTGAGATGTATCGCTTTTAAGAGAAAAAAAAAAGCAATGGAGCCAAAGTGAAGAATCAGACCCAGCAGAATTTTTTCCATAGGAGATACAATCTAGGGGAAAAAAATTCATTACATATAAATCTAGTAAAAATAAAATTAAAAAAAAAGTCAAGCTAAATATCTCTATTTTTTTAAGGTCGTAATTCTATTAGGATTCTAGTTTGACCGGTCAAATCAAGTAGGCAGAGCTTAATAGACTCTACGTTTTCAAGCTTGGTTTTTTAGGAGCCCGTTTAGCTTTTATTTCAGGTTCTTCGGATTCGTCATTAAATTGGACCAGGTCTAAGTTGTCTGTTCTAACAACTTTGGTTATATTTTCACTCATTTTATAAACAAAATATTTAAAATAAAATCTAAAATATAAAAAGTGATACTATATTTATTTATGGAAAGACCAAATTATAAATGTAAAAAAAAAACAGTTAGATACTGCATGATGCAGCAGAAAAAAAAATTAAGAAAAAGCGCGCAGGTATTGTGAGAATAAAATCTCATAAGTTTGATGAGCTTTTTGCTCATGGAAATATGATTATGCCATTTAATTTGTGTATATATTGTAAATAAAAGAATATATATTTATATAAGCAGGTGCATTGGTCTTTCCCGATCCTAAATCAGAGAAGTATTTGTCTTTAATCGGAAATTTGGATGTGCGAGTAAAGTTGGATGCTACGCCTGAAGATTTTAAGTACTATCCTGCACTTTCTATGATGGCTTCCAAAGCATCCTACGAGAACGAAGCTTTCCTTAAAACTACCGTGGAAGATAAATGGAAGGTATTGAATAATTTTTTTTGTTCATGTTTAAATGATTAAAATGATTTTTTTTAATATTATGGAAATTTAATTTTATGATTTAATAAGCAGCTTTTCAATGAAAAAAAAAAAAAACCTTTGCTGAGTTACATAAATCAACTAAATAAAATTAACCTGACAGAATCGAAATGTTAAATTGTTGCCTCTTGATCCTTTTATCCTCAAGTTCATTTTGATGTATCTCTAATTAATTACATTTGTTTTCTGATTTGAATTTAACAGATGGAATTTGTGGGACTTTACAACTGCATGAACGGTAAGAACTCAAAGCTATCCTACACTTTTCAAATTAAATTCTAACATTATAGCCAAAATTCTATAATTTGAATAGTATTTTATGATGTTTTAAGTTTAAAAATATCATAAATTACATCATAATATAAGATTTGTTATGTGATTTTTTTTTTTAAATTAGTTTTTGAGAATAAGATCTAGATTTCAATATAATTTATGTATATTTATCTATTAATATTTTCTATACACAGCATAACATCTCTAATATCTCATTTTTAAAAAATTTTATTATTAGTTATGTCTGATAAAAATAAAAGAATATAAAACTTTATATTTTTGTGAACATTTTGTATTATGAGTTAAATGAATATAAAAATGTGTGATAATATTATTGTTGGAATAAAACATTGATCCGTTTAACGTTTAGAATGTTTTAGTAATGTTTTTGACTTGCATCGGCAGAGTATCAAGGAAAGACGACAACTCAAGTGTTAATTGTTTTGGATAAGCATGAAGATCGGCAGACATATGTCGTAGCTTTCAGAGGAACGGAGCCGTTCGATGCTGATGCATGGTGCACTGATCTGGACATCTCCTGGTACGGAATGCCCGGCGTTGGAAGAATGCATGGTGGGTTTATGAAAGCCTTAGGGCTACAGAAAAACGTTGGGTGGACAAAGGAAGTTGGAGAACGAGACGAGAGTCTTCCTCCCTTAGCCTACTACCTCATCAGAGACATTCTAAGAAAAGCTTTGAGCGAAAACGAGAAAGCAAAGTTCATAGTGACAGGGCACAGTTTGGGAGGAGCACTCTCAATACTGTTTGGGACGATCTTATG
Organism: Vigna reflexopilosa; assembly: GCA_027742785.1. Lineage (NCBI taxonomy): Eukaryota > Viridiplantae > Streptophyta > Magnoliopsida > Fabales > Fabaceae > Vigna > Vigna reflexopilosa. The sequence continues at coordinate 54,772,060 of CM050911.1, read as the reverse complement.
TTTGCACCAAGAGACATTGCTGTTGGAGAGGTTGGAAGGGATCTACACCTTCGGGCAACCAAGGGTTGGAGATGAAGTGTATGCAAAGTACATGAAACGAAAATTAAAGGAACATTGTGTCAGGTATTGTAGGTTTGTCTACTGCAACGACCTTGTTCCGAGGTTGCCCTACGATGATCAGGAAATGATGTTCAAGCACTTTGGGACATGTCTTTTCTTTAACAGGCGCTATGAACTTGAGGTATATGATAGTTATAATTGTTATTTAATTACAAAATAAATAATAAATCTAATATTTTAGTATTTGAATGCAGGTTCTTGAAGAGCAACCGAATAAGAACTACTTCTCACCGTGGTGCGTTATACCTATGATGTTGAACGCAATCTTGGAGCTGGTAAGGAGCTTCGTTATTGTGTACCAAAGTGGACCTTATTACAGAGAAGGATGGTTTCTGTTTGGTTTCAGGACTATAGGGATAGTAATACCTGGTCTACCTGCTCATTGTCCCCAAGATTACATTAATTCCACTCTTCTAGGAACCATTGAAAAGCACTTCAAACTAGAGTGATGAGTGAGCATCAAGATGCATTAGTTCATGTTTTATAAGTCCAATCTGAATCCAAACAAAAGGTTTCAATCTGGATTATAGCTTAACTTACTACAGTTCTTTCAATTTTAAATTCTATTATTATATTTGGTTAATATATAACAATGCTAAGCTTTATTAAGTTTATATAGGTGTAACTGTCAAGTTAAATTTAATAGTAATTTAACTTCACACTATACATATCAATTGATATATGTTATATGATAAATATCAGCATAAAATTTAAGTCTATTTTTAACTTATATAACTACGTAGCATAATCTTATACCAATTCACAAATTACAAAATAAAGAAAAAAAAATATGAATAAAACATAGAAGAAATCATTATTTATATAAAATTAGTTACATTTGTATATAATTTACATACCGCAAATTATAAAATGGCGTTTGGGTAGGGAATAAATAATGTCATCTTCAATGAGTTGAACGAATTGATTTTTTCTACTGATTTTAACAAAAAGAGTATGGTGTTCTTATTTAAAAGAATTGGGTAATGATATCTTGACATAAGACAGCCAATTTTGTATTAAAATTTAATGTTATTTTATTATTTCAAAGTTGGCACATCTTGTTGGAAATACAGAAGTATTATTTGGAGTTATATTATGGTTGTTTAGACTTTGAGGTGTCAAAAGATAATGTATGAAGGAGGTTACATGGCACATTTTTTTTTGTCTTTCTTTAAATAGTAAACAACAAATCTTTACACATCTTTTCACATTGTTCGTTGTCTTGGTTTTTCACATCTTTGTTATTAAATTATTACACTTGAAAAATATTCATTCATTAATGATAAAACTTTTACCTATACTTTGAAATAAATATTTAATAAAGATAAGTTATATAATTTATGTGAAATTTTTATAATAATATAAATAAGAAACGAAAGATAACTAGATTGACTAATGTATAAAAAAAATTAACTTTCTCATTGACTAAATAGAAATGAAAACTACAAGAACATCATTAACATTAATTATTAATAAAAACACTTTGTCAATAATAACACAAGTTCTTCCATAATTCAAGTTTAATAATAGAGTATTGATTTAATTATTTACTTTGTCTCTAATTTTATTGTTGTGTGTCAACTTGGTTATCACTTTTATAAAAGTATCAACTTTGTGTACACTTTGTATAATATTCATCAATTAAGTCCATTCGGTTAAATTTCAAGTAATGGCGTTAATATTGTGATGATGTGGCAAAAAAGAATAGAGATGTGGCAAAATACATTTACAACGTATAACCCATTACGCTTTTCTAATGTGAAAATTTGGGATTAGGGTTTATAACGATTTCTAGAACTTCATATGAACCTTTAGAGTTTCTAAGTTATTTATGTATTTTCCATTTTTCATATTACAAATTCAATCAATTCATACCACGACACACCACTCTTTCATGGAACCCATAAGATTGGTAACGCAAACTTGAATTTAGTTGAAGAAGGAGATGGCTGAACTTCTTCCTAGTATTCATCCACCCTTTAATCCCAAATTAATGGTCTTTTGAGTTTCCGAGTCTTCTGGTTTTGTAGGTTGGTGATGAAGATGACTCGTTGAAGGTCCAAATTGTGCGAAGAAGAAAGGGATTCATGATTAGGGTACCATGGCGATTTGGGGATTTAGGTTTTTGGTTTTATGATTTGGGATTTTTAGGTTTTGATTAGTGGTTCGAATATATTTTGTTATGTTCTCTAGGTTTGCAGGTGTGCGAAGAGAAGGAAGAGGAAGGTGTGGTGGCTGGCGAGGGTGATGTCGCGATCTGGTGGAGAAGATGAACAAGGTTAATGCGCGAGGAAGCACAAAGGAGTTCGTGATTTAGGGTTTCTTTGTGGCAGCACGATTTGGTAGTTCACAGTGGGTTTGGGTTCGATTTGGGTTCCTGTGGTGGTGGCATGGAGGTTTTGCAATGGTCGGCGTCGTAGTAATGGTGAAAGGATTCTTGGGTTAGGTTTTCTAGTGAAGAGATTTGGTAATTTTCTGGTTCTTTGATTCGCAATGAAGGTGATTGGAATTTCTGGGTTTCTGCAGGTATTGGGTGGTTGAATAAAGAAGATAATTGTGACGCATGGGGGAGATGCTCTCGGTGGTTTCCACGTCACCCTTTTATTGGCTTACATGTCATAATTAATATCCCAAGGAAATGTCATGACAACAAAATATGCACAACACAAATTCACAAATAAGTCAATGTTATCTATTTAAACACTCTAAGTAGAATTGGACTTGATTGATGCATATTATACAAAATCGGGACGAAATTGATACTTTTTAAAAGTGAGGACAAAGTTGGGATTCAACAGTGAAACTAGGAACAAAATAAACAATTAAACCTAGATTATTAATGATAAAAAAATTATTAGTAAAATGGTCATTGATAAAATTTATTGATAGATAGAGAAATTTAATGATAATTACCAATGATTACAAATATATAATAAATATTCATCGATAACTGTTGACAAATTTTGATCGTCAATTAAAATTGTTAGCAAATTTTGCAATTTGATCTTCTTTTTCCTTTTCCTTTTCTTTCTTTGTTTTTTCTTCCCCTCCCCCTCCACCACTACCACCTCTGCGTGTCTGCTATCTCATTCTCCTTATCTTCTTCTTCATCATCTTCCTCCTTTCTTTCTCCTCGTATTCTTCGGCATCTTCCTTTTATTTTTCTTCTCGTCTTCCTCTTCATTTTCATCCTCTCTTTCTCCTCGTCTTCCTCTTCATCTTCCTCTTCCTTTACCTCCTTTCCTAATTTTGGTTACCACAATTGTTCCAAGATGGACACACATCCATGGTCGCTATCCATCTTACTTTTCCCTATTTTCTTCTTCCTCCTCCTTATTCTCTTCTTGTCTTCTTCCACTCATCTCTCTTTTATTTATAAATAAACTCATCAAAAGATTAGATTAGTTTTTGTATAAATTTGGCGCTTCTAAGAGAAATGAAATGTTTGTTAGTTTAGTGTTATGCATTGATTAAAGATATTCATTATAAAGTCATCATAATTATATTGGACTCAAACTCATAAAAAAATGGATTCTAGGTGATGAGAGTTGAAAGAGGTTTTTCAATAGCAAGATCTGGGACAGGACCCCTTTTCTAACAAGGCTATAGTGAGTTTACTCTATCATGATGAGATTGAGACCTAGTAAGGTCGATAGTGGCATTTCTTCCATGATCACATGGTCGATGCATGACTTTAGTGTCTGATTCTATGCATAAATCCATATTTGAATATATAATTAATTTAGTTGTGAATCCTTTATAATGTGATAGTTGTTATGAATGCATGATTGATATGAATGTTATCAGATTTTGAATAATGTGACAATGTTCAAATTTATCATTAGTTTACCTTTTCTTTTTTGTGTTGACTATTATATTCTTTTTTGCTATGATTGTTGTAATAGCTTAAGCAGATAAGATTGCATGTAATAATAAAACTAAATAAGATGAGTTAATACGATGTTGGAAGTCAAAATATAATAGATATGTATAGATAAAGTTTTTATATATTATGTATTTACTAATCTCTCTTTTTGTATTAACTTATATTAATTTATGTACAAAATAGTTTTTCTTGAAAAACTTAAATCAAGGAAACATTTTATTATTGTATGGACATGTTGCCTAATATTATATACACATATCCAAATGTATTAAAAAGCAATGCATAATATATATTTTTAAAGGATAATGATACTTAGACAACATTTTTTTGACAACATTTGAACATCATTTACGTGTCATTCTGTGATTGATTCAAAATTACTCCACAATTAATAATAATAATCATAAACACCACCATTGACCAATCACAAAATGACACGTAGATAATGTTCAAATGTTGTAAAAAAAATATTGTCTAAGTATCATTATCCTTTTTTAAATTATACTTTTAGTAAACCCAAACATTTATTAAAGGAAAGTTAAATGCTATATTTTTTATTACTAAGAAGAATTTCTTATGGGATAATTATTAATCACATAAATGTATATCCGATATTAGTTTAACCAACATTATAAAACATTAAGTGTTCAAAATAAAGGTATATAACAAATAATTTACTAATGAACATTATAATTTCATATTAAAGAAAAAAAAAATATATATATATATTAATGTCATAAATATATTAATATTCCTCCAATAAATACTATTATGTATATGTTGATGTATCCAAATTATTATTATAATTATTATTATTATACTCATGGTGTTGAACAACAGTTTAGGTTTGCGTTGTTAGGAGAAAACGTAAGTTTTTTTTATTATAACAAATTTAAATTAAAAAAATGACTTTATTAAAGCGTATATTAAATATTATGAATATAATAACAAAATATTTCCTTTTAGAACTAAATTTAAGCTCGTATAGTAATTGAGACTTGGCGATGTTCCTAACAATTTCTAGTTGCACATTTAAAAAGATTTCGTCATCTAGTAATCCATGTTACATGTTCAATAGTAGCTTATTAGATACGTCAAACTCGTTCGTTTTGGTTAATTGTGGGAAGAAGGCAGTTTCATGAATCTATCAAGATTCTAAATCAATTACGACACTCAATCCGATGGTTGGCATTACAAATTTACTAAAAACATAGGTATTTTGTGCTTTCCTTCTCCGAGTTTCAAGAATCTAATCAACCACTATGAAGAAAAGTGGCCTACAAGGAACACATAGGTTGTCAAATATCATACACGACTCCAAAAGGTTGCAAAAGATTTTATTAAGATAAATTATCAATGAAACGTTTATCACGAACTAAAAAGGCTTATTGATTAAATGAAATATACACGTTTCATTTAAGATTATTGATGTGATCATTTGGGTTGCAATAGATGGATTAAAAGTAATATCCTAGTTTTGATTTATTAAAAGACGAATGCTATTTAAGTTAATATCCCGAAATATACACCAACTAGGTTAAAAGTAAAATTACCTTCTAGTCACCTCACATTCATAAATATATGAATAGTTTCATACCTAATTAATTACATAAGCACACACGATGCATTAATATCCAATTAATAGCATCAACTGTATTCCCGGAAAAATAATTAAAAATACTTTCTATTTTAAAATAAAAATTAAATATATTTTTAGTTTTTAAATTTTAAAATTCATGTTTATCTAAATTTTAATATGTTTTAATTTCTAAACACCAAAAATAAATTACTATAATATTTTTTAATATAATGATGTTAATTGTTTTTTTAATATATATTAAATGATAATTTAGACTAACATTTAAATTAAAACTATTAAATGGTGTAAACAATTTAAACATCAATTTTAAATTTATTTCACACACAATTTTTTTTAACACATTTAAATTGAAAAAAAACTATATTTATTTAGTTTTAAAATTTAGGTACTAAAAATATATTTAATTCTAAAAATAAATATATTTATTATTTATTATTTATTAGTTTGTTACTTGAGGTGCAACGTTTGTTCATCTTCCTGTACATATAAATAAACATGGCGAAAGTTGAAGTCTTGAGACAACCGAAGGCATCCGAAAATTCTCTTTTCGTCTCCCTTCCAGTTATTCTCTCGTTAGTCATGAGTGGTCCTTTTTCCCGTACCAAATGTATGGTCTTGAAACCAGATAAGATGAGTTTCTTTCAACTCTGTCTGGTCTTGTTTGGGAGAGATTTACAACAAAACATGTTTGTGCACTGCGTTGAGTTCGTTGTAGAGCCAAGGCTCTACCCAAAGTGGCGTATATTTTCATCGCTATTAGCACAAAAGCTACTGCATTCCATGGCTAATATCTTAAAATGTATTGGAGATATCATTGAGTCTCTTCTGAACCCTCAGGCTTCTTGCCACAACAATGTCTTCATTCTGATATTCAACTGTATCCGAGGTCTGTTATCTTCCTCCTTGTGTGCTGAACTTTATGTTTTGATATTCTGAGGAACAGTACCACCAAAATCTAACACATTTGATATATATAGTTGAATTCTTCATAATGTTGTAAGAAGTATATATGGTTACTATATTTATATGAATGGAAAAACTTTATTTCAGGAAAGACTCACTTTAACTATTTTCTGTACCTTGAAAAAAATCAGTATCACTATTGATAAAATAATTCATTGTTTTAGTTTTAAGTATAGTCTAAAATTAAAAGTAATTATTATTTCTTAGATTTAAAGAAAATCGTTTGTGTTCTTAAAATTGAGAAATGTGTTTTTAATCTTTAATTAATAAATTTAAGAAACTAAAATGATATGTTTTTAAAATTAAGTAGTCTAAACAATAAAAATTTGAGGGATTAAAACTACGTATACCTTTTTTTAAAAAAAAAAAATTAAAGGTTAATTTTTCTTTTAACCTTTTGGCAACTAATATTGAATTACGCCAACTTAAAAAATTTACATATAATTAAGACTTCATGTTAATTATAATTTCTGAAATAATTAACAAAATAGAGATTTGAATTTGAATGGGAGTAATGAAGTTTATAGTTTGTGTGTTACGAACAGGTAAGGAGGTAGTGAATAAAGAGTCTAAAAATTATGTGTCAATAATTGGTCATTTGGACAAGCGAGTAGAGTTGTTAGACAATAGCGTCAAAATTGAAGACCCCGACAGGTACAATGCTGTTTTGTCTGTCATGGCTTCTAAAGTATCGTACGAGAATAAAGCTTTCGTTCATGATATTGTGGTAGATCATTGGAAGGTATACATAAAATAACATTTCGTGTTTCTTTTGTAATAAACATTTTAGCAAGTGTATTTGAATGCATGGAAAGGGACGGAAACGAAGTGTAAAATTGAATAAAATAGAATGTAATATAATGAAATGAACTTTTGTTTTTGTCTTTTCTATAGATAAACAAGCCACTTCGTAGAAAATTAAGATACGCACAGAAATAGGTTTCATTAGTTTCTATTATTTTTATTGTCATTCATTCTCATTTTATCTATCCTATAATCAGATGTTATAATTTTGTGTTTAATTTCCTTCTATCTCATCCTTTTCTACCGCTTTAAGCACTGTAATATTGTGGTTCTCTCACTTTGTTAATAACCAGGCTTTAGAATGATACACAAAATTTAAATAATTACGAATCTAAATAATCGTTTACAAGTTATTAACCGGCCGTAATAGAAGCTAAGTAAATTTACCTCAAGAAAGCAGAAAATTTTTAGGATGTACATGTAGCATATAATTTGAGAAAGATGTATCAATACTTTTTTTTTACAGTCTTTAAATTACCAGAAAGATGTTAAGCTAATTGAATTAGAGAGTATCTCAATCTTACACTCATACTATTTTTTGGCTCTCACGTAGATGGAGCTTGTTGAATGTCGTGACTACTGGAATGGTAATATACAATTTATATTTGGTTTAAGAAAATTTTGCTTTTCATTTTTATTTTTAATTGCAGATTGTATTTTTTTTTCATTTTTTTTCTTTAAATTTCAATTTTTTTATAGATAAGGTAGAAACATAAGGTAAACTTATTTTTTATTATTTATGTACAACTTTATTGAAAACAGAAATAATAAAGTAAAAATAATATAACATTTTTAATTATGTAAAAAACAAGAAATAAACATTTTCTTAAACTAACTAATTCAACCCTAAAAAACTATACTCCATGCATCCCATTAGTTATACAAAACATTCTAAATATTAAAAGAGGGACTAGCAATGAACTTCTTAACTTCTTAATTAATTAATTCTTTTATACATAGTTTTTTTCGTTATTAGTCTAAAATTTATTAAAAATTACAAGTTTTGATAACCATATGTCTTGCTTAATTTTTTATTTTTTTTTTCATTTTCAATTAACTTGAAAAGCGTGTGAATATGTTGTTAGGTTCTGAAAGACTAATAATTTGGTTGTGGTCGAAAATTTTGCAGATTGTCAAGAAAAAGCAACAACTCAGGGTTTTATCATGTTAGAAAAAAGTGAAGAGCAGCAAAGGTACATGGTGGCTTTCAGAGGAACCGAACTCTTTGATGCTGATGCATGGTCCACTGATGTCGACATCTCATGGTTTGAGATTCCTGGTGTAGGAAGAATCCACTCTGGTTTCATGAAAGCATTAGGATTACCATTGGACTTGAACAAAGAAGAGTTAATATGGCCTAAGGAAATCGAAACCGATGAGAGCCGTCCACGTGCCTATTACTCCATAAGGGATTTACTGAAGAAGCATTTGAAGGGAAATGATAAAGCAAAGTTTAGTTTGACGGGTCATAGTCTTGGTGGAGCTCTTGCAATTCTCTTTCCGGCAATGCTGATGCTGCATGACGAAACATTTCTGTTGGAAAGACTTGAAGGGGTGTACACGTTTGGACAACCTAGGGTTGGAAATAAAACATTTGCAAGTTACATGGATAAAAACTTGAAACATTATAGCATCAAGTATTTCAGGTTTGTTTACTGCAACGATATTGTTCCTAGGTTGCCCTTCGATGATGGCATCCTCAAATTCGAGCACTTTGGATCATGTCTATATTATGACAGGAGCTATAACGGCAAGGTAAACATATATATATATATATATATATATATATATATATATATATATATATATATATATATATATATATATATATATATATATATAGGTGATTGTGATCAACTTGTATTTTTCTAGAATAGAGATGTTTTATGTTAAATAGATATAAGTTGATATTTGTCTCGTACAGAAAGTGATTTGTTGTCGACAAAATTAATGTAGAAAGTGGAAGAGGAGCCGAACAAAAATTACTTCTCGTGGAAGGCTATGATACCGATGAAGGTTAATGCTTTGTGGGAACTTGTAAGGAGCTTCACTATTGTGTATAAATATGGAGATGAGTACGAAGAAGGATGGCTTCTAAGATTTGTTAGGCTTTTGGGCTTACTACTTCCTGCAGGCTTACCAGCCCATGGTACTCAGGATTACGTTAATATTGCCCGCCTGGGAATTCCCTCACATTTGGATTGATTCATCAACTCAACTATCAAGAGTGTACAGTCATGATTAATATGTAGACTTGTGTTTTTTTAACATGGTCCATATATAATAACTCTGAAAATCATATTGATTGATTAAATATGATGTAAAAATATACTTGGGAAAATAAGTCGGCCTTTATTACTTTAATTATTACTCGAATTACTTATTTATATCAATTTATTTCAAACTAATGAATATATACTTTTTCTAATATTAATAAAAAAATAAGTAATATTATCACTATTGTTATATGGAATGTTGAGTGCACACTTATGAATAGGTGATAAGATCTTAAGGATGATTTTGATTACTCTCGTTATTTGACAAATGTCTCCATTGAGAGAGAGAATATCTATCTGTAAACAAATTTTCACTGTTCAAGTCAGTAAAAGAATTAAAATCTTTACAAATATTGTGTGTATCGGTGTTTAGAAGAGATAGTGAGTTTCCTTCAAGAATACTAAATGTATTTGTAGGATCAACATGAATCATGAACTTATGTTCCTATGAAAATAATACTTACGGGAGACATAACAACACTATAATAAATAGTAATAGTAATAATTAACTCACTAAACTACAAAAATTTAATTATAAGATGTGAATATAATCCAAATAGGTTAAGGTTTGGATTCTATAACGAAAAAGCTTGAAAAACCTTATTAACCGCACTTTTTAATATATATATTGAATCAAGTAAAAATAATCACTACTTTATTATCTATCTATTACATTAATTAAAAGTATAAGGTATAGGTGAAAATGATATCTTCTAGATAGTGTTCGATTTAATATGATACATGTTATGTAGGTTAATATTTATTCACAAAGCCATTTCTTTTTTATATTTGTTTTCTCTCTGTTTAATTTTATCTTTCTTTCCTCCCACATGTAAGTAATTTTGTCACTCTTCTCTCTTGTTATTATCGATGTCACTTTATATTTGATTCATACATCACAACTCTTCAATTACATATTAGGTCCCTATCCAACTATATTTTACTCTTAATCTCCTACATGTTTATATTTTTTTTTCATATCTATTGATTTTCGTCAACACACTCGTAACTTTCTATTGATATCTAAACCATTTTCTTGTTTTTTTCAAACATATTTGAAAAATTTATTTGTTTTTAACATTGTATATTTGAAAAGTAATTTTCCTTACAATTTCTTTTCTAGTGAGAAATTTTGAAAACAACATATTCTTTTCCAAAATAGCACCATATCATGTTAGAAAAAAAAGTACACATGTCATTCTAATCTTAAGTCCGTGAGTCAGTCTTGGTCTTTTCTAAAGTTAGATCCTAATCTTTTGGTCCACATATTAGGGAGCTTTTCCAAAGCCTCTGACCCCAAGAGCCTCATGAAGTGGGTTTAGATAGGAGTAGGGTTGGGTTAACTCCAGTGGCCCATATGAAAAATTTCCTTCTGGACAACGACACTCTATAAGCGGAAGACACCAAACCGTCGTGCTCCCAAATGAAAAAATTTCCTTCTCGATAGCAACACTCTACAAGTGGTATTGTTTCTTTCTTTTTGATATTAATCAAAAGAGTGAGCGGATCACATGTTCTTTCTTTTTGTTTTAGCATTGATAAAATCTTTTCTTTTTGTGTAAGACAAAAAGACAAAGAAAAGGTAGACACAACCATGTCCACTACCAATAAAGTTCAGGCTTCCACACTCTAACATCAAGGTAATAGATTCTTTCTATCATTTCTAACACCCATTTCATTTCTGCATGTTCTGTTCTAGCTTACAAGAAAAGCGTGAAATACCAACGGTGATTTTCCGAAGGCCTTTGGACCGTCGGTAAAAGTTCATTACTGAGGGTCAAAAAGTGAATTACCGAAGGGCAAGATGAAATAACATTACTAACGTGAAGAATTAGACTTATCTAGTTTATTACTTATAGGATTTGATACACTTATAATTTGATACACTTATAATGTAACTTGTATACACATTAGCTCACTTAAATGTTTTTTTTTTTAAGATTTATATCTCAATGAAGCCACTAAGGTCCAAAGCAATCAATCAACTTTCAAGAGTTATCAAAACCTAACTAAAGGTTGTGTAGATATTAACTTACCTATACAATTCTGAATCATATGATAAATTTTCCTGCAGTAAAAAATTGAAAGAAGAAAGTTGGCCGCGACCACTGGTTTTTATTTACACAGAATACATAGGTACCTAGGTCCAAATAATGGTGTAAGGCTTTCTAACACATGACAATGAATTCCATCAAATTCTCATCAAGTCAATGTAGAATATATTCTTTTATAAACTGGTCAAAACCTTCATGACTTAGGATTTTACATGGGATCGATCACTGAGCATTGCTGCCGAAGCAACTGCCTGGAGACCACATCGGTGCATATTTGGAGAACAAAAATACTCTGCACTTGGAAACCTCTTGGCCCTGCTGTTCAGGAATTGAACTTCTCATATTTTCAGCTTTCAGCTGTGCTCTTCGAAACTTGTTTAGAATCTTATCCATTGATGAAGATCTCTTCTTTTCTAATTTCATCTGTGCCAAATGTTATCATGATCAGAAGAGATTAAATTGCTGTACTATATATACACTTTCTACATATATTTTATCCGCTCTATCATATAGCTTACACTGAAATATAGCAATCTCCTTCAATAAATTCAACATCTTGCTTTCACCAATGATAACATGAATACGAATTGGAATTGCACTCCGTACAAACATGGTATAATAAACTACCATATACTAATTGATATGAACAGAAAGAACCTCAAGTTTCCTTATAGAAGTTTCAGCCTTTGCTTTCTGCAAATTCTCCCATGCAATGATTTTGGCTTCCTCTCTCTTTAACCTGCACCAAAGCAGAAATTTATGGATAAATGCATGAGTAAAACAATAGCATCGTATGCATTTGATCTCTGAATATTGAAGAGATTGAAAGATCATGCCCAAGATGACTTAAGGAACTGAAAAGCATTCATTTGCAGCCTCCAAACTGTTTCTATATCCAGAAATTGTTCTGCTGCTACCCTTTGGCCAAGGAACCAAAGGAACTAATGTAATGAGTTTTAAAATATATGGTTTTCAGTATTTAAGCAAGATACTTGGAATTGTCTATGTTTGGCTCGTCAATTTCCCAACATGAAGCCTGGGGTTGTGCACTAATCTCTCTCGAGTCTTTGCTGTGCAGTAAGTCTTTTTTGGCCAATTTGGTTCCATGCCTCTTGGACCATCTGATAATAGTAGCTTGACTGTCAACTTGCACATCTCTGACCTCTAATTTAGGAGAATGGCATTCTTGTTGATCCACAGCTGAAGTGGCAGTAGAAGACATAGGAGATGAATGTGCATCATTCTCTGTTTCTGCAGGGCTCATTTGGGTACCTTTGTCACATCTTGACAAATTAGATGCTACATTTTCATCATGTTTCTCATCTGCAAATTAAAACAAAAGAATAGTTTTAAATGTGTAGATTCTCCTACGTCAACAATTACTGGTGTACAAAATTATGTGCCAGAACCAATAAGGGTGTTGGTAACACATGCTAAGCTCACCATAAAAGACTGATTTTATTTGTGCGTTAAACATTATTTAGGAAAGAAGTGTTTTAAACGTGGCTAAACTTCAAATTGGAAACTAATTTCACAGTGAACCTAAACTTTCGAAACCCTGGATGTCTTACAAAAGACTCAAAGCCCTAGTTACAGCAATTAACAGAATTGTATATTTCGTTTATGAATGAATTCGTCTTGTTGGGCAATGTGATCTGCATACAACACAGTGTGCATAAAGTATCCATAAAAACTAGGTATAAACAGTAGCTAACCCGTATCAGAAACAGTTTCTCCTCAAACGATCATCACTTGATTACATTGATGAAATATGCAATGTATTAGTGAAACTCTACCTTAGAAAACTCAAAGCTTTTAGTACTAACAGTGAGAAAGCCCCTTAATATATTATATACAAATCAACTATTAGACCAGATACAGAAACTCTTAATTTTCTTGAGGATTATAAACAACTCCATTGCAATTACAGTAAGGATGCCAAGTCAGAGCACCAAATGTATTTACCTTGAGAGATAGGAGATGAATGATCACATGGCAGTTCAGAACACGTGGTGGGTGCAGTGGACAATGAAGAAAGCACCACACCATTCTCGTTGAGCACAGGAGTGGAAAACTGTATCCCATTGTCGATGTCATAACCAAAAACAGTGGCATCACGTGGATCATAATGGTGAACAGAGACAGCAACCGGTGCCAACACCCCAGTTGAGAAGGGAGAACCGACTACCAAGTTTCTGACAACCAACCCTTGGCGCAGTGGAACCACAGGTGAGTAATTTGAATAGAAAGCAGCTACTCCAGGAGGCACAATTGGGCCACTTATTGACTTGGGTCTGCGCTGAAGTTGCGCGTGCGAACTTCTGCTCTCAGCATAGGCAGAAGCTGGACTAGAAATCCACCTCTCAGCCTCATCCCATTTGGAGGGCATTGTTCTTCCACCACTGAAAGGTGTTATCAACCCTGCCATAGTGTGCCTTCTACTGATGCCGCTGCTGCTTGAAGCCTTTGAAACTCTCTCTGAGCTCCACCCCTTTTGGCTCCCAACGTTTCTCTCTCTATAATATGGTGCCCCTGGACTTGGGAAAGAACCCAAGTTCTGGAAAGAAGATGAAGAACTCTTCTTCATGACACTCAGTGGGACAGTTAATTGCTCTGCCGATCGAGAGAGGCACCGGAGAAGATGCAAGAACAGAAAATCTCACTACAAAAATGGAAAGCTGAGCATGTTTTGACCCATCATCTATGTTAACCCTCTTTCTGCAATCTACTTTAACTGAGGTTGAAATATCGATGTACTTAAATCTGATCAGATTCGTTGTACCCAAAAAGAAACAACATTAGATTTTGACTAGTCATGCTTCATCACTCAACCACTTTGTTTTGTTACACCAAAAAAGAGGGTAATAACAGGTAACAAGGAGTAAGAATTGTCAAACAAATTATAATATGTGACAACAAAGTCGGAACGAGAAAATCAAGAGTAGGTACTAACTAACTTGATTTGTGGTTAAGCACGGTAGTAGTTAATAATCTGTGTAGTGAAGAGAGTGTTGTTTAATCGATCATAAGCAAGGTTTTGTGCAGGGATCGACATACCCGGAATGTGGACATGTTACATATTGCGTGAGGAGACAGGTCACGTTGTTCCAACCCCAGCGAAGTAACTATATTTTTCATAGGAAAAGAACCATTCATTGAAGATGGAACAATGAGTGAGGAAGGTGGGTTTAGAAGGAGCAAGACGTGGACATCATCTGTGAAACATTTTGTAGATTTGCTAGAAACCCATCCTTGCACTTGTCATGTCGTCTGTATATTCCAAATGCCACTCACATGCAGTGGACCGCAGGCTCTCACATTTTTTTTATTTTTCACGCCATGAAAGGGCCCTATTTGCTTCAATTTTAATTACAGTAGCGGTGACATTTGTGACTTTGTGATTACAAATTTGGTAAGAGGGAGGAGTTGTCCTCTGCACACACATTTTCACCTCTAACATTATTGTATTCGGTGATGGCCGTTCTTTCAAACAGATCTAAACTAAGTTCTATTACTATCTTTAAATATGAATCGGACAGTAATTTAACATTGTATCCTTTCGAGATGGGACCCTAATCGGATCAATATATTACTCGAGAAGAATTTAAATTTATACGTTTTGTTATGATGTAAAAAATTATTATTACTATTTAAGATTCTTTACCCAATGTCTCTCTTTGATTTGAGAATCCCAAGACCCATACCAAATCCTTGAAAAAGGTGAACACCACAAGGAAAATAGAGGGACCAACAGCACAAATTTCATCACGAGAAACCGTATCTTGATACTGTTAACCATAGTATTTTTTTTATGAAAGATTGACTCTCTCTCTTTTTTTCTTCTATATTTCATTCATAATATAACCTTTTAAATAGATATATTACAAAATCATAAATATTTTAAGAAATCACTAAGTTTACCTACTAATTAAACAAATTGAAAAATAAATATACACGGCACAAAATACTACAATGTGCATTGTAGAATATTGTAGTCCATACTAAACCTCCCAATCATGAGGCAAATAATAACTGGTTCAATTTATTACATTAAATAAATTATTATTTTAACAATCCTTTCTTAAATTGATATAAGTATATATCAATTTAAAGTCATGATACAAATCAGCTCTCTGAAATTGTAATTGACTTAATCTTCACTTTTGTACCAAACTACTTAAATATTTTCTTCTTTACAAAAGTCTCCTAAAAAATAAAATTCCACATCAATTTTTTTGCTTGTTTTATACGATTGAATTTGTTGAGTTATTGTTAAAAAAATATATATATTAGCATTATGTGAGAATGTTGCTTGTGATGAGGGCAACAAATGGATTGCGTCCATAATACATAAAGATATGAAGTATTTGCAAAAGAATTTGGAAGCTGAAACCAAACAAAAGTATTGTTTGTTGCAAGTAAATCTTTAAGAACCCACTTAAAAAATGTTTAAAAAAAGAGTGTGATCAATTTCTTTTTTGTAAAACTATGGTTGGCTAGCCCACATGACATGGTGGCTCACAACCTAGGTGTAGTCAAATGTGAGGAAGTTCAAGAAAATTCGAAAAAGAGTTCACATTAACATATCACAAAGATTACTAAGAGAATCACACACGACATTTCTAAATAGATACATTGCCATCCTTAGAATACTAAAAAAAAATTATGGGTGACAACTATGGATGAAATGTGCTATATTACACCTCACACTTGGTCACTTTCAGCCACATGTATAGTGAGTATTGCTTAACGACACCTTCTTTACCACATTCATTTAATTTCTTCAATCATTACTTTTGGAATGCTTCTTCTGCCTCCAATTGTCTTTGTTTATAAATGCATTGAGTTGTTTTCATGCATTCATTTTTTAATTTCTCCTTTAAGATCTTGCTTTCTAGAACACTTCTTTTAAAAAACAAATCAATCCAACCCATCCCTTAGCCTGCCAATGATTGAACTTATTTCAGTACTATGTTGAAAATAACAACCTAGAATATCATGGGTGTTTGGGAGTTAAGTTATCCTAAACGGACTCACCATATAAATAAAATATAAGCATATTTAAGCATAAACGTGATGTAACAATTACAAGACTGTTTTCTTATAAAATTTCTCTAGTTCAACAATTTTGTAAAACTGATCATTTCCTAAGTTGGATAAATGTACCGTTAAAGAAAAGAAAAACCATTAGCTTACAATAAAAGACATAATACATGCATGCGTATAATTTATATCATGAAATTAAATTCAGCAATCCAAAAGCTTCACTTATAAAATTTAACTTATGAGTTGATAATAGTGGAAAATTTGACTTTTTATAACACATATATTATAGCGTAGTTTTGTAAATCAGTTATAATAGAGATGCGGTGACAAATTTGTAAATAATTTTAAAACATATTATAACGTAATTTTGTAAATTGGTTATAATATGAAATGCGGTTACAAACTTGTAAATAAGTTCTAATTTATTATGACGTAGATTTAAAACCATGTTATAATATCTCTTCCTAAAAAATGTGGTTAATTTCATTTCACGTTACCTCTCACTTTCGTTCCTCTCTTCTTCATCTCTAAACTCCTCTAAACTCCTCTGCCTTCTCTCTTCTTCGTCCCAGAACACTGCCTCCGTCTCTTCTCGTATTCGCTGCTTCTTCTTTGCCAAAACCTACATCTTCTTCGCTGCCTCGAGCGTCGCCTCAAACACCCAACCTCATCTTCGTTCCAACCTTTTTCATCGATTAAATCTCTTCCTACCTCGAACCCTAGAATCTCCTCCGAACAGACCTTCGAATCTAGGGTTCGCCTTTGATTTCACCGTCTTCCGCTGTGTCCTTGTTCGCCGACTAGATTTTACAAAGAAGCTTTTGAACAACATTGACCAAGTTCGGGAGGCCGTGCTTGAAGAATTGAAGAAGCTGAAACGAACTCCCAATGCGAAGAAATCTGAGAGGGAAAAAAGTGTGCGCACTTTTGGAAGGTTCCTCGCCTTGACTAATAGATGCCACAAAAAGCTGCTGATATGGACCAGTGAGTTTAAATTATCATTGAATCGTTAATTTTGGTCATTCACCTGATTTTTTATGTCTTATATTGCACAATTATCTGTGACTTACTAATATCGCTTAATCTAATTTCTTTTTATTTTTAAAAGAAAAATACTGTAATTAACTTCATTTGATTTCCTAGTGCTCAGCTCACAAAAGCATATCAAACGACTGCTGTTTTATTTGAGGTATTGAAGGCAGTTAATCGAACGGAAGATGTTCCAGTATCTGAAGAGGTAAAACTACTTTGTAAACTAAGTTTACATACAAAGAGAACAATGTGTTGATTCTTCATTGATTTTTTTATTTTGATGATTACATTCTGTTTTTGATATTTAATTGCAGATTATGCAAGCTCATACCAAGGTTGAGGAACATAAGCAATTATATTCCCCTTATAATATTTTGCCACTTGATCCAGAAAGTGGAAAAGAGGCTATAATGAAATATCATGAGGTTTGTTCTCTATAGTTATGTTTTAATCAACTTTTCATGAGTTAATGCTTGATACGTAAGGTTAAAAGAGGTAACACTCTGCAGTAGAACTTGAAATCTCCCCTTTAAGCTAATGAAAAAAAAAAATTGTAGAAAGCCTGTAGAATATCACTAAATCAAAGGTTGATTGCCTAGAAACATCGATTCTTTCAATGGGTTAGCATTGTGATAACGGTAATTCTTACCAAATCAACTCTCCTAAAGCTTGAAACACGCTTAATTCTCTCTCTAATATAACTTTGTGAATAAATTCAGCTTAGGTTACACACATTAGTTTTCATCACTAATTTCTCAAATTTTGTAGGAACTTTGTGTGCTTTGGAAGGACAATCAAACTATCAAGAGTGGAGAACCAAGGAAGAGTTGAAAAAGGATGTTTTAAAGTCATGTTTCTGTAAAAATGACACATGGGCACCCCCAAAGGGCGTTGGGCGCCCTTCAGCTCGTAGTTTTTCCATAATTCTGGTGCCTGGGTGCCCTTTGATTCATTGTTGGAGCTTTAATGATGGCGCCTGGGCGCCCCAGAAGAGGGCGTTGGGCGCGACTTTTTGCTGACTTGGCATCCTAGCCCTATAAAAGGCTCACATTTTACGAGAGTGTTATCTTCTTAGCGGCTGAAGTTCAGAAACGCGATTTTGGACCTCTTGGAGTTGGTTTTGGACTGTGGAAACTCTCCTTGCTTCCTCCTTGGGTCTCCATCTACCCCTTTTTCTTCCATTGTAAGCTCAAGCTCTCCATGAATATGGAGAGCTAAGTTCTTTTTGTTGGGGAATGATGTAAACTTTACAACCCACTTGTAAATGCACTTGGTTTAAATGAAAATATGCTTCTTTCATTACTTACTAGTGTTTATTTCTTTGCTTAAAGCTTGTTATGATTTGATCACCCATAACATGATGTTAGGGTTTGCTTAATATTGG
This sequence comes from Vigna reflexopilosa, assembly GCA_027742785.1. Lineage (NCBI taxonomy): Eukaryota > Viridiplantae > Streptophyta > Magnoliopsida > Fabales > Fabaceae > Vigna > Vigna reflexopilosa. The sequence continues at coordinate 54,752,895 of CM050911.1, read as the reverse complement.
GAAATGTTGTGTGAACCTTGAAATGGACTAAACACCTAAAGGAAATAGTGTCTAGGGATAGAGCTAGGACCTTTGGTTGTCTTAAACTTCTTTTCTTAATGCGGGTGAACTTGTTAGGTTGCCAAGGGATTGGGATTTAACAAGTGAATCTAGGCTTTCTCACCAAGGGATTGGGTTTAAGTAACTTAGCTAGTTGACAAGAGCAATTTAATGAAGAAGAAGTAATTATAGTGCATTTGCATAAGAGTGTAATAGTTGAAATCATTCTCCAACATATCCATTCCATATCATCATCAATCATTTCATTTTCAAGTGTTTTAACCCCAAGAAGTTCACTTTACAATTTATGCATTACGTTTAGTTTGATTGCACAAATACACATTAAAGGAAATCATTCTTTAGCTTAATTTAGTTAGTTAATTATACGATAGTAAAGTGTTAACCGAGTCTCTTGGGAAACGATATCCGGTCTTACCGGTTTTACTACTTGCACAATTTGGTACGCTTGACAAAGTCTCAACACATTGTCTGTGATACAAACACAGGCAGAAAAGATTAAAGAATTTTCATTATTGGGTAATTAAATGATATATGGTGAACAATTTCCTCATTCATTTTCATGTCTTAACCTACTTATTATTACTACTTTTAGCTGTTAAATAACCTCTACCCGCATTTGTTTTTGAATTGTTGATTAGGTTGCATGTGCTTATTTTCTTTTACAGATTCAAGCTGCGGTTTTGGCACTCCGTAATATAAGGGGTTTGCCATGGACAAAGGGTCATGCTAATAAAGTAAATGAAGACATTCTAGACTGGCTTCAGCTGATGTTTGGTTTCTAGGTAGTGACTCAACTGATCTATGTCTACGATTTGGTGTTTAATGTTTTATATATCACTTAAGGGTTATCTTTCTTCTATTTGTGCAGAAGGACAATGTGGAAAATCAAAGGGAGAACTTGATTCTTTTGCTTGCGAATGTACATATTCGACAAGTTCCAAAACCTGATCAACAACCTAAGGTTTGATTTTATTTGTTACTATGGCTTCTGTCTTTCTTAACTGATATAAACATACTTTTCCCCTATTGGTAGTTACTTCAAAGGCTAGTTTATTTGAGTGTCAAATTGAAATTTATGGTCTTATAAGTACCTAGTGAGGGTAGAGATCAATCACTCAAGTCTGTTGGTATTGTTAGAATCATCATATTGCATGTATTGTTCACTTTGGTATTTAGGATTCCTTATTATTTTGTCATTAAAAGGCATTTCAGTTTCTTAAAAGAGACTGTTTGTAAGTGTAGACCAACATTTACTGTGGGAGAAAGTTGTTGGCCAGGTTCTAGATTTGTAAGTGCAGACCAACATTTATTGTGGGAGAAAGTTTCTTAAAAGAGACTGTTTGTAAGTGCAGACCAACATTGAGGAGGCCTTTTTGTTTTTTGGTTCTTTCCTTTCTTTACGTACTAGATGAAGTTAGCTTATTCACTTGATTTGCTTAAACAGCTTATTCACTTAATTTTTATTTTCAAATGGTTGCCAGGTTGCCAACTATTTAGCAGGAAATGCAACAGCGCAAATTATTATACATGGGCTTATATCTTCTTATATGGGGAGAAGCTGCAAATTTGAGGTTTATGCCAGAATGCCTTTGATATATCTACCATCACGTAGTATTACTTAAAATAAAAAATATTTCTTCAGTCTAAAATGAGAGAAGTAGACCGTTCCCTTCATTGGTGGTAAATATTGAAAAAAACTTATCCCATGTTAACAAGAAATACTGTCAAAAGACTATATAAATAGGACAATCTTCACCTTACATGTTAATTTTATGAGGTTAAGTTAGGTCTGAATCTACCTTCTAAGAGTAGACTCATTTCTGCTAGAAACTCTTTTGGCATTCTCTAAACATGATATTTTTATCTATTTTCCAAGTATATTGCACACTGTTAAAAATTGGGCTTATGAACCCCTCAAAACCTGCATATGAGGTAATGACTATATCCAAAAAAATTTAACCTTTATTTAAGTCATATCCTAGGTTGACGTGGGACTAAACCACCACCAACTTTCAAGCACACACTTGCATGAGGTTATTTTGGTAGTTCAGAATTTTAATAATCTTTTGTTTTATGATATAAAATCAACTTTCTGATGTTTGATTTGACTGTTAAAATAACTGTGAACAAAATCTAATCATAATTTTTTTTCATCTGCCTAGATGGCATTTGAGTTATATGGGATGCTAGCCGGGAATGTTAGTCCACTGACCGGTGAACCAGTAAAGCCTGCCTATGGTGGTGAAAATGAGGCTTTTCTTATGAAAGTGGTAAAAGCAATTTATGATGTAATAGCCAAGGTGAGTTCGGCCTTATTATAATCTGAAGAACTTTTTTGTTTACTTTCAAAATTTGATAGCCTTGTTTTATCTATTTCATGGGAGTTTTGTGTATTGTAGGAAGCTAAGAGGAGTAATATGGGAAAAGCAAAGCATTCTCAATGTAGAAACTACGATGATTTAAATGAATATTTTTGGTATTATGCTTCTTTTTGATCTGGCTGTTTTTCATTGTACTAATTTTATCCTTAAATTGATTATGTTTCCCAAATTGTAGGTCAATTGATTGTTTTCGGTTAGGGTGGCCCGTGCGTGTTGACTCTGATTTCTTCTTTGTGCCTTTTCGTCGGGAACAACGTCAAGTTAACAAAGACGAGGTATGTCATACTTCATGTCTGATATGCAATTATAATTATGAAATGGATTGTGTAACTAGAACAATTTACGCTTCTTACTTTGCTGAAACTCAAACGAAACAGTCTATTGCCATATAGAAGAAGCTAAATTGGAGACTATGTCCTGATGAAAACTAATTGTTGTCTAGGTCATTCTGATTGTATTCAGAATTGCATATATAAGAATTCAATATTTATTAAAGATGTATACATATAGTTTTCCCTCTTAAAGTTATTTTGAATAGTCCAAATGTTTTCCTCAAACATGAAACATGATTGAAGCAACCTCTGTCCATGATCTTATCCTAACTGCTTGTTCCTTGTGCTTGATTTTGGAAAGTAGGAAAACAAAGTTCGTGCGACAGACCGGTGGAGTGGAAAAGTTAATTTTGTTGAAATACGCACATTTTGCAATGTATTTAGAAGTTTCGATAGAATGTGGAGCTTTTATATACTCTGTTTACAGGTAATATTTTCATACATACATATGTATATTTTGATATACAACATTTTATGCCACTCTGCATCCATTCAATCAATGAGGGCGTTGATCATGCTTTTCAATTAAGGCGATGATAATCATTGCATGGAATGGTTCTGGCCAATTAAGCTCTGTATTTGAGGGTGATGTTTTCAAGAAAGCTCTGCAATATTGAGTGGACTTTGCTTTTTATATCATTGGACGTTACATATGAATTTTTTATTTCTTCCTAATTGTTGTTATTTCAATTACGCCAAGTTTCTTCTTTAGGTTTCACTACTGAATTTTGTTGTTTTCCTTTTTAATTACAGGATAGATCAGATTTTAAAGAAGGGAAGATTAGATGAATAGAACTAGTTGAAGATGTTGAGGATATTGTTACAGAGATAGTTAATTTGGTAACAGAGGAGCTTGCAAACGAGATAATTTTTTGAAATTTTTGAAAGATTGTAGTTGTGAGTTGCATTTTTTTACATTACGTTCAATTGGTGTATAGTTTGATTAAGTGGATTTTGAAATGTTTGTGGAGTCAATTTTAAGAATTTGAATTAAGACATAGGTATTTGAACACTTTAAGTTAGCATATAGGTAAAAATTTGATATTCTTTTATACAGAAAGATTATTGTTTTTCATTTGTATAAAAAATAAAATTATCAGTATGGTGATTTTTTTTTATTTATTTTTCATTCTATTTCTTTTTTCTTTTTTCTTTCTGATTGATATTTAAATATAATAATCAATTTTTTTTTAAAAAGAACATATTATAACATACAAAAACTTTTACGTTATAATATCTTTCACTCTATTATAACGTACAAAAACTTTTACGTTATAATATCTTTCACTCTACGTACAAAAACTTTTACGTCATAATACCTTTCACTATATTATAACGGACTTCAGAAACTACGTTATAATATGTTCAGACTTACTATAACGTAAATTTCTGCTACGTTATAAAATGTGCAGACTTACTATATCGCCCAGAACTATATCTCCAATAACTATATTATAAAAAGTCATTTTTGTACGTTATAAAAAGTCATTTTTCCACTAATGTAATGTTACGTTAAATACTCAAGCACAAGATCTGAAATGACTAATAATTTTCTCTCTAGAGCTATAACTCTATTATTAAAAAAAAATTATCATGTTGAGATATGAGATATAAGAATAATAGAAGAAATAATTTTAACCAAGCAATTATCAGAGGATCTATGTATTTAATTAATTTGTGATAGTTAATGGTTCAAATGACATTATTTAACAAAAAGCTCAACTCACTGCATTAACTTAATCCAACTTGCTGTTAGACTTGTTGACTCGGGAAATTATATGATTAGCGTAGTACTTTTTGCATCTGACTGTTATAATATAATAATTCCAACAAATTTATTATTTATTTAAATTTTATATTAATATTTATATTAAAACTTATTATAAAAACATATAATTAATAAAATATGGTTTAATAAAATACAATAATGTAATAGGTTCAATGTTTAATAAAAAAATATTAATATAACATTTATACAAATAATAAATTTGGTTTCAATACGAAGAACAACAATATTGTTTAATTTTGAAAAAAATTAGAACTAAATTAAATCAATGAAATATAGAAACTAAATTGAAATAAGACATTTATTATTAACACTAACATGTAACATTGTCTTCTCATGTAACATTGATAGTGCTACATGTCATACTAAAGATATGATAGGTGGACAATCAACTTTTTTGCAAAAAACTATTTAAAAAAAACAAAAGAAACATATATTAATATGTGACATACTATTAATTTTGTTAGTAATTTATTTTGAAAAAGAACCTAATTGATACATTTTTTCAAAAGTTGAAACACAATGGAAATAAAAAAGTTAAGAGATACTTGAAACTTTTCCACCAAAATAGGGAACATCCTAATAATAATTAAGTCTTTTTCTTATTCGTTCACCATTCTTTGATTCATTGATATGTTATTGAACATTAGGTTATTGATATTTTATTTTCTTATTTGGGTTCATCTCTCGCTCTTGGTGTTATGTTTTTCATGGTGGTTTCTTATATTTTTTTCTTATTTTCTATTATTATTCTTTTTACTTATTGTTTAAGTACTCATTGTTTTATTTTATCTATTTTATAGATTTGTTCTATTGTCATAATTGACTCTTTATATTTTTTTACATGATTTTCAACTTACTATGTTCATTGTTATCATAAATATTTATGTTATTATTTTGTTTTTTCATTTTGTTATAAACATTTTTATTATTCTTGATTCATTTAATCTCTATTTTTATCGAATAATCTATGTCTTTCATTTAGTATTGAAATGTTTTTGTCAATTCTTTAATACATGTGTTTGATGTGTATGGTATTTTCCACAAATATGATTTCGGATTGCATACCTAGGCTACCTTATTTTATTTTTCTCATTTCTTTTATTTTTAACAAGTTAGTAGTGTCAAACTTAACTTAGTCCCACATCATTTAGGACTGTGACATGTTATTCTCTATTTAGCTATATAAACAATCATCTGTAAAGCTTGAAAGATGCACCAAAATAAATATATTTCCTAGTGTAGTATAGACATAGCCATTGTACAATTTTAGTATGTTTTGTTTGTTTGATCTTTTACTTTTTTATTTGAAATCTCAGTTTAGAGAAGTAATGGAAAGGAACTTTCTTCAAAGCAGTGACTTCAAATGTTGGATGATAGTTACTCGTGGAAAGAAGCAAAGATCTCTTTACATGATTGCAGATAAATGCTTGGGCATATGAGTGAGAAAGGAATGGAATTCATTAACTCAAAAGGTAAAATACCTAACTTGAAGCACGTTGACGTTGGGCCTTGTGAACATTGTATTTTTGGAAAGTAGAAAAAAAAATAGCTTCTCCAAAACAGGTAAGTCATCTAAAGTTGAAAGAAAGGTATAAGTCTACTTTCTTAAGAATAAATTTTATGTGTTTAAAAGGTGAAAAAAGGAGGTTGAGACTCAAACATGTTTAAAAGTTAAATGTTTACAAAACAGTGTGGTAGAAAGAATGAACAAAACCTTAATTGAGCGAGCAAGATGTATGAGAATCCAATCAGGACTACACAAGATATGTTTGGACAGATACAATAAACACAATAACCTATCTTATAAAAAGAAGATAATTAATTTCTTTAGATTATAAGTTACCTAAAGAGGTGTTGTTTGGAAATGAGGTAATTCTTTCACACTTGAAAGTCTTTGGTTGTGTTTCTTATATTCTATTAGACTCTAATAATAGAGATAAATTGGACACTAAGGTAAAACGTTGTTATTTCATTGGCTATGGATATGACATGTATTGCTACAGGTTTTGGGATGACCAAAACAAGAAAATTATCAAAAGTAAAAACATTACTTTTAATGAAAATATATTCTATAAAGATAGGATTGCATAATCGGTAAATGCACAGCCAGCGCAAGTATCATTAGAAGAAATTTCAGAAAGTGATATAATCAATAAAAGGCATAAGATAAAGGTAGAGCTTGAGTGAGAACTTGAACACATAATAGAGTCAAAAACTCCTAAAGTCATGATTAGAAGATCTAGCAAAATAATTGGCACCACACATGTATTCTCCTTTATTACACTACTTGTTGTTGACTGATGCTGGTGAGCTAGAACATTTTGTTGAGGCTATGCATGGATATGAATATGTTAAGTGGGAGCTAGTAATGAAAGATGAGATAAAGTCTCTTCAGAAGAATAAAACAAGGTCTTTAATCAAGCTACCAGAAGGAAAAAAGATTTTTTAAAACAAGTGAGTCTATAGGCTAGAAAAACAGACGACAATAAAAGATATAAGGCTAGACTCGTAGTAAAAGGGTTCCAACAGAAACAAGGTATTAACTTCACATAAATTTTCTCTCTTGTTGTCAAGATGACTACCATCAGTGTTATCTTGAGTATAGTAGCTGCAAAAAATCTTTATCTGGAGTAGTTAGATGTCAAAAATACATTCCTACATGAGAATCTTAAGGAGGAAATTTTTATGGCACAACCACAAGGTTTTGAAGCACAAGGTAAAGAGAATCTTGTATGCAAGCTTCATAAAAGCTTATAGGAATTGAAATAAGCACCAAGACAATGGTACAAAAAGTTTAATGAGTTTATGCGAAACTCAGAATTTCACAGATGTGAAGAAGATATTATTGTTACATGAAGAAATGTGTTGATAGTTGTATAATTCTTGCTTTATATGTTGATGACATGTTGATTGTAAGAGCTAATACGAAACAAATTAATAGGCTGAAAAAACATTTGCCAAAAATTTTGAAATGAAGGATCTTGGCCTATCTAAACAAATTCTTGGTATGAGAACCTCCAGGGATAGATCAAAGGTATTTTGGACTTATCTAAAGAGAAATAGATAGAAAATTGCTTAGCAGATTCAATGTTGGAAATGCTAGAACCAAGAATACACCTTTGGGAACTCACTTAAAGTTTTCAAAAGGACAACCTTAGACAGATGAAGAAGAAAGTTACATGTCTAAACTTCCATACGCATTTGTAGTAGAGAGTTTTATGTATGCTATGATTTGCACCAGAACTGACATAACACATGCAATGAGAGTTATAAGCAAGTTTCTATCAAATCCCGAAAAGGGGCATTGAGAATGAGTAATGTGGATATTGAGATATTTGAAGGACACTTCAAAAATGCATTTTTCTTTTAGAAGAAATAATCTCATTTTACAAGGATTCTCTGATGCAGACTTAGGAGGAGATTTAGATGGTAAAAAGAGCACAACAAGTTACATTTTTACGTTATGTGGTACAACTATTAGTTGGAAGTCTAAACTTCAAGGAAGAGTCTTTCTCTCAACCATTGAAGCTGAGTATGTAGCTATCCCAGAAGCAGCGAAGGAAATGATATGGTTGAATAACCTTTTAAAAGAATTAGGGAAAGAGCAATAATCCATTGTACAGTGATAGCTAAAGTACTATATATCTTGTTAAAAATCCAATTCTTCATTCTAGATGCAAACACATTGAATTGAAATATCAATTTATTATAAACTTAGTAAGTGATGAAGACTCGTTTTTATCAAAGATTGCAGTGTAGAGAATCAAATAAGTTGAGGTTTTGTATTGCCTCAACTGGTATTCAAGAATAATTGATGAAGTCTACTACATTTAGTCACACATTGTTTAATACTATAAAAAATTGTTTTTTATTTAACTATATAATCAATTCTCAATAAAATTTAAAAACCAAAATAAATATTTTTTTTAATGAAATACAAATATATGAGTTATACGCTGAACCATGTTATTTATATTATTTTTTTTATATATTGGTGGATAATTATTTGTTAACATATTTTATTGTCTCAATAGAAATTCCATCCCACCTCCTGAGAATAGTAACATATTAGTATTTTTACATAATATTTCATTGAATTTATATTGGAAACCATTTTTTTTTCAATTTAATGTCCTTGGAAAGAGATTCATGCTTTATTCATAAATTTTGGTCAAGTCAATGTCAAATGCGGTCGTGTCAAATATAAAATGGGTAATATAGGTAATGGGTAATATAATTAAAATAGGAGATTTTATATGTTCGTGTAGTTTTCTAAAATATACAATTAAAATATAATTAAATTTAATATTTACTTCTTATTCTTATATTCTTAATGTTATATGAATATAAATTTAAATTTATCTAATATTAACTCTTATTCTTATATTCTCTGCCTTATGTCAATTTAAATTTAATTTTATATTAATGTAATATTAAAATTAATTTTTTTTAAATAATATTATATTTTATTTTGAATTTATGTAACATTCCAAAATATAGTAATAACCCATATAATAGAAATCACAAAAATAATAAAATAGAACACTCAGAGAGTAAGATATAAAGTATAAACTTTCCAGTCATCCAAAATAATCATAAAATTTAAAATTTTATATACAGACCAAATATTACAATACTATACACAATACTAGATAAAACTAATCTAAACCGTCGTGTCGTCTTCATCCAAAGTTTGTTCCAAAGACATCTTATTTTTCTCTGTTCACATCCACAAAATGATTATTACAAAAAAAGAAACAACAATACATATAAAACACAGACAATAAATAACAGAATAAACTAACATAATTAAAAGAGCAATCGTATATTTATTAATTCCAATTCATCCAATCATAGAGAGTCATACATATCACAACCTCATGGGTTCTATTGCATTTTATGTGCACACTTTATCTTTTTGACAAACTCTTTTAATGTAAAAAAACAGAGCAATTGCTTTATGTTTCAGTTATACGTGCTTGATTTAAGTTGTATATTTTATATTTTATGGTCTATTTACTTTTAAATGTTGAATTAATCTTTTAATTTATAATTCCTTATTTTTCAATGTTAAGAAATTAAAAAATATATATAAAAGGATTTTTTTTTTCAACTTTAGAAAATTTAGTATACTACGGGAACATCAATAAAAGTAGAGCTGTTATTTGAGTTATTAATATATAGGCTAACTTTTACGGTCTCTAAAATTAAATATTTTTTTTTGTCTATTTATCTAAAACTTCATATAAAATGGGTTGAGACATGGTTATGGTGAGACTCAGCTCCAAAAACTAATTTAAGTTATTTTTTTATTGATTTCAATTATTTTTTCATTTGTTTTAAAATTTTGGCTTAATACTTCCATTGGTCCTCTTATTTGTCTGCCAATCTCATTTTGGTCCTCAAGTTTTAAATTGTCTCAATTGGGTCATAATTTTTGTAAAAATGCACACATTTTACCTAACCGTTAAGTTGTCTCAAACGACGTTAATTGATGCTGGGATGAATTTTTTATTTTAGGCTTAATTCCTCTTTTGGTCCTTATTTTTGTGTGAAAATCTCAGTTCGGTCCTCAAGTTTTGAACTGTCTCAATTGGGTCATAATTTTTGAAATGTCGACAACGACGACATTTTTTAGTTTGAGAGGGAGAAAAGGTGTGAGTCGGGGGGTTTGTGGGTAGAGGAATGAGTGAACTGTGATCAGTGATTGGAAGGAAAAAGAAAGACTATAGCCACGTGGATTTAATGATTTTAAAACATAAAAAAAAAATTACAGCTCAGTTCAAAGTTAACGCCGTCTCAATCCACTTAACGGTTGGGGTAAAATTTTGTAAAATGTTTGCATTTCATAAGGACTTGAGAAAAAACTTGAGGACCGAACTGAGATTTTCACACAAAAATAAGGACCAAAAGAGGAATTAAGCCTAAAATAAAAAATTCATCCCAGCATCAATTAACGCCGTTTGAGACAACTTAACGGTTAGGGTAAAATGTGTGTATTTTTACAAAAATTATGACTCAATTGAGACAATTTAAAACTTGAGGACCAAAATGAGATTAGCAGACAAATAAGAATACCAATGGAAGTATTAAGCCTAAAATTTTTGTTCAAAACTTTTCACGTGATACTTTTTTTAATATTTATTTTCTTCACTCCAAATATCTTTTTTATATTAAATATTCAAGAAAAATTATAATTTAAGAATTTTATAGCACGTTTTTTATTATCTAATAAAAAAAATAGTTTTAATAGAAATCTGTGTAATAATTATTTTGTACAAGTTTTGAAAAATCAAAATTAATTTTTATTTGCTTCTAATATCTTAAAGAATATATAAATATTGGTTTTATAAAAAATTATTCAAAATAATTTTTTAATTGTAATCATATTTTAGATACATAATTTCATTATTTGAAAATTTGAAAATATAATACATTGTTGAATTCGTTTAAACTTAAAAATAAGATAATTTTGAAAAAAAAAATATTCAAAATAAGTATTTTTTATAAGTTGAGAAATTACTTATATTTAGATACCATTGTAAAAATATGTTTTCTTTTAATTCTTTCATGTTTTGAAAATTTTTATAAATTTATTTTGATAAACTATTTAAAAAAAGTTGTATATAAATAATTTTTTAACTTCTTTTTAGTTTTGACATCTAAATATTACAAGTGTGTTTCAGTTTAAAAAATGGTTTTTTTCTCAAAAGAATCATGTATAAAAAGTCAAATAAGTTATTTTTTTTATAAAAAATGTTAATATAACAAACATTTTCGTATATCAGAATGAAAATACACAAAATTTATAAAATTAAAAATAAAAATAAGAAACTAGATGATAATACAATTGTATAATTTGATTCAAAAATGCATGACTAGTGAATATGATTAAGTTACAACATCGGTAAGAACCTAGAAAATAGAATATTAAAATTGACAGATGTATTAAAATAATGAGACCGAATATTATATTTTAAAATAACTCAATATTATAAATAGAAGTTCTTAAACTCATCTCATTACCTAAAACACCTTTTTATCTATCTAAAACATTATTCTCTTAACCTTTCTACCATCTCTCTAAGATTTTTGACTCCTTAGTCATTTATTTGAAGATTAGGAGGCATCTAGGCATCTATTTGACGATTTCCTTGGTATCTTCGGTTCATGATTATGCAAAGAAAAATCTATTTTGCATGTGTCAAGAACTTCTCTTAATTATTGGTTCAATTGAGGTTCTAAGGGTTGTCTTCAAACACCAATAAGTGATTTGTAGGTCGTTCTAGAAGTTCCTTGCGATGGAAGTAACGGTTGAAGGTTTCTAGAGTGGTAAGAGTTTTCTAAGGTAAGGGAAGCTAGAACCTCTGCTTTAGTTTGTGATTATGTTAGAAGAATTTGTAATTCTAATGTTTGAAACTGAATGCAAAGTGATTGGTTTATAGAAGGGTCCTTTTGTTTTGGTTTTTAAGGTCAAAATAGGGTTTTAGTGGGTGAATTTTATAACTGGGTGTTGGAATGATGAAGTAACTGGTAGAGTACTGTTTTGAGGTCATTTTATACTTCTAAGCATTGTTAAATTGAAAGAAATCTGGTATGAAATAGGTAAGGGAATAATTGTTGAATTTGAAGGTTATTTTAGTGTAAAAATAGGCAGTGTGGACTGTGTTTGACAGTTGGAAGTGTGTTAAGAGACTTATTAGGACTTGTCTAAGCTATCAAATGAGAAAAGTTTAGTGTAGAAAGGGTTAGTGTTGCTTGTAGGGTGAGTTCTTAGGTGTTTTTGGTCAAAAATGAGGTTATGAATTGTGAGATTTTGAAACAAGTTTGGGGTAAACTGGGATGTTGGAGTGAGTTATTTGTTGTATTATGACTTGTAGATGATGTTGGTTTACATATACGGAAGTTAGAAAAGGTGGAATTGAGTTTGGGTAGCTTAAGTAAGTGATATTGGGTTTTGAATGGTCATTTTGAGTTAGAGATGTGTTTTCTAAAGTTTCATAGTATTTAGAAGGTCCTAGGAACCTTTAGAAGTTGGGGGTAAAGTGTTCAAATTCGGCACTGAGCGCTGAAAATGCCGAAAGTTGCGCTTAGGGCGCTGAAAATCAGTGTTGGGCGCTGATGTTCGAGCACTGAGCGCCACCCTTGGGCATTCGAGCGCTACTAGACGATAGTGCAACATTTTTGGGGAGTTTTTAGGATTTTGGATGTCCGTTTTGGATGTTCTTTAGGTTATTTTTGGGGTTTCAGACCCTTCCAAAACTTTTGTGAGGGTTTCAAAGCTGTTTTCCTTACCTCAATGTGAGTAATGAGATGCCTTAAGGAAAATTGTGTTATTATGTAATTTCTAATGACTTATAAGGGTGTTTCTGATTGTTTAATGTATAAGGAGAAGTTTCATGTGATAATATGCAATGTTTGTGTGAAGTATATGTATATGAATATGATTATGTATGAGATGTGATGATGATGTTCAAGTAATATGTGAGGTTTGGATTTTAAGTATCATGTGAGAAAGAAATTCTAAGGAGAAATATCCTAGTTAATTATGTTATGTTATGTATTCAAGTAGGGACTCCTGGATTGGGGAATGATCCTGACACTCTCAATAACCTCATTTCATGTAGAGATGAGTGATTATGTCGTGGAGAGTAGCAAGGGGTCCTAATCTATGATCACTGGTTTTGGCCATAGGTGTTTGACGGATTAACCTTGGTGTATGGAATTATTGGTGGTGGTTGAGGATATGGTTATTATTATTTATGAGCAAGGTTGTTCCACCATACACGGGTGTAGGTTCCCTATGAGTTCGACATTAATGCATCTATCCGGATAGTTAAGGGTTTCAAGTGGAAGGGACAAATTTCTGTGTTGATGGATTCATAATATGCATGTATATTATCATTGTTTTAAATTGTATGTATATCTTTTGATACTCTAGTTTACCCTTACTTTTGTGTTGTTTGCCTTTGGGTATGTTTCTCTTTTGCAATGATTACCTTAATGGTATGAGCTTAGGTGGTGTCTTCGAAGAGCATGTGCTAGGTGGTAGCAGAGCATAAGCTTAGAGTAGGAAGTTCCGGTTTTTTCTTTTGTTTGTAATGTTTATCTTACTCTTTTGATTCAGTGTAGTATGTATCATTCTAGTATAAAAGGGCGTACATATGAAGTTTTCTATTATAAATTATTGTAATAAGAATTTATATGTTTTCCTCGAGTTAACTGTTATGAAATATCAAGATCGTGATGTATCCTATAGTAGTTAAATATAATGAAAAATCAGGATGTTACAACATCTGTTAGATCAATATATTAACTTAATAAGAAAAATATTGAATATTATTAAGAATAAAATAGTCAACATGTTAAAAGAAAACTCATTAACCCTAGTCTAAAGCTTTATGAATATTTGGTCATGTGGATTTTTTGTTTGTCCCAACCCATATAGACTAGGGCAAAGTCCTATAAAATAAATTAATTTGACAAGTCTAAATGAGAGATTGAATTATTATTTTTTGGTTTAATTAATATATTCATATCTTATTTTGTTAATTATTTTAATTTAATTCATGCACCATTTTTTCGTGTGTATTTATTTGTTGAAATTTAAGTAATTTATATAATATATATTTGTTTTGAATTGAGAAAAGTGTGATCTTTCATGTAATCTTTCATCTCTTTCATGTAATCTTTCATCTCTTTCCCTTTATTATATTATTATTTTTCTTTTACTATTTTCTTGTGAATGCTTTATATAAAAGACAATATGAAAACATTGATAGACAAGCAAGAGTCACCTGCACACTTTGAAAAATATAGCATAAAAGGATAACATAGGAAAAGTGGGTGTTGAAGAATGAGATGAAGGAAGAAAAATTTGAATCATAAAAGTTCAAAATGGAGTTTACAATAGTTATAATTCTCCTCAACAAAAATAATTTTCATCTTTCAAATTTTAACTTATTAAAAAAAAGATAAGGATAGATTTTCTTCGCGTCCTTCTCCATTTCTCAAGTGGAGTCTCCAATCTTAGCATTCCAACAACTTTGACTAATCTTATATATTTCTTTTAATTGAATTTTAAAAAAATAATAATTTAAAAAATAAAATTGAACAAAAACATGAACACCAAAAAGAGAAATTCAGTTTATGTAATAGTATCGATAAATTATATTACATTTAAAATTAATAATATAAATATGTAAGTTTCATTTCAGATTATAACAAATAATTTCAATCATGGTGAATATTGATTTTAAAATGAAATGGATAAGTAATTAAGAAGGTGAATAATAATAATAATAATGATGATGATGATGATAATATTATGAGATTATTAAAAGATATCATTTTAAAAATAATGTGCAAAATAAATCTATTAGAAACAAATATTAAATATCTCTAATTGGAAAATAAACTATGGCTTCTAATTATATAGCGTGTGAGTTTGTCTTGAATTTATAATTTTTGTGAGAAAGCGTAACAAAATAAATTATAAGGAATTTTCATTTTCCTTTTTTAAAACTAAGCGAATGGATAGACGTCCTTATCCATCCACAAATGAAAGTAGGAGAAGCCAATAAAAATGGATATTTTGATCACTCTATGGGTTTCAGATTGTTCCTACGTGGGCGAGCTTACAACATACACACCACTAACATCCATCACCACAATTATTGTACCAAAATGTGTCTGTCACTGTCACCCAACATTAGCAACCACTGACCTCATTTCTCAGACGTTAATTACAAATTACAAAACTTTCATCTCGTTTTCCTGATTTTTCTAGCCACTAACTTTAAACCACTGATTCTGTTGTCCATGTTTATTCGTCATTAGATTTTGTTATTTCCATTCATTGTCAAAACTTCAACCTGTAATCATATAAATATAACTTCACTTGATCAACCTATTATTTGAGTTGAGTTGAGCCACACAAGATATACACATTCACACACGCAACAACAACCATGGCTTCTACTTTGTGTTACAATTCTCTTAACCCTTCAACAACTGCTTTCTCAAGAACCCATTTCTCAGTTCCCTTGAATAAAGAGCTTCCATTGGATGCTTCACCTCTTGTTGGCTATAACTGTCCCCTAGGATGCAGAAGCAGGAAGCAGAGGAGAAAAGTGATGTATGTGAAAGGTGCCATGGTAGAGGCTCCACCAAGTGTTTCACCATCGTCACAAGGTGGAAGTGGGGCCCCTTCAAAGGAGCAGCTACGGGTACTTGTTGCTGGTGGAGGGATTGGAGGGCTGGTTTTTGCGTTGGCTGCGAAGAGAAAGGGGTTTGATGTGGTGGTGTTTGAGAAGGACCTGAGTGCTGTAAGAGGGGAGGGACAGTATAGGGGTCCAATTCAGATTCAGAGCAATGCTTTGGCTGCTTTGGAAGCTATAGATTCCGAGGTTGCAGAGGAAGTTATGAGAGTTGGTTGCATCACGGGTGATAGAATCAATGGACTTGTTGATGGGGTTTCTGGTTCTTGGTAAGTGAAAAGGTTAAGTTCATATTTTAATTGAATCAGTGATTCAAGTGTCTTCATTTTTCTTCTTGTTCTATCTTTAGGCATGCAACAGGGATGCTCATACTGATTAGTTTAACCTTAATTAATGTTGAATGGGAAATGCTAGGCATTTAAGGTGCTGAAGCTGGACCCTCAGAAACCAATTGGTTAGTTTGAACTGTGAGACAACGGTATTCATTCTTGGCAACATTAGGATAGATGGTGGTTGAAACCTATTTGCCAAATTTGATCTGCATGATCGTTTGAAAGTTGATATTATCATTATGTTGCTTAGAATCTTCTGTCATATCCTTATTAAAGGAAACAAATTAAGTCATATCCTTATCAGAAAGCACCAATTAGAATCTAACAGATGAGACATTTACAACATGATGATATTTTGAACACTCCCTGCATGTTCATTACCTAAGAGTGTGTCCTATTAAAATTTTAAAACTCTCTGGAATAAAACCCCAGTGAAGGCAAAAAAAAGTACATCTTTATTTATTAAATATTTTCTCATTAAAGACTTTATTAGGAAAACTAATTTAGGAAAAAAAAAACTAGGGCTGAGGGAAAAGAAGTGTATTAATATCAATTGAGAACTTTGATTGGGCATACTTTATTACCATGACCGTTGTACACCAAAAAAACTCTGAAATGTAACAACAGTAGCAGTAAACTCAACTGGATGGCTAATTCAGATATTTTACAGTGGGTGGATCGGGGCTCCTAGTTAATAAGTCTATTAACATCCTGCTTGTTAATGAGATTGATTACACTTAGTGAGTAAATTCTTCATTTTAAAGTTGGGAAGCTCAGTGACTTAATAAGATAATTAATCATATAATCACTTTTATTCTAGCAAACATGAAAAAGGTAGTTATGATAATGTAAATTTACCTTTCTTCCAAGACAACAATCTTGCTCCTTTAATATCAAGTTCAGAAGAAAAAAATCTTTCTATAATTTTCTTAAAGAAATTATATAGCATTTTGCGCTATGAATTGATATATAGTTCGTCATCAGGTATGTCAAGTTTGATACATTCACTCCTGCTGTGGAACGTGGGCTTCCAGTCACAAGGGTCATTAGTCGAATGGTTTTACAAGAGATTCTTGCCGGTGCAGTTGGGGAAGATATCATTATGAATGCTAGTAATGTTGTTAATTTTGTGGATGATGGAAACAAGGTAATTAAAGAGAGCTTGTTAAAGATTCTCCTCATGTTATCTATTATGTATGCATTTTATTGAGCTCTTATTTCTTTCTTATTGAATATGCATTGGCTGACTAATATGATTAAACATCAATTGATTGACATTTACTACTTTCTCATCCAGCATTCCACAATTTCAGGTAACAGTAGAACTTGAGAATGGTCAAAAATATGAAGGAGATATATTGGTTGGAGCGGATGGTATATGGTCGAAGGTCTTACTAATTCTTCTCTGATTATGATCTTATTCTTAAGCTAATAATTTTTCTCACATGAAATTAAACGAAAATCATGCCTAAACATGAGAAGTACAGTGGAGCTCATATGTGTGCTAGCCTTGTTCTTGCATTGTGAAGTAGTGAATTCTTTCAGTCATTTTGTAAGATATTCAGACAATTATATATTCTTCATTTAATCTAATTGTAGATTTTATGTATAGGTGAGGAAGCAACTATTTGGGCACAAAGAAGCTGTTTACTCTGGCTATACTTGTTACACTGGCATTGCAGATTTTGTGCCTGCTGACATTGAAACTGTTGGGTATGTTGACCACAATTCATGTATTGTATATGTATTTATATTGAGTTGAGAAGCTTACTTGAACCTTTTTGCTGGAAGATACCGTGTATTCTTGGGACACAAACAATACTTTGTATCTTCAGATGTTGGTGCTGGAAAGATGCAATGGTATGCATTCCACAAAGAACCTCCTGGTGGTGTTGATGGCCCCAACGGTACGCATTCTCTATGTGTTTGGGATTTGACACATGTTAGAAACAGTCTTCACAAACGTTAAACTTTGTTTGTTTCCTACTTATAGACATACTTTTTAAATTGTTTCTAGTGGCTTTAGATAAGTGATGCTGTCTTTGAATCAATTGAACCTGGAAAGAATTTTCAACCGCCATGGCAATGGCAAATTGATTATTTGTTTGAAATTTTGAGCTAAAGATTATATCTGTGCTGGTGACCATTGATTGTTAAATATGTTGCTACTAGTTTCTACAAATAGTAAACAATTAGCGGCCTTGTGTATAAAAAAGGAAAAAACAAGGCAGAGAAAGCATTCTGCACACCTTTGAAACATCAATACTTGCATTTGTTGCACGAATTGCTGTTGGATATGTATCTGGTGTTGATACTCTTGGGCGCTTCATTAATTATGTATCAAATAGTATTCATTGTGGTTTACTAACTACATCAAATCACAATTTTAAAGCGTGCCGCCTGATTAGAATTTAAGAATATTTTTTCATATGATGAAGTTATCATTTGTTGGGCTTATTGTCTGATGGGTCTTTCCTCGTCAAATGTTGTATCTGCTTCTTCATCATTTTTGTTTTTGTTTATTTAACGAAAATATTTTGCTTTTGATAACCTTGAAGAGGTCTCAAATATTATGGTAGAATAGAATAATTTTATTGCTACATCAGATATATATACAATATTGTACAATTAATTTTGGAAATATAATAACACCTAATGTAATCAGATTTCTATGATTCAGGGATATAATCAAATCCCTATTATCCTGGATATAATTAGATTCTTGTGATTTAGCAATATTTATGTTAGATACTTTAATTATATTGCTGACAAGATGTATAATTTACTCCATATTTTATACTTTTTCATTCTCCAACACATTACATGTTCAAGAAGAAGAACACTTGTAATGATTACTTTTTACTCAATGAGAAGTGCGACTCTCAATATCTACAAACGCAACTCTTTCAATTCATTTAAAGTAGTTGAAATTTTTGTAACTACGAAGTATCTTCTTCTGATAATATACAAAACTTTTCTTCTCCATTCTTATCTCATCGTTGCTCCTTTAAATTCTATTATTCATTTACTCTAACTTAATCCCCTCCATTGTTAACACTTTAACATTGTATGAAGAGCTTAGATGTTGCTTGTGAGAGAAAAACGAGGGAAGAAAAGCGAAAAAGTTGGAGAGAAAAACTATATACAAAACAAAGATAGCCTCTAATAGTTCGTTGCCTTCACCTCCCATTTTTTCTGGTGAAAACTATTATCTGTGGATTGTAAGGATGAGGACATACTTGAGAGCCCAAAGTTTATTGAATATAGTGAAAAATGGTAGTTCATCTCAAAAGTCACAATGAAGAAATGGTAAAGGAAGGAAAAAAACTTGTCATCATACAAGTAGCTTTACATCATGATATTTTCATCAAGACTATTACACTGGAAACTCTCAAGGAAGCTGAGGGATCAATTGAATCAGGAGTTTCAAGGAAGTGATGAAACAAAGAGAATGAAGACTCAAATTTGATGAGAGTTTGGAGTTGTTAGAATGAGGACAACTAGTCTATCGAAGAGTTCGCTAACAAACTTTCAAAGGTGGTTACTTGTTATTTGTTACTTGTGAAAAACTAGGTGTGGTGGTAAAAATCCTAGTATTCCTTCTGAGATGTTTGAATAAAAAGTCTCCTCTCTAAAAGAGAACAAGGATTTTCCATGATGATTGTGACAAAATTGGTGGATGCTTTGCAAGCCATTGAGTACAAATGATTTCTCAGGATAGAGGAAAGTAAGGAAGGTGCCCTTATAGCACAAAGCAGAGGTAAAATCCAATAATGAAAAAACTTGCTGGTGATGAAATAAGAGAAGAAGCTTAAAGAACACAATAGTAAGAGTAATTAGCTTACTACTGCATAGAAAAACCATACTGAAAAATTTTGTTGGTTCAAACCTTGTGCAAGGTGCAAAGGTTGTAATTAGCTTGGGCAAAGGGAGAAATCCTGTGAAACAAACAAAACCAGGAAGGACAAACTACTCAGGATTTCAACATAATCACCAAACAGAGGAGCAACCCTTTATTGCAAATTGTTACTCAGCTAGTAGCAAAGAAGTTTGGTTGATGGACAGTAGATAATTGAAGACATGACTCACAATGCTAGCATCTTCAAAGAGCTAGACAGGACATACATCTCCAAAGTCCATTCTGTCATACTCATTTTCTTCTAAAACTGAATCTTCATCCATCTTGTTAGACATGGAGCAGAATGTATTATTATCAAGCTTGAATCATGACTATGACAGCTGATCAAATTGACAGGGTTTTATGACCAAAATTTACCCTTGGAAATGCACTAATGCAGAAAAAGGATGACCTTGAAAAAATACAAATAGAAGCGTGTCTTTATCTTCATTATTTTCTAAGAGAAAGTAAATTAAATCGTCTTCTTTCTTCATGGCAGGAAAAAAGGAAAGGCTGCTTAAGATATTTGAGGGTTGGTGTGACAATGCTGTAGATCTCATACTTGCAACAGAAGAAGATGCAATTCTAAGAAGAGACATATATGACAGGATACCAACATTGACATGGGGAAAGGGTCGTGTGACTTTGCTTGGGGATTCCGTCCATGCCATGCAGCCAAACATGGGCCAAGGAGGGTGCATGGCTATTGAGGTACATATTTATTCTTTTTATTTGGCATTTTAACTTTGTATGGATACAAGTTATAAGAACTTTTGAGAGTTTCTGTACTGAAAAAAGCTCTATATTTCCATTAACAAACTCTCAAATGCTCTTTGTATCTAGACAGGCTTTTGTCTATTCATCCTCTCTCAAATGAAATATGGGTTCTAAATTAGAGGATGGGGGATTGTACAAGCTAAATCAAAATTCTTAGTTTAAATACCATACTTTTAAGAAGTGAGCACAACGCTATTTCTTGTCATAAATTTCATCCGTGATTTAGTCAAAATTAAATTTTTCAACAAAGTAATGAAAGATTATTTTCTACTATGACTATTATACCCTCTAGTCTTTTTCATTGGTATCTTTACTATGCTGTAGCTGTATATTTATCCAAATTTGTACTAAAAAGGGTTTCAAATAAACAACTTTATTGCCATGCCTCTGATGATAGATATACACTATTCACAGAAACATGCATAAATTTAAAATATTTTATACTTAAAGAGGAGATGGAGATCTACAATGTCAAACCATCTCAACTTCCCTATGAGCCTCCAAAGGGGACTGGTACTAAAAGAAACACTTGAAAAGTGAGGCAGAAACCCTTTCTAACAATCTTGTTTTATCATTTCAGGACAGTTATCAACTTGCATTGGAGTTGGACAATGCATGGGAACAAAGTGTTAAATCAGGGAGTCCAATTGACATTGATTCGTCCCTAAGGAGGTAAGACACCATTTTTGCGTATATGCAAAAACTAATGATGATATTAATTAATTAATTAATTAATTAACAACTTAGTTTGAACAGAAAGACCGTTTCTCATTTCAGCTGTGATCCAATAATTAATGTTTCATCATTTACAAATCAGTAAATTTGATGTAAATCTATTTGGTGATGGGTGCCCATCTCTTTTCTCTCTTTTCCATTAATACTTCCAGCTACGAGAGAGAAAGAAGACTACGAGTTGCCATTATTCATGGAATGGCTAGAATGGCCGCTCTCATGGCTTCGACTTACAAGGCATATTTGGGTGTTGGTCTTGGCCCTTTAGAAGTAAGAACTCAAATTTTATCAATAAGAGAATGAAAAGTACAGTGAAGTTGACACTTCATTGTTGCTTCCCTTACTCTGCAGTTTTTGACCAAGTTTCGCATACCACATCCTGGAAGAGTTGGAGGAAGGTTTTTCGTTGACATCATGATGCCTTCTATGTTGAGCTGGGTCTTAGGTGGCAATAGGTAATGTTTAGAGCCCATTTTTCTTTGTTGGTAGACTTGCTTTATTTTTCATTACACTTGCATCTCATTCAACATGCAGTTATAAATCTGTGCCAGTGGATACATGATGAGAAGTTTCAAGAAACTGATTATATTGAAAACAATGTTCAGTATTTAATTATGTCCAATAAGACAGAAATATTATTTATGATCATATGTAAAGTTGTGCAGTTTCATTGCTTACAAGTGAAAAATGATGCTTCTTTTACAGCTCCAAACTTGAGGGTAGACCACTAAGTTGCAGGCTCTCAGACAAAGTACGTTGCTCAAATAGAGTTACTTTTGTACTTTGTTGCTGAGAAGATAATGTATATCTGGTATAATTTATATGTTCACATCTATCGGATTTTTTGTGATCTGGAGTTTGATAGCTATTTGATTATTTATGAAGGCTAATGATAAATTACGCCAGTGGTTTGAAGATGATGAAGCCCTTGAGCGTGCTATTAATGGAGAGTATGTCTTCTACTAAATACGTATGAGTATCATCGCTTACATGTTTCTAACCACAAATGTAGATCACATAACTTTTGGTCCATCGTTGTTGTTTCAATTAGGTGGATTTTATTACCGCATGGAGATGGAACAAGTCTTTCAAAGCCTATAGTTTTAAGTCGAAATGAGATGAAACCCTTCATAATCGGGTATACCTATTGATGCACTTACTCACAATGCAATGACATAATAGTTCCTAGATTTTACATACATTTAATTTAGAACTGATTTTAGATGTACCCTTTGAAACCTGAACGGTGATCCTAATTTCTGGTCATCAATTATTTCTGTGCAGTTCCATTGCTATTTTTCTTTTTTAAAAAAAAAAAGCCTAATTTCAACCTATTTCGTTTTTGTTTTTGTAATTGCAGGAGTGCACCCGCGCAAGATCATCCTGGCACTTCAGTTACAATACCTTCACCCCAGGTAGCACAATCATGACCTGAATCAAACACGGTTCCACACACGATGCTCTTCAACATCATGTAACATAGTCAACACTTTTTTCTTTTTAAGGTTTCTCCAAGGCATGCTCGAATTAACTATAAGGATGGTGCCTTCTTCTTGATTGATTTGCGGAGTGAACATGGCACCTGGATCATTGAGTAAGTAAAAGAAATAAAAAGTACTTTGTTTTACTTGAAGTTTTAAATTCTTGAAAAATCTATTTAACATCATTCTGATTATGTTTTCAGCAATGAGGGAAAGCAGTACCGGATACCCCCTAATTATCCTGCTCGCATTCGCCCATCCGATGCTATTCAGTTTGGTTCTGAGAAGGTGAGATGAGAGGTTCTAAAAAGTTGTTGCAGTTTTCATATTACACATTTGTACCTTCTAGACCTTATATGAGGTATGAGATACCACTAATCATTATATCAGAAAGCCTTAGTTTGTTCTTTTGACTGATGACTAGTTTCATTCACAGCCTATAAGAATTGCACATTAATAGTTGGATGGTTCAATCTCGCATTGACTAGGGTTACTTGTTCACACTGCATCTTACATTTAAAGGTTTAAAACAAAACTATTAATTTATTTAAGATGTGTGCACAAAAGTTATTCAAGTGACATTCCACATTTTTCTGAGAAAAATGTTTCTGCTCATTTACTGACAATAACATACAATCTCCAATTAATGCATATGATGACTGAGCATCCAAGTTATGTGCAGGTTTCATTTCGTGTTAAGGTGACAAGATCTGTTCCAAGAATCTCAGAGAATGAAAGGCCTCTGACGTTGCAGGAAGCGTGAGTGGTTCTGTTCAGTGGCAATTTGTAAGTAATGGAAAAGTTATACAGAGCAGATTTAAATTTGTAGAGCACTATCTGCGTTACTTTAGGGTGGGAAATTATACAACGATCAAGTATGTTACATGTTTATATGGACTTTTAGGAGGGATTGTTGGTATAAATTCGTTACCCCACTCCAATACTTTTTGTGTAATAACATTTGTTAGTTAGATAGATTTATAACACGACTGAAACTTGCACCACATTAATGTTGAATGGAGTAAGCAATGCTAAACTGAGAAATTTTTTCACTTTCAATTGTGATTTACAGAATGAAACTATATGCTTGTTAATATAAGAATAGCAAATTAAATCGTTTAATTTGGAGCGAAACTGTGTTAAAGATACAAAAACCTAGTTTGAAATAGTCTAATCGAGGTTAAGATGAAAATATTTTGACAGAATGAGATCAAGGTAAATGTATTTTTATTTATGCTAGCATAGATATCTAGTCAGGATTGATTTGAATTTTTAGTCCAGATTTGGTTAAAACTTAAATAATTGAAAATTTGAGTTTGTAAAATGGTCATGACTTATGGATTAACCCTGTTTAAGTCTTAATCTAAGTGAGATTGTACTAGTTGACACAATAGATAAATTATAAAACCATATCTTATTGTGATTAGACATAGGACTACTCCTTTCATTTTGACCATAAGGACTATTGGTAACTTTTTCATACATAATAAGATGAAAGATGTACGTATCCCAAATCAATGTTTGAGAAATAATTGTAGTTATATTCCAAATCAATCCCAAATCAATGTTTGAGAAAGAAACGTAGTTACCAGCCTCTTATGTGAGAATTGACATTGTATCTCTTGTCATTGTGTTCTTGTATCTCATAAGTTATAGTACAATTTATTCATTTTATTTTCTCTTTCCGACAATTGTTTTTGTATCAAATAATATGATCATGTTCCTTAAAAGGGTAGGCTTTTTCATATGCTAGCAGTAGACCTTGAATTAAAAGAACAATGATCCAATGATGTTACATATTCATGTTCTTCCCTTTTGATATTTTTCTCTTGTGCTTCATTATATTGTGGTTCATTGTAATTTTCTCATTTGTCAAGATTCTTACAGATTCTTATCTATCATGTTTCTTGTGATATGAAACTCAAATATTGCCCCTACCAAGCCTTAGTTTTTGCTTTAGGGCTTCTAAATAAGGGTCTTTTTACTCCTATTTAATTGCATGTTTTCATTTTTAATTTAGAAAAGTGTCACATTATCTTTAACTTATATATATTTTAAAATATTTATGAAGTCAAGGAAACAAAAGATAAGTTATTTTCTCTGTTTTGTTTTCAAATATTTGAAACAATATATGAATTATTAGAAACATGACAATTTGTAAATTAAAGGGATGATAGGAAAAAAAAAGTGAAAAAAGAAAGAAATGAAATAAAAAATAAAACATTCTCTAATGTTTTCACGAGAAATATATTAACAATGTGATATTACATTTTATTTCCGACAATAATATTTTATGAAATTTCATATAAATTCATGTAACTAAAATCTTTCTCTTTTAGTTGTTTTAAAAATTGAATCTATCATCAACTCAGTGGAGGGTCAGTATTAGAACCAATGGGTTACTGATACGTGATCTGATGGTAAGCAATATAAAATTTAGCATAAATAAAAATATCACAAACAAATGCGATAAGTCTTCAAGGGCACAAGTTTTATTCCTGTGGAATGCTTCTTTTGTGTTATCAGACTCAAAACTCAAGACCTACCCTTCTTTAACTAATGTCATCTTAAATATCGTTTATTTAATCAAATTTCTTTTTTAGATAAAATGTATACAAATAAATATGATTTTAACTAAAATCAAGTTTATAAACTAAATTAATTCAATATTAAGCTTTACAAAGGATGATGTAAACCATAAAGGAAAATAAACATGAAATTCATGAAAAAAGTGGGTAACTTGCTATTCCTGCAGGAGAAATAATTATTGCAAACATTAATCATACATGAACGAAGAAATGAGAAAATGAGATGTGAAACCACTCTTAATCCATAGAATTAGGATATGTTAACAATTTTTTTAGCTATTTTATAACGTATCATTATTTTATTGGTTTGTATTATTTTATTGGTTTGTATATTTAAAAGCAACTTGTTACAAGTTACCACACAACAGTTATAAAAAAATTGTAAAAACAATTTTAAAAAAACATATTCCTAATATGATAAGGCAGAATATTGTTAAAGAGTGAAAAATATTACCTTAATATGAAGATGATATGGTCACAATAATCTCAACCACTGGATTCCACTAAATCAAACTGATACTGTCTGAGTTTGCATAAAGTGGTGACCACCATGACCCTCTACATCAGACATACATGACACTAACCTTTGACATACCTTCATTCCCATCCTTCGTCTTCATTATCAACACTGATAACACTTTTCACCACTGGACCCAATCGGTACCTTCATTGCCTGTTTCATTCTCGTGCTGTGCCTGCTGGCTCCCAGACACTGACCATTCAAAATCGCTAAACTCCTGCTACCCTTAACTTCCATACTTTATCATGCATAACCTTTTATTTTTCTTTGATATATTTTTTTACTATATTATAATTAAAGGCCAAAAGTGATCATCTTCTTATCATGAAAGTGATTAGAAGAGACTCTTGACAGGAAATTCACGCGTGGCAAACGTGTCACATGTCACAAGCACGGTAATCGTGATATTGCAAATATTTTGCATTTTCCAAAGGTAATGGTTGTTCTGATCCTGAACGTGATTTTAAAATGTAAAGTTATGCTTATCCTTTGGCCGTGGTTGAGAAACCACGGCTATAATGCAGATTATTTATACACGTTTATGATACTAATTTATAGCTTGTGAAACTAAATTTTGTATGTAAAAACACCCTATAATTAGATTTTTCTTATTTATAGACTTTGGGATAACTAGAGTTTCTTAATGCGCTTTTTTGGTTTAATTACGTACTGGTTAAAAGAAGAAGAGCATGATGTAATCGTTTTGGGATAAAGTTCAAATTTCATATTCGAATAAGATGATAAATTTGTCTACACTGTTTTTGTTAAAATAATGGCGGTGTGATAATCTAGCATGTGAAATTAAAATGAATTAGATAGAAGGTATTTGAAATTGAGAGGTGGAAAGCAAATCCTATGCACCTTATCGTTGCATTAATCTCACGCCCCATCACACGAGCACCTACTTAAATTAAGTTTATGTTGTGCTCCCACAATTGTTTGCAAAACAGGACAATAGTCCAAACCACAAAAAATTGCACTTCAACTTCACTTCTTATTCCCCAACAACCACCCCAATCACGTGGTTCCTCTCTTTTTTCCTCTATCCTTCTCCATTGATTGACTTATAAACTAACAAAATCAGACTTCATTTATATTTATTCATTTCGAATTATTCCAACTTATAACATACACTCTAATCAAATGAACCATATATTAATACACTAACCAAACTTATAACATTTATACATCGGCCTCACTAATGTCGATTTTTCCCAAGAGAGACATTGAAAATATTAGACACTATCGAGTAAATAAACTTATGTAAAAATATAAATTTATAGATTTTTCTATGTCGGTCGTTATGCTCTTTAATCCAACATGAAACTTTTCACTCACTCTAAAACTAATTTCTCTTGAAGTTTTAATAATTTTTTTGTAATGTAATTCTACAGAGGAATGAATATATTTTCTATGGAAAACTTTCAAAAGTCTTAAAATGGAATACTTTTAGTATAATAAAACTCACTCTACCACTAAAGTTGAATTACTTGAAAAGAGACATCGTCTAAGTTTAATACTAATGAATCATAAAAATACTCATATAAATAATAAAATACTTTTAACTTAAAACATTATTCTATTTATATAGTTATTTTACTCATTTTTAATGCAAGATTCGTACTTCATTTTAAATTTCTAAGAAGTAACTCAAAGAACGTTATTAAACATGATGTATAAAGTACCACACACACTTGCATTGGTACCTAAGAACCTAGACCCATATTAACTGTTCTAATATTTGTACACTGAAGCAAGAATATTTAATTTAAAAGAAGAAAAACACACGAATGTAATATTTTAGTGTTTATTGTTTATCATGATTTTATTATTATATATATAGGTATACAGAACATTACGATTGTACAAATACACATCTGTAATTTAGAAACCTACTATTTATTGTGTTCGCTCCGTTTCGTGTTACAACGCAATTTCCACTTTCCAAGTAAATCGTGAAACCAAATACAAATGCAATTAATTCCATATCCAAGTGTCATGACCGGAAACCGACTCCACCAGTTTCCCTATTCTTTCCACCAGTTGAGGGGACACCTTCTTAGGCGGTCTACGCCCCTTCTCCGGTTGCAAATCGAATCCCAAGCCAAAAGCATCCGAAACCTCTTCGGAGCTCCACCCGGATTTCCTCAACGAGTCCGAAAACCTTTCCGCCTTCGAAACCAGCTCATCCATTACCCCTTCATTATCGATCAAAACCGAACCCAAATCCGAACCGGACGCGGAAACCATTTCCGATATATCCGATTCGCTCCACCCTCCTTCCCTCAGCACGGATCCCATGAGCCCCACGTACCCCTCCAGCCACTCCGGCGAGGCTCTCCGGCGTCGGTCGACGGCGGCATCGAGACTGCGGCGGGAGAAAGTGGGGATGGGACATTTCGAGGCGGAGTGTTTCTCTGCAACGGATCTCTGCTTTTTGAGAACCGGGTCGGAATGTGAGTCGGAGCGAGCGAACTCGGCGTGGCCCGAGTTGCGTAGATGGGTTATAACTTTCTCGGAAAGAGCGGAAAATGAGAGAAGGCCGTTACGAACAGTTGGGGCGGAAACGGAAGCGGCTCGAGCCGAGAGGCGTCTGAGACCGGCTAGGTGAGCCGGGTTGGGACCGGTGGGTCTGCGGTCCACATCGACCATTGTTGTTTGAATGCGATTTGGGTTGGGTTTGGGAGTTATATAAATAGAAAAGGATTAAGTCTGAGAGCGCAGTTGTAGTTGCAGAGACTCCCTTTCTGCGGAGTTTCGCGACTTTGGTGTGAAGCTAAAATGATTGATTATTTATACCACCAGGAAATGGGGCCCGCTTTCAATTTTCGCTTTCCTATTTTTCTTCATTTTCCACTTCACTTCTTTTGCAGTCAACACTTTCTTGCAAACTATGAATTAAAAAAAAAAAAAAACTGTTTTATTTACTATTTCTAATTCCATGCAATTTGGATCCACTTTGCTGTAAATTTTCTAGAATGAAAAGGAATAAAGCAAATGAAAAATATTGTACGCCGGGAGGTGAGCAAACGTTAATGTTGAAGGTTACTGCAAAAGCTACCAAGCGGTGCAATTAACACATGCTTCGATTAATTAATTGGTTGAGCTTCGTTTAATTTAAATTGATTTGAAGTTAATTTTTGGTTCTGGGAGAAGGTGTTTATGGCCCATAAGCAATCATGCATTTGTTTGGCAGGGGAAATAAAAGCTAAGCATGCAATCATAATGGCACATTGCGATCCAAGATTAGCTAGAAAATCACTTTTTTATTAATGTCTCCTCTCTGTAATCTTCATTTGTTTCTTCATGTATCCCAAGAAACATGCATGAATGGTAAATATCCTTCTAATCATTACTCTTCAACAATTGACTTAAAGACCCTATGTCTCTCAAATAGAAGGCATGGTTAATTCCATCATTAATTGCCTCTTCAAGTACCACTATCCTTACGATGAAATCACCACCAATTTTCATGGTGTTAAACTATATTGGAGTCAAATATATGTACTTCAAATAACCTAAATTACTAATCCAATCCGACCCATTTGGTTTAGCTAAATTTAGAAAAAAAGTTGTATGCTAGCTGTCTCTTCCTTCCCCTCTCTCCATTTTAAACTATTGTCTCAACTCAATTTTAAAGTACTGGTGAGAGGCTATCATTGTACACCACTTTTTATTGTATAATAAATATAAATTTTATCTCCCTTATTAAGCTTTTCAGTGCACATCTAATTATATCTCCTTTTTTTATCATTATTTCCTTTCGCTTTCTATTTCTATTATATCTATTTATTCACCCTAATTTTGAGATGTTCTGATATAATGATTTCCCTCCCAAGTAAATTTGGATCTGTGAATTTTCATAATTCATTAGTGATAAGTGAAGCTAAAAATGGTTGTTAGAGTGTTAGCATCCATGTGAAGAATTTGACTTTGTTAAGATGTGGTGTATGGTGAAGAAAATTAAGGTCTAGCTTTTGACATCTTGCTTTGTTTTCTTATAGTGTTTTCTCGAGTACAAGATTTTCATCGACTTTGTGCATATTTTAGCCAACCACTCCTACTTTTCTTGCACCGGATCCATGTGCTGCTTTTAAACAACATGTTCCATTGAATAATATCAGAAACACCCTTCCAAACTCATTACTCTTCATCCACAATTATTTCTGCATGCTTAATATTCATCGATGTTTCAATTATATCTATTTGACTTTTGCCACACTATAATGGTTTGCTCATCATCTTGAAAGCTAGATGAAATCTATACCAGAGCTTATTCACCATTTATCCGTGTTTATCTCTTAAAAGGAAAACGATATTTATAGATTATATGTCTTGACTACAAGTTATATAATTAAGATTCATATCTCTCTCATTAATTCCCACATGAGATTAAAAAAATATATTAATTAATACTTATTATAATGTTAAGATCAAACTTTAGTATTTAAGTTGATTTTAGAAATTATGTTGTGAGACGTCATTCGGACCAAGTCTGTCAAGAAAAGCAGGAGGGATTTGCTCGCATATTTATAATAAAAAAAAACAATTTTAATTTCTAAATCCGGCATAAATCTTTTATTTTATTCCTTTACTTTATGTTTGTATCTTTTAATCATCTCTCTTACCTTCTTCATTTAACATTCGTTAATTATTATAGTTATTAGTAACTTAGACAATAATTTATTTTTATGTTTCATTTATGAAAAGATTAATTTAACATATTTATTTAATGTAGATGTTAATCTTATATTAACTAATTTATTTATATTTTAATGTTATTATCAATGATAGACTAATTAAGTACAAGATGTAAAATATTAAAACAAAATTATTGTTACAATATTTTGTATATAGTTGTTTTTATTATATTTTGTTTTGTAAACTAGTCCACATTATATGAAGCGAACCGGACCAATAAAAGTAGTCCACAGTTTTATCATTGTACACACACACACACGAAGAAATGCAACAAAATTTAAACTCTTCATTGTCAAAGGAGTGAGTTTGAACTTAAACTAGCCAGTGTCACACTTATAGGTTAATGCCTCTTGTTTCAAATTTGAAGTTTAAACTTAATATAATAAAATATAATATAATCAATTGAGTTCAACGCACATATTCTTAATCAATCAAATGATAATTAATTAATGTAGCTACATACAGTTAGTAAGTAATAGTTGGGCATATATATATATATATATATATATATATATATATATATATATATATATTGATTCTAATAGCCAATTATTTTAAGAAAATACCATATCTAGCTGGTGACAAATAATTTGATAATGTAAACTAGAAATGTTTTTGTTTTCCATTGTACCACTTATCAAGCATATGTATCTTATATTTTCTTTTCATTAAGCAATTTATATTCTTATTTTATTTCTTTTATCTTTGTTTTCTTTTATATTTTTGATCACTTACTTTTCTTCCACCCAAGAAAGAAAAAGGTGAGTGGAGTCCATGTTGAAAAACTGAAATGAGCAATCGTCAAAGTTAGAATGATATGGTTTTCTCTACACAGAAAATGAAGAAAACATGTCTGAAATGGGTAGTGGAATCTGGAAGCAGACAAGATTATTGAAACATAATTACTTAGGGTTTTGTCGTAACTGGGTTACTCTGTCTTAGCCTTTGCCTTCGTACTTTCGTTCTCTTTTACTCTACTTTCTTTCACTCTCGCACTGTCAAATCCAATGCAACACTATATCATCATCATCATCACTTTCTTTATTTTGTGTAAAGCAAAATCTAGCTTCAACTTTGGCCTTGACCATGCGCAATTCAAACCTCTAATGAGAAGGCTTTACAGTGCTGACTCAAAGTATCCACTTATGTCATACGCAATTGATTTTCATCGTCCACTGCACACAAACAAAAACAAAGATAAATGTACTATTATTTCGTCAAAAAATAAAAATAAAAAACTTAGTCCACCCTTTTCACTCCAAGATTTGTGTTTCACTATCTGTCTAGGAAATGAAATGATGAACTCATATGTAGTAGACAAACAAAGCTTGCATAAATTACTCATTAAACTTAAAATAAGTGTAGAATAAAGGTAATTTTCTGGTTTTGAAAATTATTCTCAAAGTTAATAAATTTAATTATTTTTCACATCTCATGTACAATTTCTCAACAATTTTCCGCATGCTATATCATGTAATAAATACTTTTATGACACTTTATGTTGCATATTTATCTTGCTTATCATGCATAAGTGCTTAATAAGATTTGTTCAATTCAAACCGGGGAGGACCAACATCAAATGCAACACAGGCCCAATGGGCCCAAGTCAATATGCCATTAGCATGATTTCTTCATTAGGCCATTATTAAGCGATCAAATGCATAAATATGCTAGTCATTACTTCCTGCACCCCCTTCAAATTTAAACGTACAACCCCTAAAATATTTCCACCTGGCGTGCAGTATTACCCTTTCTCCATTCTCCCTTCCCCCTTTTATTGGGAAACATTATGTTCATAAATTATGTTCTGCTTAGAGATGCACACAAAATCATTAGACTCATCAACAACCCTTAAGATCAAATTATCCTTTGGTTGCCTGTTTACTGCTTTCATTGAAAGACTTAAATATAATTACACTATTGCTTGATTTTGATTTTGGTCTTTTAGACTATTGTGTAATTTTCATTTTTTTTTTCAAAATCTAAAAAATATCGATTTAAATCATATAAAACAAACAAATTTTAGTATGGTTTCAAAAACATTATTTTTCATTTTTATTTAAAAAAAGCTTGGAACAATTGTTTTTATCACATTATAATAGATAAATAACATTCATGTCAAAAATTTGAATTATCGTATAGAAGTCACATAATTATTTTCTCTCATACAAAATGCTTAGTCACACAAAACATATCAATGTTCATCTTCCATACTAAATCACACATTGGTCCATCAACACCTCACAAGGTATACTTTAAATGCACAAGTAAATCTATAATTCTCATTAATTTCAACTAAATATATATTCATCTCGTATCAAAATAATTTAATAACAAATACAGATAATAAAAGTGAAAAAATATCATACAAGACAAGGAAATATCATGAGTCTTGAGTAAAATAGAGCTTACATATAGTAATATCATCACTCTAATAACAATCGAGCAAGAGATTCCGTTCATGAATAATACTCAACCACTTGTATAAAGAGCTCTAGGTTTGAAACTATGCTCATTTGCTTACTCACTTGAGCAAGATTAACCTCACTTTTGTGAGATATGCAAAACCAAAAATAAAAAGCTCATGATACCATAACAAAAATAAAGAAGTTATTCAATAGCATACTTTACCACATTATCTTTGTTAAATTCAGAAACTAATTTAATCTATATTGATTTCAACACCTCATCAATTAAAGACTTTTCTTATTATAATAAAAAACAACCAAAGGGAATATTTTATTTATCCACCTAACCTCATGCCCTCTTATTTAATTTATAACATACATCGAACATCATTAACCCTTAGGCCATATAATTTCATAAATTTAAGAAGAAGAAAAAATCCATACTGAACAGAAATCACAACTCCTATAAAAATAAGAACAATTTAATTTCACTTTAATTACGTTTGAAGTGCACTGAAGTATAACACTATTTTAAAACTAGTTTGGACTTACAAATTACATTCCCAATATAAGAATCTTCGTTTAATCTATTACTAAACTTAAAATGTAGAGGAAAAACAATTCTAATAACATTGTATATTCACAATTTCGTTAGAATTTAATAACATATGATTTTAAAATTTCAATTTATAATTTCCTTTACCTTAATCTTCCTCGTATCTAAGAAAAAATATATATACCTTGAAAGAGATGATGAATCAAGGGAATGGAAAATTCCTAGACTACTTGGAAGATGAAAATTCTAATCATATGACATTTCAAGGATTAAACTCAAAAACCTAAACATTAGATTTTTGTCAATCCTAACAATCATTGAATGTGAAAAGTGAGAAGAAAGGAAGAAGAGGAATGGAGAAAATATAATAGACTACAATTCAAACTTTTAGTGCTAGACTTTTGGTTTTGACCGGTCGGTATGCCAACTTGTCCGATCAATACACCGACTTGCCCGACTACCATTGTTGTTATACAATTACCATCTTACATATCATTCTTCATCCGACCGTCCGTCCCCTCACACTACAATAACTTATGATTATCCTCTTAAACAAAAATTAATCTATGCAAGTAGTTTTCATTAAATTATCTAATATTTAAATTTTAAAAATTTATGTATAAATTGGTCCAACTTTTATTTAGTTTAAGGTTCAATATTGACATAATATTGCTAAGTTTTAAAGTTTTTCAATTTAGAAATTGTCACGATTTTATTTTTAGAAAACTTCTTAAATGATTAAAGGAAGAAAATATATTAAAATTATCTTTAATTTACACGTTTAAGCAACGTGAAACTATTAAA
Organism: Vigna reflexopilosa; assembly: GCA_027742785.1. NCBI lineage: Eukaryota > Viridiplantae > Streptophyta > Magnoliopsida > Fabales > Fabaceae > Vigna > Vigna reflexopilosa. Next base: position 54,718,317 of record CM050911.1, on the reverse strand, counting down.
AATATTGAAACATAAACTAATTGTAATTTATGGAAAAAATATTTCCTTTTTATAATATTTATTGGTAAATTTATTCAAATACTTGACACGGAAGCAAGATTAAGGTTTTGTAGCTAGTGAGAGAAAGAAAAATGGGCAGCAAATGATTGAGATGTTTTGAGGCAAATGAGGAAGAAAGTATATTAAGAACTTAGTCGTATCTTAAGCGAGGTTGGTTTGATTTATGTTTGCTCAGTGATGACTATAACCTAAATTTGCATTGTAAAGCAACTACAAAGTAATATAGTAATCATGAAAATGTTGAGAATTTTGAAGGGTATTAGTATCAAGAGAAAGAAACACCAACCACTTTACTTTATAATTCTAATACATGACATAGTTTGGATTAATAACCGTTGAAAATAAAACGGTATTTGCTCATAAAAATTAAATAAATACAAACAGTGTGGACTTTCATTTAAACATTATTTTAAAATGTTGAATATGGAGGAGATTGTCTCAAAGACGAAAGACTTTTTGAGCAAAAATTTTCTTGTGGTGCATTAATAAATATGTATAAATTCGATTATGTGATACTCAAATCAACCATAGTATATATAAAGTTTCTTTTGGCCTTCATTCGTGAGGACCTTTTCACGCTACAGCAATAATAAAATGGTAGCACCAAACGATTGCTTGTCATTAGAAAAGAATCCAAAGCGAGTAATCCAACCAAAACCTTCCAAAACCACTTTGTTGGACCGCAAACCATTTTTATATCAATAATGTTATTTTCAAAATCATTTTAATAACTTTTCTTTTTATTTTTTCTCTATCACATCACTAGTCTTATCTCACATTCGTTATTCTTCTCTTAAAATTTTGATATTTTCTAATGAAGAAAAGTAGGGAATGGCTGAATATTGAAGCACACGAGCAATGCATACATCATGTAGAGCTCTCAATTTGGACCTGCGTACACGCTTGGTCTTGACTAATGAATTGGGACTAAAAAGATATTGGATTTTTTTAAACATGAAAAAGATATTAATTTTTTCAATATATTATTAAGCCTTTACTTTAAGTTAGCTTCTCAGTTAAATTTGTTAGGATTGACTTTTAGACTAATTTATTTTAATTTTTTTTTATACAAATTCGTTTTGAATTTCAATTTGGACAAATTGATTTTCAACTTAAATCAAGTTTACTAAATTCACCTTTAACTTGGATTACACCAGTCACAACCTTCGACTTAGGCCAATCATTTCAATCTTTGGCTTGAGTAGGCCTGTCTCTACCATTAACCCTATTCATTATGTCTCAACATTTGACTCGGACAAACTCCTTAAGATGCGGCAAAATTTAAGTTGGAGTTCACTAGGCCGAATCCGGACAAATTTCGATTGAGACAAAACTTAGCAGAATTAGACCAAATTTTGGTCTTGAACAACTTTATTGAATTTGGCCGAATTTTGACTGAGGTGGACTCGACTGAATTTGGTCAAATTTCATCAAGGACAAACTCAACTAAATTTCGGTTGAGGCTAGTTTTGCCAAGTTTCGGTTGAGGCAAACTAATCCAAATTCAATCAAATTTTACTTGGAGTTGATCAACCAAAATTTGGCAGGGAAAAAATCAACCAAATTAAGTCGACTTCCATATGGGGTTGATTGGATGAAATTCAGTTGGGATCAACAAGGTCAAAATTCAATCGAAGTCAACTTGACTGAATTTGGCCAAATTTCAACCAGGTAAACTTGACCGAATTCACGGATGAATTATAACCATCATAATAAATCGTCGTCAAATTATTTTTACTTTTCAAAATGTACAAAATGGTTAAACTTTTATTTAAAATTCAGAATTTAAATTTTAATCGTTAGTTACAAACAAATATAAATATATAAAAGAATGAAGCAATAAGTAACAAATATAGGTGAATAATTTGCAATTGATAACAAGTGTATGAAGAAATTATATATTTTATTATTTATAGTATGAGCTTTTTTTAAAAGGAAAATTTACTTATGTATATCTAAATATTAGTGTTTTAATTCAACCCAATTTACTTATTAGTAAGCATAAAACATTTCAACTCAACTTGACCCACCATAAGTTGGTGATAGATACAAACTTCACTTTAGAAATCAATTTTATGAAGTTTAGTTAAGCTTAAAGTCCGATTTTTTACCAGTACAGTTAAACGATTTGACACCGATTATTTTTAGTCATAGACCTCGGTTTGGGAACCGAGGCATATGCAGTCGAGGTTAACGTCTCAGTTTTTTTAACAAAAGCAATATTTTTAACATAAGCAATATCTAGGTTTCAAACTCGATTCAAAGAACCGAGGCAGTATCAGTTCTTCCAAAATCTGATTCCTTATGGGAGCCTTCAGATTGGGTATCCTTTCAGATTGGGTATCTCTGTGAATGTCATCCTCCGAACTAGAACATTATTCACATTCACAGGTTTCAAAATTTGATCTTTCCCATTTTCTTTGTCATCCAAAGAGTCTAGAAAAATCTGCATAATACCAACATAGTCTCTTCTAGAAAAATCTGCAATCTGCAGAATACCAAACCTAAAACCAATCAAACATCTAATCTTTAATTTTATAACACTTTCTCATACCAATTCTACTTTCCCCCCTTCAAGCTCTTTCACTACAAAATACAAAAATCTGAACATAAGTCAGAAGAACACACAATTAACTAAAATAACAGCAATCATTTCAGCTGTGCAGGTATGTAAGAACTTGAACTCAAAAAGAAAGAGAATAAGGATCGTAATTGTTCTTTAAAACTGAAAATTCTTCTTCAAAGAAGAAGAAAGGACAAAGCACAGTGGAATCATCATACTCATTTATCAAATCGCGCAAATTCACAAGAAAGATGAAGGGAAAATATAAACAGAGGCAGGAATGAAAAAGCTTCAAGCATCAATAATAAGATCCACGAAAGTAACAAACTTTAACACATACAAAATCATTTATGCACTCTCGATAAGCTTGAACACATTGGACCACCACCCACCACAAATCTTCAACACCCATTCTCACATCAGACCATCACCCAACAACCGTGCCACCTTTATCGGACCACCACAGGCCACCACTGCCGGCAGCCTACGAAGGACTCCGATGCTAGCCACTCAAAGCCCCATGGCTACTCCACTGGCGCAACCGTCAACAACCCTCACCAGATCCCTCAAAACCCTAACTTTCTCAATCGTCGTGTCCCATCGCGCCTCTGACGCACTTTCTTCGTGCTCTTGTCGCCTCCGCCACTGAGACGCTTACTCCGTCGATTTCACATCCTCCTCCCTGCCACCACAAGTATCGTTGCGAGGCACCACGAACGCCGCCTGTCGCGTCATCTCCACATCGTCATCGTGAGGTCGTTGCCTCTGCTCAAGACGCAGATCATCCTTGCTCCAACGTTGGGTCATCTACGTTGAAGAGAAATGGCAGAAGCTTTAAGCTTCTTGCTTGTGCGAGATCAGGGATGAAGAGAAATGGCAGAAGAGAGAAGGAGAGGGATAAAGAGAGAAAAGTATTTTCTTGAACTTTTCTAGGGTTGAATGTGCGAGAAGGAGAAGAACTCTCCCTGGGGGGGTGACCCATATGGGCTGGTCCGTGAAGAAAAGAGAAGCCCAGTTAGGCATCGGTTAGAAATTTAACCAAGGACATAGGGTGTATATGTCTCGGGTCTCCAGTGATCCGAGTTAGTAGATCTGTATATAGTTTCGATTGCTCCTAAACCGAAGCATATTGTGCGATTTTAAATCTTATTTTTTTACTAGTGTTTAAAGGTTAGTCACCTATTATTATAGTTGTTAACTTGACCCATGACTCATGAGTTATCCTTATCCCTATCCCACCCCCAATTGAAAGGGCAAAAAAAAAACTTCATTCCCCAAAGTCCCATCTCAAGTGGGTTAGGATCAGAACTAAGATAGATTTGGACCCACAATAAAACTTTAATTAATTTTTAAAAACAATACCTTCATATTGGGTCATATATCAAGTCAGGTCGTCTCAATCTGAAGGCCAAGACGGGCCGACCTTGGCTCAAGGTTGAGAAAGCCCATTTAGAATAGAAATTTGATATGAGATCTCTTAGATCAAAGGTTAGGAAGGGTCAACTCGGGTCCAAGATTGGCACGGGCTTACAAAAGCCAAAGGTAGAGACTAATCGACCCATGCCAAAAGAACGAGACGGGCCAACTCGGGTTGAATATCGGGATGGGTCAACTCGGGTAGAAGGACCAAACTAAGGAGCAGTTGAGATGGGCTAGTCAAAAAATGAATCGAGATGGACCAAAGGTCGAGACAGGCTAAGCGAAGTTGAAGGTCAATATGTGATTGCTTGTGTCGAAGATCAAGATATGCCAGTCAAAGCCAATGATTGGGATGAGTTGAAGCAAAACAAAGAACGAGGTGGTTTGAGCTTAATTAGTCGTGTCGACCCCAGGAAAATCAAACTTTTCGACCTTGGTTGAGTTCAAATTCGGTCAAGTATTTCCTATTGAAATTTGCCTAAGTCGAACTCGACGAATTTTTGCCTAGTGAGCACCAACCGTCAGCCCCAGCCAAAATTTGGCTGAGTCAGCCTCGATCGCAACTTGGCTGAATTCGGACGAATCTGCTTTGGAAACATTTTGGACGAGTCACTCCCAACCAAATTTTGGCCGAATAAAACATATTTAGGCCTCATCAAATTCGATCAATTCTACCCTGTCAAAAATTCAGTTAAGTTGCCCTTGACTAAATTTCGAAAGATTGAACTCGATTGAATTGTAAATAAGATATGACTTTCAATACCAGTTAAATGTAGAATCGATGTAAAAAGTGATACAATAATACTTTAATAATAAATTATAAAAACTTTTTATATCGATTAAACATATAATCGATATAAAAAATGTACGGTGACAATTTGATAATAAATTAGAAAGATTTTTTATATAGATTAGACGTAAAACTAACATAAAAAAATGGTATAGTTGAAATTTTGTAATAAATTACAAATAATTTCTATACCACTTAGACATAAAACTAAACTATTATAATATGTTTAATTTTCTTATTCTCTTAGGATTCTGAAGCTTCATTGTAGTTTTCTTTCCCTACACTCGTATTCTCTCCTCCTTGCACTTCTCGTGTCCCTCTGTCTCCTCTTTACAGCTTAGGTGGTCTTCCTCTCCTCCCTTCGTTGCTTTTGTGATTATTGTCGTTGTTGTTTGTCAAGCTCTCGTCATTATTGTTCGTGCACTCGTTGACATCGCTCCCATCGTTTGCACTCCACCATCTCCTCCATGTAGGTGAGGTGGCCTTCATTTTCTCCCTTCATCAGTCTTGTGGTCGTTGGTGTTTACCTTCGCGCTCTTGACATCATCATCGCTCCCACTTTCGCTCTTGTTCACGCTCATTAGATAAGCTTGCATTTTGGGTTTTCTTCATTTGGATATACAAACTTGTCCTTTGAGTTCAGGATTTATTCTCTTGCTCTATTTTGTAACTTGTATTGTTTTATTCAATAAGATTAAACTATACTTATTAGACCATTGACTCCTTTGGACGTGATGAACAATGACAATATTAATTTGAGTTTGATACTCTGATTATATTTAGATAAAGAGCAATAGAGGAGTCTGGAAGAAGAAAAAACCCAAAAACAAGAAGTTATACTAGTTTTATTATAAATTATATAAAAAGTGAAATATTTCTATAACATCTATATATTTATAAGTTTTAAAACTGGAATAATTTTTTTTTAATTGACTGTAAAAAAAAAGCTTCTATGTACTATATTATTTAAAAAGAGTGTAACTGGTGAAACAATATAAATTAAAGCATGTATATGTTGGGTTGATAAGAAAAATATAATGCTGGGTTTAGTAATTATCAAAGTTGAAAAGTCAGCAAAATTGTACTATTAGTTGTGGGTGGGTGATGAAATTTTGTATCAATAAGACAAATATTGTTAAAACCAGATGGTGGCTATATAATTAACGAAAATAAAGGAGAAAAAACATCCCTGGTTTATCTGCACCGCAGCATCAATCAGGTGCCATAAATGGTTGGTAGACTCTGTGCCATGACTTGAGAGTTCTCACAATACCCACCAAACAAAACCATCAAAACTTGTATAGGTTATTCTGTGAAACTTTGATCTTTTCTTTTTCATATTTATATGATCCAATAACTATCATAGTTAGGAGGTTTACAAGTTGTAGTATTTTATTCTAAGTAAAAAATATTTAATATATAGACAATCTTATTTATTAAGGATTGGTTGTTGGTAGCGAGAATTAATAATGTGTATGAAGTCTGAATTAGTAAGTTCGGCTGAAAGTTGATCAAGCATAACTGCATGTGATTAAAATTATTCCTTTATTTCTCCAAGTACTATTTCTAAACATATAAAAAAATTAAATGCGAAAAATACGTTGGATCCACACAAAGTGTAAAATTGGGTTAGCGATTCAATACAGGCTGCTTCTAGAAACTGAAGCAACAAGACGACGAGAAATACGGCTACTACAATATACTAAAATTAATCGAAATTCAGTTTCAGAAATCAACTAAAATGAATGACAACCTAAGATACGCAGAGAATGGGTCAGTTAGTCCTCAACGAATAAAACATGCATGTAAAGTATGAACTTACGTTCATCTTTCGTTAAAATTGAACCAAATTTGTATGATATTAAGATGTTTTATTCATCAATGCCAAAATATTCCATAAATACTGTTCACCATTTAAATGATCAATCTAGTAGTAACCATTTATAAGAATATGAATAAGAAGTGTAGTATTAATGCAAATTAATTTTGGGAAAATGTAAGGTAATGATTACGTATCTACAATAAGCCTAAAAAAACTTATTTACAACAAAATAAAATAAAAGTGTAAAGAATCAACAGAAAAATATAATGATTTTAAGTGAATAAAATTAACTTTAAATATTCAAGTCAAATATATAGGTAAATTCAATAGTCTTATATTCTTTAGTTGAAAACAAAACTATTTTAATAGGTTTTCTCTTTTAACTCTCCAAAGTATTTTCATATAAAATAATATGATAAAATTACTAAAGTTTTAAAGTGAATAATACTCTAGAAGTAGTAGCATTGGTAATATGGACTAGCCTATTTAGACCCGTCTTGCACTTGACCCACCCCACATAGAAAAGTTATTAATATATCAATGTTTGAGATAATTTTTTTGTCTTTTATTTTTCTTTTTTATTTGTAAAACAATATATTTATTTTTGTTTGTTGAGATTTTGAATAAAATAAAAATATATATATTTTTTAAATTATATAATTTGTGTTAATATTAATTTTAGTATTAAAAAAAAGGAGAATTTACATTAAAATATGAATTCTGATTATACGTAACAAAAATGTACATGTATTTATCAACAAAATAATATAAACATATTTAAGCAAACAACATGGTAATTTTTATTCTTCTTCGAAGAATATAATTAATATCAAATCATGAACTAGTTCTATCCAAAGTCATCAATCATAAACTAGTTTAGAGATTAATATCTTTCGTAATTTTTTGTAATTTTATCTAACAATCTGCTATACTTAGGTGATTTCTTGTACATTTCTTTTTGTATTGATGTTTCTTAATTCTAACTTAATGTAAAAAACTTTTATTGGCTCTTACCATCTAATTCCATCATCTATATGCCTTATTATATCAGTAGAATTTGAAATCTTATGGAATCTCTTAATTTTATACACACAAATCACCAACTCTTGTACCTCCCTGGTTACTAAGTATCACAGTAATAAAGCTTTTTGGTCAATTGCTGACATGGTATCATCTTCAATTCAAACGATATATAAAATATTCAATATTCAACCAATAACAATTAACACATTTTCCGATAAAGAATGTTAAAAAAAATATACACAAAATGCAGATGAAAATCATGTTTCAGTTTATTCAATTCATTCTTTAACTTTATACAATTTTGTTTAGTGAATTACATTTCACTAACTGAATTTAAATAATTTAATTTATATAACTCTCAAGTTGAAAACCACTTCGCAATTTGGCAAAGCGCTAAGTAATTTATGTTAAGAACAAATTCCTTAACTCTTCAGATAAAATCTCTTGAATGGTTTTTCCATCCACTAAATGAATTATGCAGAATAATTGTTTTTTTTTTTACATAATTGGCAAATTGCATAAATTTTGTCTCGCAAATCAAGATAACTTATCTTCCTTTATAAATACTTGTCTTCTAAACTCAAGGAATTTCAGGACACAAAAAGATTAGGAACTACGCTTAAAAGCTCTAATCTCTTAGAAAACACCAAAACCATCAAAATCAAATGATCTTGATAAAACTACATCTCCTCATCTTACAAAACCTTATAAAGTTTTACAATATATACACAATCCTAGAAAAATTACAAAAAAATATTATAAAGCATAATTGAACTTACTCTATTAATCATTATGATCGGTGAAAATTATTTGTTTACTTTTTCACTACTTTACTAGTGAAATTTGTTGAAAACATAATAAGAAATGGCTCGTAAAAACTTATAGATAAGATATAAAAAATGAAAAACTCTAGAAAGAGATTTAAGAAACGCATTGCTTAAAAAAAAAAAAATCAAAGAAAGACATTAATATATTATTTATCCATATGTAATTATTAATATTCTTTAAAAAAAAAAAAGACAAATGCCTATGATTAAAATGGGTTATTACTAGAGGGGAATCTACTCCTATATAATGGCTTTAAATATGTTCTTGAAATAATTCCTTTGACTATTTCCTTCTATGTTCACGTTCGGCCAATGAAATGTATTAACTTCTTGACCAATCTTTTCTTTTACATTAATTATAGTCCAATCTTAGGATCTTATTTATTCAGAGCTTAATTAATTTTTTTAATCTAATATATTTTTATGTTAGAAGTAAAAATCTGCTGAAATTTATTGAGTTTTAAGGAATTTATCGTTTGTTAACAAATTTTTCATATATATATTTACGAATCAAATCTTTATACGCACGTAGAAATAATACGTGACTCCACATTAATATGTCGAGACTAGAGAGTTTTATCAAGTTACCACATTTTGATCCAAAGGCTTAAGTAAAAAACATATATGGTTTTCAAAGGGATAAAGTATAAGAAATAGTGTAAAAAAATTCCCAAATGAAAGTTTCATAGATATGGATATTAAAAATTCTGTGGCTGCTAAGTGTAAAAGGATTTTTATAGGAGTTGACATGTTTGAAATTATTTGGTAAAATAGCTGAATGGCTGCATAATTGACTACACCACGTTCACCTGCATGTATTTCGATAGATACAATATTTTAGGCTGAACAGATCAATGGCTGCAAAATTTGATACATACAATATTTTTATTAATGAATACCTCGTACATATATTGTCTTTCTTTATGGCCACCAATGACCACAAATTCCAATTCTACAAATTCCCGGTGTGGTTTCCTTTAAATAAGTTTTGATATCATATATATTTATTAAAGAGCTTCTATTGTAAGTTTATTTGAATTAGTTAGAGAATAATAATATTATATTTGAATTTTATATATATGTATTTTGTTAGATTCCTCTATTATTTATATTTTGTTATGTTTTTCTAATATCAATACTTTTGTTATTATACAGGAAATTGTGTAACGTTTTGACAACTTACAGATTGCCCTCACACATGAGATTTTTTAGTGTATTTTGTCCTTACTCGCATATTTTTTGAGAAAACTTTACAGAAGATCACATATCCCTAAATTACTTTAGACTAAACACGCTTATTAAATAAAAGTACATGATAAAATTTCCAAATACATATTAAATCTTGCGACGATTGAAAAGTCAACATGAATTCAACTTTAATAAAAAATAATAAATTATAATTTTAAAATTAAAAATTAAATCCGTAGAAATAAAAGTACATTTATTTAAAAAAATATATATTTATTTTAATATAGAGTGATTTAAATGGTTTGGATGATGTTGTTAAATACTCCTATTCCTAATAATGCCCTAGAGTGTGAAATTCCAGATTGAAAACGATTTCCCTGAAAAACACAGGTCATTTTCACTTTCTAGAGCATTGACTTCTCTAAACATTAGATAGGTTGCTTTCACATTCTACCAATTAAGGTTTTGATCCGTGCTTGTGTTAGCTGTGAATAAGAAATACATAGACTTTTTTCAGATACAACTTTATTCTTGATAAAATACAAGAGTGTTTTTTTTTTTACATATATTATTATTTTCTGTACCTGAAAAATATGTAAATTTTAATCTTTATCATCGTAAAATATATTTTTTAAATTTCATTCTTTGAATACCTGAAATTGTTATTCATGTTGAAAAAAGAAAAAATAACGTACATTTTAAATATATACTTTCTAAAAATATCATTTATTAATATCGTACTATCAGATACGTGATACTTTGAATAATGCTGTCACCTTTCCTTAAATATATTAATAGTTAATAAAGTCACTGAAAATATCGTTTTCTTATCACTTACGGTTAAGAGTCAAAGAAAAATATCGGGGAACCAAAATTAAAAATTACTTATTTAAAAACAATTAAAAATCGTTTAATTTAAATACTTCCTTTTTATCAATATGTAAATAGAAGTTTAATATCATTGAACACATAAATCGACCTATATAAAATGATTTAATTTAAATACAAATTTTAAGCTCAAATTAAATATATTTGCGTTGAAAAATTTTTAAAAAAAATATTAATAGCCCATAAATTATTCAACCCGATTAAAAAAAAATTGCCTTCTACCCACAACTTATTTTTTAATATTATTTATACTCGACACATCTTCATGTATTATAATTTGGGTTAAATATGTTTTTTGTCTCTTAATTTTTCAGTGAAAATTGAAATCAGTCTCTTTTCAAAACTTTGGCCTAATTTAGTATCCAACTTTAGAAATGTATGAATTTAGTCATTTTAACTAAATTTTGTTAGGTTTATTTGATGTTTCAAGCATGTTTCATGATAGCATTTGGGTTATTTACACTGTTTGACACATTTTTGCTTCAATCTTAACTAAAAAACGCATTTGAAACATCAAATAAAGTTAACAAAATTTGGTTAAAAGGACTAAATTTCATACATTTCTAAAATTTGAGGACTAAATTAGACCAAAGTTTTGAAAATGAACTAATTACAATTTTCACTAAAAATTAAGCGATCAAAAACATATTTAACCCTTATAACTTTGTAGGAAAGAAGTTTTGTTGAAAGGAAGAATTAACCACGCATCGAGACACATATATAATTTTAAAGTTAAAGAATTAAATATTAAAAATATATTTTTCTGAAATTCTATTATTTATATAATGAACATGTAAATGCAATTGTTTTTTTTTTCAAAGAGTAGTTAATGCATAAAGAATGTCCTTTATTCAAAACATTGTTCAACAGTTTAGAAGTCCTTGTCATTGTATATTTCCAAGCATATGATTCAAAGCATTAGACCGGTTCAAGGAGAGCATAAATGACAAACAAAAGTAAAGAAGATTTTGCCATATAGAAAAATATTGCGAATGAATATTTTATTCATTTTTTCAAAGTACATGCGAATGATTTTTTGTTCGTTTATTAAATTATATATTTTACATGTTTGATAGAACAATCATCACTTGACCAAATTGGTCAGTATTTCGTCAAATTAACATCAATATTAATTAGCAGAACAAAATAGAATTATCAACAATTGAATCCTAATTAAATCATTTTTAATTCAAGATTTATTCTACAAATTATAAACACATGTTTAAAATAAAGAGTTAGATGATTTTTTCATTTATTGTGCATTAAATATTGTAATAATCGAATACTAACTTTAACATTGAATTATCTTTTACAAGTAACCCTTCAGTTAAACCAAACAGAATAAAAAAATAAAATGAGGCAAACAAGAATTTGGATACACAACGAAGAAGACTTATAACCTCTACTCCTAAGGCAAACCCATATTTTTCTCTCTTTTCTACTTCTTTTCATTCCCCTCTTTCTAGGGTTTTAGTTCTCCTCTAGATTCCCACTTTTCCTCTTCAGCCTTCTTCTCAATGTTCAACAAAAACAAAAATATCATCATGACCAATCTCACTTCTGGTTCTTTCTCATTCCTCTCTCAATTGATAAAGACATGTATTCATGTTTCAACCCAAAACTTTTTAATAATGGGTTGTTTTTAATCTTCTCTTTCTAAAGATTTTTTTGTTTGTTATTTTTTAAAATAATTTTTATAAATATTTTGACTTGGCAATTTTTTTATAATTCAGGAAAATATTGAGAATAGTAAATTTTATATTTTCAATAAAAAATGTTTTAATTTTTCATCATTATTCAACAAAAAATTGTTAATAAAACCATATTAAAAAGGAAAATTTATGTTTCTGCATTAAGTATATACGTGTAATTGATTTTGTTCTTTTTGAACTTGTAATTAGTGAGTAGTACTAATAGGTAAGTGGTGGTGTTGATGCAGGTCTCCCCTTGTGCTTGGGACATATTCAGATGAACAAGTGGAGGCATTGAGAGATGTATGTGCATGACAAAGAGAGAAATGTTGTGCACCACAAAAAGAGAGAAAGAGTTCGGTTTGCGTTATCATAGGAGAGAGAAGAAAATGCAGACCTTTTTTGCCACATCATAAAACATTTAATTTTATTTCTACAAAATTAATAAAATGAATTTGATTGGTGCAAATTATACAAGTGGAAATGAAATTGAGACTTTTTAAAAGAAAAATGAAGTTGAGACTTAGCATTGAATTTAGAACTTAAATAAACAATTAAAACTATATTTAAATTTATGAATTTCGAAAAATTACTTTTTTATGACATGAGAAGTTTTTATATAGCATCTAGTTTTTATTCATTTTGTTTGTTAGAATGCAAATAAATTGCATCTTCATTACTATTTCCATAAAAAAAAAAACTAGTTAAATTAATTCATATAACTAAGATAATGTTGACAAAAAATCATTCATCTTTATCCCCACTATTATTATTTATCATGTACACTAATAGCAAAAGGGTTTTTAACTTATGTTATTTTAAGCTTTTAACATCTTTTAAAACTCCAATCTTAATGATGTTTGTTATATGGACAATAAAAGTCAATTTGTAGGTTTATTTTTTAAAAAGAAATTGTTAATATTTTATTTTAATAAATCTATGAAAAATCAATATACAATATAAGATACACTAAAAAAATTCAAAATTTTATAAGTATTATGGGTATCTCAAATAAAATTGTAAAGTATGAAAAATTGATGAAAAATAAAACGAAAAAAAAAACTATAGCTTAAACGATGGATTTTAAAAATTTAAGAAACTCAATCTACTTTGGGAATTGGTCATGGTATTTATTATTTCATTTCCAACAATTTTCATTTTCGGACGTCTCTATCAGACGTCCATGGCAAAAGTTATGACATTTTGAAGTTTTAACCACTAAATATTGACAACTTTGAAGATGTGAATAATATCTCAAATATGAACATTCTACAAAACCCTAAAACAGTTAAGAAAATGAGAAAACATCAACCTTAATGTCAACCATTGTGTAACCTTGAAGCCTTGAGAACACACTTGCACTTGAAAATGCTACACGAAAACCAATTGTGGGAAGAAGAAAAATGTTATAGAAGGCAACAAAAATGCCATTAATATGAGTGAAAATCAAATGAAAACCACACAAAACCTCTTCCATGTTGTTGTAGTTGTTGGGTGATCTTAGTGGAAGTTCGCACGAAGAGAATTGTGAAGAGAAAATGAGACTTGTGCTATTTCTGATTATGTTTTTAAAACAACTTAACGTCAGACTTAACAAATGATAGACGTTAAAAACCAATTTGACATTGTGGCTAGAGTAGGTCAACATCATTTGATGTTAAAGCTAGAGTAGATCGACACTAATTTTGAAATTGATGTCAAAGATAAGGTGAGATGACGTCAACTTTAACAATTATTTACAAAAATGTCACCACACATTTTTAATATTAGATATCAGTATCTCTAACGTCAAAATAGTGACAAGTCACTTTTATACTAATGGTATCTTTACATGATTTTATCAAAACATTAAATTTTAAATGAAATTAATGTTTATTTTATTTTTATCTTATGAGCACCAAATGATTTAACGTTACGTTGATTAAAATTAATGGTTGATTAAAATTAATGGTGGTCAAATGAGTGATTAGCATATGAATATTACCATTACAATTAAGTTATTTAATGGTGGTCAAATGAGCTTAGTATGTGAATATTAACATATTGATTAAATTAATTAATACACTATATTCAATGCATACAATTTTTATAATATGATGAAAAATCATGTTATATTATATTTAATAAATATAATAATTAATATTATATATTAAATATTATCTTTATTTGAAATATATTTATGAAATAATTAGTAAAAAAAAAGCATTTAAACATACGATTAAATTATCACAGTTCATACTGATTTGTTTAAAATAATAACTAAATATATAAATTAAGAATGTAATATATTTGTATATGTGGAGGGACAAATTAATAGTTTGATTAAGGGGTAAAAGGTTTCAATGGAAGTGCATATAATAATGGTTAAATAGATTTATTGGTCCCTATTTTTGCTGTTTTTCTTCAACTAGGTTCCTATTTTTTAAAAATAATCAATTTGGTTCCTGAATTTGAAAAATTAAACCAATCAAGGACATTCCGTTAACTTTCCTGGACGACGTTAAAAATTGTCTTTGCTAGCAAGAGTAGCTGTAATTTTATATACAGGTGGCACATAAGGTCTCATTTTGTAAACAGGTGGCACATATTGTCTTTAAGGTCACCATTAATCTGGATTGTCTTCCTCGCGCCAGAGAACCTAGTCCGCGTCGTCGTCTTCTCCAACATCGCGCAACCACCTTCACGGCCAGCATCCTTTTCGTATCGCAGCACCACCACCATGGAAGCATCTCCATTCTCGCGTTCACCATCATCAACGCCCATGCTGCCGTTCAACCTCCACGGCCTGCATCCATCATTGTCGCACACACACCTGCAGAGGAAAACTCAGAAACAGAAAAGTCCCAATCGAAGAGCGCCGCTGTTCGAAGGCCATTGCGCAAGTCATCATCTTCACATCTCGCACCATGAACAACCTCCATGCGCATCCACCAGAATCGCGATCCGCCACCAAGCGTGATTCGATCTATCTTCGCAACCTGCAGAGTAACAAAAACCCAAAGCCAAAACCCTAATCGCGTCGTTGATCATCAATCTTATTCGAACGACATATGCGCGAGTTCATTCTTCGTCTCCGTAAGCGTTCTCCATTCTCCTTCATCGTTTTCCCGTCTGCACCTGAAAAATCAAAGAAAACCAGAAGCACAGAACAATCGCAAAAGGCAAAGCAACCCATTCAAAAATGCCAAGTCTTGCGTCTCCATGATTCGCAGCACCACGGAGGAGAAGAGGCAAAACCGCAAAGCTTGAAACGGCGCAGGTAGAGGTGCAGAGATCAAGTTTTCCCCAATCACAAAACCCTAATTTGGGTTAACGACATTATGTGCCACCTGTTTACAAAATGACAGGTACTCTTGCCAGCAAAGACGAATTTTAACGCCGTTAAGGAAAATTAACGGAATGTACTTGATTGGTTTAATCTTTCAAATTCAGGGACCAAATTGATCATTTTTAAAAAACAGAGACCTAGTTGAAGAAAACCAGCAAAAATAGGGACCAATAAATCTATTTAACCTATAATAATATGATATTTATATAATGATAATGTAAAGGATATGACAAAATATTGGTATTAACGGTATTTTTTAACTAAACTTAGAGTTTCATTTTAGCAATATGCAATGTATTTAATAAGATGTAAATATTAAAAAAAAATAAACTTAGTTACAAAATAATACTACTTGCACTCAAAAAATATAAGTTAAATATTATATATTTTTTAAGTTAATTAAAGACGAGAATATACATATATATATATATATATATATATATATATATATATATCACATAAATAAATAAAATAATTTATTATATTTAATTAAGTTTTTTAAG
Source organism: Vigna reflexopilosa (assembly GCA_027742785.1). Taxonomy (NCBI): domain Eukaryota; kingdom Viridiplantae; phylum Streptophyta; class Magnoliopsida; order Fabales; family Fabaceae; genus Vigna; species Vigna reflexopilosa. Next base: position 54,702,215 of record CM050911.1, on the reverse strand, counting down.
TCATTAATAAGTTTGAGTATTTTTAATTGAGTTCTTATTATTTTTTGTCGGTACATTAAGTAAAAACATATATATTTTTCAAGTGAGAGTGTGTCATTTATTTATTTTTTTCATTAATCGGTTTTCATCATCTTAATTGTCTTCGTGTTAATAAATATGAGTGTTTGTAGTTGTGACATTCAGGCACTGACGAGAGCAGGGAGTGATCGTCGGTGTCTCAGCGGCTCTTGGCAGACTTCGAGTGGAAGGGGCACATGGACGAATCGAACATACACCGGAATGAGAAGAATCTGGAGACTGTATAGGTATGAAACTATACAATTGAAGAATAACTTAAAGGAATTGATTTGGCTACTCATATTCTCATATTAACAAATGCATTTGCTTTTCGGTAGCCTAACCCGTAAGAACTCAATGATTAAGCGTGCTTAGCCTAGAGTAATTTAAGGATGTGTGACCTTCCGGGAATTGTGTAATTAGTATATGATAAGAGATATTTATTGTTTCAATTAAAAATAAGTTGGATAAGGATATTTTTATGCATTTCTATAATTTTCATATCATCATCTACAATGGACCATCATTGTTACCATCTAAAATAATAGATCGATCATAGTCATCGTCATCATTGATATAGGGGATGACCATACATTTTTAATGAAAACAAGTTATTTGTAATTTTATATTAATAGTAGTATCATTTTATATTAACACAATAGATATTTCATATTGATAACAAATAAGATCAAATTATAATATATAAATAGAAACAAATCTTTCTTTATTAACATAACAGTTAATTATTTTATTGATAAAATAAATTTTTTTGATAGATTTTATAGACAAATTTTAGGATTTTAATTATCAAAAAAATATCCTTGAATGATGAATTTGTCAATAAATTAAAATATTTATTATAAAAACTTCATCTTACAAGCCGATTTTATGGAGTTGAGTTAGGCTTAAAGTCCACTTCTAACATGGTATCAGAATCATGATTAGGGCTTATCCTAACGATATATATTATTGTTGGGCATATTGTTCCATCCGCTATTGGACTGCTATCGAACCACCCATTAAATGGTTAATCCCACACTCGAGATGTATATACCTTGACGTGAAGGAGGTGTGTTGGAAGTTTCACATCGACTAAAATTTAGTATATATAAGTGGGTACGTGAGATTGAGTTAAACTTAAAATCCAATGATCAAAATTTTCGATAATTTAAAATTTTTATTATTAATATATTTTATTGGCAAATTTCATCGATAAAATGAGTGCAAAAGTTTTCAAACTTTGACAACTCTATGGATAATTGAATTTTTTAAAATTTGTTGATAATAATTTTTTTTTTAAATCTATTGAAAAATCTGACTATAATTAAAAATATTAATTATAATTTGATTAATGATCGCAAAAGTTTTCAGACTTTGACAATTCTGTGGATAATTGAATTTCTTAAAATTTGTTGATAATAATTTTTTTTTAAATCTATTGAAAAATCTGACTATAATTAAAAATATTAATTATAATTTGATTAATTATAAGTGAGAAGAAAGAAGAAAGACAACAAAGAAAAAGTGATAGTGATAATAATGGAGAGAGACGTCACAAAGAAAAGAAAAAGAAAGAAAAATATATATAAATTGCAATAATTGATAGATTTTTTATCATTTATAATTCGTTCGTAATTAATATATTACCGTCAATAACTTCGTTTTTTCTTTTTATAGTGTAAACAAATTTAGTATAGATGAGTTGGATTAAAATTTACTTTTAAAATTTAAAAGCAAACCTCTCTTTACTAAATTAGTTTAATAAAAATTAGTTACAATATTATAAAACATAATTTTTTTAACACGTATTAAATAACAAGTAATTAAAATGATTGTGCAAAAGAACAATCAAATCATTAAGTCAATGGTGAAAAATAAATTAAAAAATATTGAATACTCATTTAAAAAAAGATGAATTAAAAATATATAAATTTATAAGATACTTAAAACGTGTTTTTATTATGTATTTATCTATAATGATTTACAAATACCAGATAACAATCAGCGAAGCCAAAGGCAAAGGAGAATGAAAATAAATAAATAAATAAAGTTTCTTTAACCATTTTACCGTAACAACATGACGCTCACTTCCATAACCATAACAAATAATTATACGAAAACAGTAAAAGATAAGATGTTAAATTATCTGGAGAGGCGGGTTTTTCGGGGAAATAACAAGTTTGAATGAAACATAAGATATAAAATGTTTGGTATGTGAACATAGAAATTATTGTCAGCATTAAAGACTTTTGCACAGGAAACACATTGGTCCATCTTCTATCATAATCGTTAAGCACACCACACAATATTTTCCAGTCTTCCTTCGTAAATTATCTCCATCCAATGTATATTGCCAAAAATGTAATTGGATTGTTTGATAAGACTATGTTAAGACCATCTCATTCAGAACAGAACAACGTTTGCACACCAAGTGAGCTTTACCTTAGAACAACACATACAACAATATAACACCAATAAAAAGCTTTAGTCTTTCCATTCAAAATGGGGATAACATCCACATTCCTTCTTTCTAGTTGATTTCTTCTTAGAAAAAAAAAAAAAATGTCTTCATATGAAAAAAACTGTTTTGGAATAGTTTTGTCATTCCATGTTACCTACTATATATATTTATTTGAATATTAATTTATTCCTTCCCCTTTTACTCCACCCTTCATGTATGAGGTAGTTTTTATCTTTTTGACAATTTTTCTGTCTCCATACTTTAACCATATTATCCAACTTCCCATTTCTCAATAATGATTAATTGAAAATAATGTATTATTATTATTAATATTATTAATTTTACCGGCTTAGTTATGGTTTTGCTTTGATGGTCAATTCTAATATGGTTGGGCGGTCACGATGGGCAGAAAGGTCTAAATAGAAGAGGATGAGAAAGAAAGAAGTAGAAAATGAAGAAATGGAACTTACATAATAGAAGATAAACATAATAGGTAGGATAACGATGAATATAAGCAATTGAGAAATGAAATGGAAAGTGGTAGGTGGGATCGATGGAAGAAAAAGTCACCTTACCCACTTCGATAAGCTTCTTACTCATTCCCATTCTTCTTGGTCTCTTCTCTTGTATTAGAAAAAGTAAAATAAAAGAATCTATCACACGTCGATATATAATTAAAATTAATACACATTGCACGCTCTTCTTTTTCCATCAAAGATAAATGTTTCCAAATTAAGGAAAAGAAAGATACTCCAACTTTCTTTTCACTAACACTTGAAGAAAAACATCACCACGACACTTGCCAAAACCCTGTGCACTTCATGCTTTTTTCAGGCAGCTTCAGCCTCATAATTATTCTGCATTAATAGCTATATATACTAGTTGGGATATTAAGTTTTTTTTCTTTTTAACTTTTTTATAATATTTAAAATATGACATTTGTAACATTTATAAGAACTATCTCTATCTTGAACCATTTTTCAAAATATAATACATGATTAAATAAGAAGTTATAATATGGTCAGTGTTCTTGAAAAGTTGTGTAATTTCTAATAATTTTTGTTTTTGCGTTTTCTATTATTATATTTTTTGAAGTTGAAACTTCTATTTTTTTATTTTATTTTCTTGAATGTATTTTTTTTTTTACACTCTTGGTCTTCTTGAATTATACTTGCACAAAACATTATGACTTTCAAGTTAGATTTGATTTTTAAGTAATGTATTAATTACTGTCAAGCTGTCTTATCATGAATTACCTATTTACACTACTTATAATAAGGTTTTAACTTTTTCCTAAATTTAACTGTGGTTCAATGATTCTGTAATCAGTCATTACATTACATAATCAGGTTTAGAGATCTAATCATGTTATTTTTAGGATCGTTTGTTTTGGTATTCGATTCTCTCAATAAATTGTCGAAATTAGAATGTGTTTATTGCAACATATTCAGAATCTTTTCTATCTGGCTAAGAGTTTTCGATCACAGGTTCATGACCCATTAAAAAAACTTAAAAATGTATAAGGATTTTTTTTTTTGGACAATGCCTATTAAATGCACAATTAGTCATAATAGGTTTTGAAAAACTAGAGAAGAAGGTCGAAACTCCCTGAAGAATGGATTACATTGACCGTCGCTACGAATTCTGGTAATTAATATATATAAAAAATTACAGTTGTTTATGTTAAATTCTGTTTGCGATAAAAAATAATAATAAATGTTCAAGGAATACGACGAGATGGTTGAAGTTGGTTGTTTTTTAGGATGTATAAAAGGATAATTAGTAATAATGTTACTTTTTTTTGAACAGTAGAAACTATAAAAAGTATGAAAATTTATTTAGAATAGATACATATTAATTCTAGATTGGAAGAAGGAAGAAGGAAGAAGGATTCTTTTAAAAGCAACTGGCATCTTTATACGAGAAAATAGGCTAAGTATGTGGTAAAGCACTGTATTATTTAATCACAAGCACATAAAAATTATTTCTTTTACTTATAAAATTAAATGCAAATATTAAAATTATAAGAAAAAATGAATATTTCTGTGGAACATATAAAAGAAATACGAAAAAGGACCGAAACTATATATTAAAAATATAAAATTGAAAGAAATGTTGAACAAAGATGTTGATTAGGTGCAGTCAAATAGGGTGGGGCCAAGAATCCTTGAAAGAGGGTTCGTTTTATTTCGTCTGGTCTCGTTGCTGTGATTAATTTTAGACTTGAGTGCCTCTAAAAATTTCTAGAACCCACGTCACTTGTGGCATTGCCTTGCATTTATTTTCTTTTCCTCCTTCCCTATAAATCATATATATTTATACACACGCAAGAGTCTCCTGCAAGAATCCAGAAACAATAACACCTCTGTTCACCTTTCCTTTCTTTCTCTCTCCTCTCTCTGGAACAAGTTATGGTATTTGTCATTCATTTCACACAACTGGTTCTGCTTTGGACCCATGGATTCTGATCGTCCCAGAAACTCTACCTTGTTTCACTCTCGCTTCTTTCTCTTCGGTTTCTATTGCTGGGATTGGGAGTTCCTAACCGCTCTCCTCCTCTTTAGTTCCTCTTCCTAATCCTCCACCTTTTTTTTTTATTATTATTATTATTAGTACTACATCCACCAGGTGATAAACCAAACAAAGGAGGCATAGGTTTTATTTTTTATTTTTTTTCATTTTATAAAAAAAGTTGTGAGGTAGGTGAGGGGTAGATCGGGAAGGAATGTCACAGCGTTCGACCCCAGCGCCGTTTTTGACGAAGACGTATTTGTTGGTGGACGACCCTGCCACCGACGACGTTATTTCGTGGAGCGAAACGGGAAACACTTTTGTCGTTTGGAAACACGCCGATTTCGCTAAGGATTTGCTTCCCAAATACTTCAAACACAACAATTTCTCCAGCTTCGTACGCCAACTCAACACCTATGTAAGTCTCTCTCCCTTTAACTCTTCTTCTGTCGTCTGGCCGCACAATAACCTTTTCTTAGGGTCCTAATTCTAGTCAATTGGGGAAACCAACTTTGGTGCATTTCATCATATTTGCGTAACGGATTCGGTGTGGAATAAATTAACAACGCATGATTGTTTTTTCTTGTGGTGTGATTTTGATTAATTTGCTTGGTTAAATAAATGAATAAAAAAGGCTGGGATTGGAATCTTGTGTGGAAGTTTCAGCCCGAGGATCATTTTGGCGTATATCGAATACAAAAATATGTTGTAAATTAATATGGAGGTTCGGTTGCTTTGAATTTGTCTCTTGATTGTTGAAGCATCGTTATTAGATTAGATGAGTGTTTTTATAAGGTATTTTTCCATACCGAATATTCTGTTTCGTGGAAGATTACTATTTATGTGTGGTAGAAGGCACGTGATGCTTTCTGCTTTAGAGATTTTCTGTTAGGTGGCCTAATTTCTTGTCCAAGGCCTTAAAGTGCTTTTCGGTTATTTTCAAACTTCAAAGAAAATATAGTAGAAACATCAAAAGTGTAATTAAGGAAAGTCAAATAAATAAATAAGTGATGGAACTGAATAGGATAAGGACACTCTTTTCTACCAGATTAAAACAAACTAATTATAGAGAAAAAAATTTATTTGCCCATTGATATATATTGTTATATATCAATAAGTTTATTAAATTTTATAATCATTTAAAAAAAAAAAATTGGTCTTACCTTCTGAGGAAACACCTTCCATATATAATGCATGGATATGATATTTGCTGTTGAATTGCTTTTAATATGAGGTTGATTGTGGTGATAATTAGTTCAAAGGTAAAATAATGGTTGGTAAAAGATAAATTCAATTATATCATGTTTTAGAAAGTGGGGTTGGTGGCTAAAATCCTTTATAATTTTAAGTTTTGTTGAATGAAAAATTGCATTTGCCACTTGCGTTTTTTTAAGTGTAAAAGTGAATAGTAGCGATAGTAGTTGCGCAGCCACTGTATAAACTGATTCGATTATGCTAGGCTGTGGGCTAATGGCGGATTGCGCGGATCATGTTTTATTTATTTTTCCCTCTTTTTCTTAATTTCTTTCATTTTTCACTGATAAAAAAATTGCATTATTTTCATTGCGTGCTGGAATGAACAGGCTCATATAGCCCGAATATAAAATTTCTTTTGCTTAGACTCCTTAAAAGTTAAAAAATATATTTTAATGCTTCGAACCGAATAATAACATTGAACAAATTTGGTCTTCTTGAAAATTTTAATTTACTTTAATTAAAACATTTCTCCAAAAACAATATAGAAATAAGTAATGCATGTGTTTTTAGATGTTATCTCTTACAGATAGATTATTTAAAAAATCATTAATTGAAATTCAAAGCAGGATAAGACTTTTCTGCCATATTTTTCAAATATCCATTATATTTATTCTTATTTAATTGTAAATAATTAAATATTAAAGTTTAATATGCATTTATTTTTTTCGTTTGTCACCCATTAATGGATTTTGTTTTCTTATGGTTCTGGTAACGTTTTACCAATTATAAAAATATTTTTCTTCAATACATTATTAAAAAATTTATTTTTAATCATATTTAAGTTTATATCTAAGGTACTCAACATTTATTATATAATGTTAAAGTGTAACGGTTAGCTAACGGTAGAATTGCATAAAGTGGGTCCTGCACTATTAATTCGATTTTGAACAATTATAAAATTTCCTGTTTGTGTGTTTTTGAACGTTTAATTACTTCAGGGGTTCCGAAAGATCGTTCCCGACAAATGGGAATTCGCCAACGAGTGCTTCAAGCGAGGGCAGAAGGAGCTCCTCACCGAGATCAAGCGGCGGAAGACGGTGATGCAATCTCCGGCGACCGGAAAATCCGGCGGAGGGAACATCTCAGCGTCGCACTCGGGTGGTGACGACATGGGTTCGACGTCGACGGGGTCGGTGGAGGGTGCAACGACGATCCAGTGCGCGGATTTGACGGGCGAGAATGAAAAATTGAAGAAGGACAACGAGAAATTGAGCGGTGAGCTGGCACGTGCTAAGAAGCAGTGCAGCGAACTGGTGTCGTTTCTGAGGGAGTCACTGAACGTGTGCCCCGATGTGATAAACCGCATCATTCGGCAAGGAACGTGTGGGTCCAGTGACGATGCGGTGCGTTTTGAATGTATTGGTGATGATGATGACGAAAATGCGGTAGGTGAGTACGAAGGCAACGTGGATGATGAGAGCGGTGGAGAAAGTTTGAAACTGTTCGGTGTTTGGTTGAAGGGTGAAAATGGGAGTGAAAAAGGTAGTAACTGTCGCAAGAGAGGGCGCGATGAGGCTATTGTTGGCAGTGTGAAGGAGCTGAAAACCCTTGTCTAGGACACATCATAATCTAGAATCCTCTCTCTCTCTCTCTGGGTCATCATGGAACATGTATGGCTTTTGAGTTGTTTTTTAGTTTTTTAATATATATAAAATGGAAGTTGTTAATTGATGATGGCATCTTATACTTTGGGTTTTGGTGTATAAACATTAATTTGTATGATTGGATTTAAATGGTTCTTGTTTGTTTTGAATGGTAATATTAATTAAGATATTTGACATTGATGGTATGCGTGGGACAGGCTATATATAGTAGCATGTCAGTGCTTGGTTACTTGACTCAGTAGTAATAATTGTGATTCTGTCTCAACAAATGCTTCCGATGTTCATATGTATATAATTTATATTTGTATAGTATGGATTGAACACATCAATGTATACTATACACGGGCTACCTCATTCTCCTCATGTTATATCTTCTTTGAGGTGGACATTTGATCAACTAATGTCGTATCCTTGCCTATGAGCATTTTAAAACTAAAGAGTAATTTTTCCTGGAGCTCCAATATTCTCTTTATTTTTTTTATTAAGAATCAACCAGAAAGCCGTTAAAATTTTTATATATTTTAAAAATTGTTAACAAGCTACCGATTTTCGAAAACCTATTAAGATTTTTTTTTTCTTCAAAATCATAATAATTTTATATAAAAAATATTATTATTATTAGTATAAAAATAAAAATAAAAAACAAATTAAAATAAAAATATTATAAAATGAAATAAAGAATCGGTTTTCAAAAATTGGATAAATAATTTTTTTAATCAATTTTCGGTTAAGATTTTGTAGATTTTCGAAAACTGACTAAAGTTTTAACAATTTTTTAAATACGTAAAATTTTTAACCGAACTTCCAAAAGCTGATAAGTTCTTAATAAAATGAATAAAATTAAAAATTTGGAGGTGTAACAAGAAAATAAGGAAGTGCAGAAAGAATCATTCAAAACTAAATCGAAAATCTAGAAAATTGAACAACCCTATTAGCTAATGTCATATACTCTCAAAATTAGAAAATAAAGTGTGATATATACTTTTTTAATCAGTGAACCAGTAGTTTGTTGATGAGTGTAAGAAAGAATAAAGGTGAATTTTTAATGATTTATCTTAAATGTATGTGTTTTCGTTGTCTTGGTTCGAATTTTTTTTTAAATTTTCGTCGATTGATTTTGTGTACTTATGCAATAATAATGTTTTGAACGTGAGTTGAAGTTCCATCATTTCTAACAACGAAGGTGAGGGGCTCTACACTAATTATCAAAATACTCTTAGAAAAATGAACTTAGACACATGCAAATAGTTTCACCCTACATAGTCTTTTATTAATCATTTAAAAAAGATTAAATTAAATAAAATTAATCAAATTATAAACTTAATTGAACTTTTAAAAAAGTGAATATCACATTGAAAAAATTAAACAAAAATAGAAACCATCATAGTATTTAAGTCTTTTTTTATTATATTGTCAAAACTTAATAAATGAAGCATCTTACACTTGAAGGTAAGATGACTATAAATATCAAATACTATTTAAAAAATGAAGTTAGACACATGATCAAATCAAGATGTATTTCCATATAACAACAAATATAGTCAAATGTATGAACTCTATTTTGAAGGAAACACCTCTTATTAAAGTTCTTGTCAAGACAATCTTCAAAATAATAAAATCAATATAGACAAAAATAGGAAACTATACACTTAGCAATGAATCCATGAACATCCAGATGTGCATACAAAGGTTTATTTGAACAAATCAAGAACAATAAAAGATATTAAAAAAACTAAATAAAAATCAAACAGAACTAATTAAACCCTAAATTACATTAACCTCACCATAGTGAAAAATAGTAAATTAGACTAACAACTCATCAACTGAATAGGGTAGTAAAAAAATTGATTACCTCATTTCTGATTTAGCAATTGGAACTCCCAAGTAGTAATTGGAACTGGTAATAAAGCACTAAGATTTTGAAAAACAGACGAAACTTCTTATTACTGTGACATTCCTAAAATATATCAAGATATATAATGTAGAATGCATCAGATATAATATGACAAAATAGTTAGGGACATGCAATTAGAGTAATAGGATTACAGTCATTCGATACGGCTAACAATTTGAAACTTCAAGTGCTAGTCTTTCAAAATACAAAGAGTTGGATATAACATCCTAACTACACTTTCAAAATAATACTAAGTCAATTAAGGAGGGTCCTAGGAAACTATGCAGCAACATCATCATCTTCCTCCAAGGCACGCTCCAGGGGAACCTCATCTTCTTTTGCTCATATCCAAGTGAATGATCATTGCAAAAGAAAACACACACATAAAAGGCACAAACACAAACAAGCAAGAGTGAGCTAATTATATAAAAAGCATACAACATGGAAGCATGTATGTATACAAGAATTAACTTCAATCAAAGCAAGATAGAACATACATCATACCACGTTGTATACTAGACTTGACTCGTCCAGACTTTAGAATGATAGTCTAGCTATGGTAGGTCATGCACCTGTGGTGGCTTATGATACTTGGGTTCCACACCCTACCACACTCACGAGGTTAGCCTGTTCCGGGCCTTGAGGCATACTGGAAGCCCCCAAGACTAAGACCTCCTACTACTACTCACCACATGGTTCAATCCTTTCTACTTGAGAATGATTGACCATTGTAGTTTCAGGAAAACTCCTAAGACTGAGCTCCTACTTTCATTCTAAACACTAAGAATCTCACCAAGAGATCCTACACTCGAAAGTACTATAATCACCCTCGAAACCATGCTTCATTCCTTTTCAACTCATACACCTTTGAACTATAATCCACACACATGTTTAAGCTAAAAAAATCAAGTCATAGGTATTGAAACATGCTTCACAAACAAGATAACAATCATTTAGTCAAACACATACAAAAGACAAACAAAGCAACTAGACTTTGCACTTCTCGCAAAGCGCACCACACTTGTCTGGCGAGACTAGCGCTTTTCGCATAGCGCACACGCAAATTCGCCTTGCGAATTAATTTGGCAGATGCTCCAAACCTCTGGTCTCTCGCATAGTGCACCATCTCGCATAGTGAGAGACCTCAAACAGAAAGCACCTATCAGCAGCGACTCGCTATACGAGACCATTCGCATAGCGAGTCTACATGTTTTGCAGAACGCCAGTTCTGCAGAATCATGTGATTCACACCCTTCCAACCAATTCTAACCCTCTTGCCCAACTTCTAAGACCCCTAATTCATGATATGGACCTATTTAAACTTGTCTAGATGAAATTTAACTATTGTATAATGATTATAAAGTGATTTAGGCTTGAATTCAATTCTAAAATATCAAATCCTATGACTTAGAGGCTCCAATTCAATTCTACCATTTCTAACGTGTTTTGGTTCAATCTTATGCACCTAACAAGTCACAATTGACTTGTCTAGACTACCCAAACAGACCAAATGCACCCAATACCCCAATTTCTCAAATTCACCCTCTCACTTCCTCTCAAACAATCTCAAACACCATCCAATTACTTAACTTTCTATCCAATCAATAATACAGCAGAATTCATAATCTAAGCACTTGATACAAGTCTAATTACAGACACCCATTTTATACAATCCAATTTATAAGTCATCCACCACAGTTTCATAAATTTCACACTTTAATTCATACCATCCACAATACCCAAAACCAAAGAGACAATCAACATGGAATAGCAGCTTAAAATTTAACATGCATACACATTCTAAAACAGATTCAAGCAAAATAATTAGCTCCCCTTACCTTGGGTTCTCACAGCACGGCTAATTGAAGATGCCCTAACAGTACTCCCTGCACAGAGACAAGTTCACAGGACCTATAACCACCAATTTGGTGTAGAGTACAGCTCTTAGAGCTTGATTGGGCAGAAAACATGAAAAGGAAAGTTCACTAGTTACATGCAACCAGCAAAGTTGCATGCCCTAGCTTCAAGGACAGTGGAAGAAAGGGGGAAACTACTTACAGGGTGAAGATCAAAAATCCAATCGGATGATTGCGAAGCTCTCTAGCCTGGGTCACTTAAGCACCACCTAATCCAACATGTAATGGCTTAGTGAGTGTGGAGACTAGAAAGAAAGCATAGAACAATGGGGAAGTGGTTCTAGAAAGAGGAACGTTTTCACAAAATGAGTTTTGCCTTTTAGAAAGTTAGCATAAAATTAAAACTAATTTCTTTTTAAATTTAGGCCCCTCTCCTTTATCTTACTTCAGTTTTCCCTTTTTCTTTTTTAATATACATATTTATATATCTATATTAGGGTCTTACACAATCGTCATCACCAACGACATCTCTAATCAAGCATAGGAGGCACGAATGAAGAAAAAGTATCATTTCATGCCTGTTGTTGTGTAATTGAAGAAGAAAAAGGAGAGTGTCTCTCATGAAGTCGTAACAAATAACGGTAACACAAAAATGGCTAGTGGTGGTTGTCGGACAAGAAGCCTCTGGTGGAGATTTGGGAGAAGCCTATCTTGAAAAAGATGATGACGAAATGGAAAATTAATTTAATTTATTAAATTAACTAATTTCAAAAGAGAGACTAAAACATTTTTCTACTTACTAATAATCTACTTACTAAGCTACCTACAATATTTTTCTTTTCCTAGTAACATAGAACATATAATAAAATTTAGATAAAATGATTTCTAGTCTTTTTAATTAGAGAGCACTTAATTATGTTTTAATTCTCCAAACAATGCTTTTTGTTTACCTCAATTTTTAATTTATTAATAATAAAATATATCAAATTAAATCCCATCTTTAATCATATCATCATTAAATATACATAGAAATAAGCTTCTAAAAATTGGAAATATTAAAAACAACTACAAAATCTAAAACAGCAAAACATTAAAGAAATCATATTTATATTTATAGGTACTCAAAAAAGAAATTTCTATAACTATCCAACTTAACTTTTTTTCTATATCATGGAGTTTAATTAAAATGTGTCCTTTCTTTAATTTATTTCAAAGTTCAAATTAAAGTAAGACTTATAGAAGATGACTTCTTGGGAATGAAGAGGTACTTAAGCGTGACTTACTCATGAGCATGAGAAAACAAAGGCACTATAATAGGCTATTGAAACTTATTGCGTATCATGGGAGGATAACCCAACATCAAGAACTTTATTTAAATTTAAATAAGCTAATTTATTGTCAAGTTTGTACCCCTGGTCTTGAGCTACTTTTAAAATTATATAACACCTCTTAAGTTTACCCCCATATATGAAAGCCAAGACTTATTTTATAGGTAAGATTTGGGGTTTTATTTACCCATTATAACTTTGCAATATTCTTTTGGTATAATTGTCACCGAACCATTTTATTCACCAATCATAGAGAAATTGACAAAGAAAATGCATGCATAAAGAAACTCTGGCAAGGGCTACAAGGATGTAGATTCACAATTACATGAACTTACAGAAATTTGCCAGACTCCCCCTCATTCAGCTGTTTTAAAATTAATAAAATTAAAACCCAACCCATGATCAACTACTAATTGGTCTCAGTATTCTAAAACAAAAAGAGTTCAAAACACTCAGAAACCAAGTATTCAAGCAGAAAATAAAACTAGCATTCCTCAAAACTGATACTTCCCACTTATTAATGGAAAGAATATACGAGGGCAACTAATGATTTGGATACACAAAACCCAATAAATAATCTGCCTGGTTTGTTTTTTACCGACAAAAGAAAACAAAGATCGACCAAGCTTGGTTGATAGATACAACATTGCAAAACGAGACCGTGTCCATCAAAGCCACACTACCATGCTTATATATCCCCCTACCGCACCCGGTATGGAATTTGTTGTGGCCAGCAAAAATCTCAATCTAACAATCAACATCCCATGTAGAAGCAACTTAATCAAAAAATTTATTTCTGCCAGACCAAAAATTAATAATAAAGCCTTCCTCGGGCTCTTCATGACACTGTCGATGCCCCATTAATAGTCTGTTTAGCAACATATATCTGCTTTACCTTTGCCGAGGAAAAGTTCTTGTCTGAACCCAGAGATTGATTTCTTCCCTGGTACCCTCTACGGTGTGTCCATTCACCCCCAGAATTATTTCTCTGAGAAACACCACCCCTCTGATAATTAGTATGTCCTGAAGAATGGTCAGATTGCTGGGCAGAAATATTAACCTGTTGTGAGGGCTGACTCTTGAAAGAAGAACTTGCGTTCTGGTTATTACTATTGTTACCACTGCCATTCTGAACATCAACCTTCACAGCTTCTGTAATGGGGATCACAGATGGAGTCTTGTTCACAACACTTTGTGCAGTCTTGTTAGCAGTAGCGTTCGAAGTGTCCACCAATCCAAGTTCATCAGGCAATTGATTAACATTTACATCAGCAGTTCTAGGAAAACTCCTATCACCATCAGAAGATGTTGAAGCTCTAGAGCCAGTAAACCTTTTGGCATTCAACGGCTGGTCAACAGAAGGGCCATGACTGAATTGAGAAGTCTGCACCCCTTCTAGTTGCTGCAATGGCATTGACAGAGGTAGTTGCGAATTAGGAACATGTGGCCATCGAGCTTGTACTGACATCTCAGTTGAGGGCTGGCAAAAATTTACAATATTCAATTACTAAGAAAAACTACCACATTAAACAGAACATAATATTAAACGAACGCTTATTGATGACTTGTATTGTCTTTTAGTACAAGGTTAAGTTATAACATTCACAAGTCCCAAACAAGAACCATGTTAACCCCATATACTGTAAACAAGCATAAAAGAATATGTATGATTATTGCACAAACCAACCCGCAAGACACCAAAATTTACCTGGAAAGGTGAAACGTCAAACATAGCCACAGGAGAGGCCATTGGCATAAGTGGTGAACCAGGGGCAAGATGTTGAATTGGAGACGGCATGTTAGCAGGATTCCGCTGTGAAGATGCCATATTCATACTGTTCATATCTCCTTCACCAGCCCCCGTGGCAGAAGTAGGGACATGTTTCCAATCAGGCTGTTTTCCAGAAGGTATATAAGTAGTACCCATGAAACTCAAGCCAACTTGACCGAATTGTCCAACAGGAGCGAAATGGTTATAAACAACCATGTGTGGTGGCCCCTGGACTCCTGGAATGCCTCCAGGAGGAGCAATAAAAGGGCCAGTAAATCCAGTTGGAGGTCCATAAAAAGATTCCACCCCGGAATGGCACTGTTGCCAGCTCCCAATTGGCCTTGACGCTGATGTAGTACTATTTTGAGGCTGCGATTGTGTTGTAGATGCAGACTCGTCATGTGGTCCAAAAGCAAAGACAGGGCCACCCATCATCGGATTCATTTCATAGAAAGGAAAATGTGAGGGAGGGCCTGAAGGAAAATGAGGAGGGACAGAAGGAAAATGGGAAATCATTTGACCCGAAGAATTCCTTGTAGTTGGTAGGGGAGGCCACAGGGAAATTGGTGGAGTCTCAACGGATAAGTCAGCTGGAAGGGATACACTAAGAGGCTCCTCGGATCTAGATTGACTAGCTGACTGCTTCTCAACACCTACTCCTGCCCAAGTAGCTACCATAAATAAATAAGAAGTTCCAGAATACAAATTGATGTCAAGTCAAATTATTAGCTGATGTCCAGAGAAAGAAAAACAATACAAATGTCTAATAATGAAAGAAGATTCACCTGCTACTACCCTATCAATATCAGCAGCTACAAAACTTTTTCCATCTGGAGCAGGGACGGAACAATTACCCAATCCACTTCCGACAATCTCATCACTACTAATGGCAGCAACAGCAACAGCTGAAGCAGCAGCTTCAGCTTCAGCTTCAGCATCACAGTCTTCTAAATGACCATGAGATTTATTACCATGTTTCTCCTTATCGAAGAAAAGACTGCAATCATTATCTGATCCAGTAAGATTGTGGGTCATTTGCATGTCCGATCTAGATGATCGAGGTGGACCAATGCCATGAGACACAACACGGCTGCTAGATGGAAGAATTGTTGGAGATGTTACTGCCCCTGAATACAAAATGAAAATCGTCCATCAGTAAGGAAACTGCAAATCCAGAAATATTGCCTCAAACTGCCAGAAAACTTACTATCAATGTTACTAAATAAATGAAGGACTAAAGAAATCACATGCAAAATTTATTTGCTAACCAAACTGAATTTTCTCTCCAGCAAGCAAGGAATTAATTGGGCTGGCTGTAGACGAGAAGGTTTTCTCCTTTGTCAAAATGGAAGATGATGGCAAACTGGCTTCATTCACAGCGCCTGTTATACTGGCAACAGAAGCCTGTGAATCAAACTGTTGAGGCTTCATAGCCTCATCAAGTTGTGTCTGTGTAAGTGCCATTACCTGTCATAAAATTTTGTTTTAGATTCACAACAAAAGAGTAGAACAAATAAAATATGTACATACGCCTGAATTCAAAACTGCATATTAAAGAACACCAATTTTAATCCCCAAACATCCCATCTCGAAAAAGTTCAGAACAACTAAGTTAGTCGTGGAAAAAACGACATTCCAGTCCCTCCAAAAAAGAAAAAACAAATTGGCTACATTTGATCATCGCGTAACTCCTCGGTGGAACAAAACTGTATGTTGAAGAAAAAAAAAACAAGTTCTAAATTTTGAAGGAGATAAAGTGCAACTACGAAACAAAAGGAAACCACATACATGTGATTGAATAATGTTTCTAGAATTGTTGAATCCAAATAATCAAACATTAATTAAATACTGCCAAAGAACACAGCAAAATCAGAAATGATACAGTTTTAATTGCCACCGTTCTCTACCAAAATAAGGGAGGAAAGTTCGGACCTGTTGACTAATTTGTGCATTACTCCAAGAGCCCAAAGATGTCTGAACATTGTCTAGAACCTTGTTCTTGCTTTCAAATATCACACCAGAGCCAGGGTCCTTTTCACCACTACCAGAAACTGCTGGAACACTAGTCTGAAGTGACCTGCTGTAAGAAGTAAAAAATACATTTGATTCTTGTACAGTGATAACCATCAAGAAATCTTACAAGTTGGCAACTACCTGCTTATTTGAGATCTTAACTCAGTCTGGGAATCAATTTTCAAAGGAGGTGTTCCTATTGGAGGTAATGCTTGGGACAACATGCTTGAATTAAATCCCGAAGAGGCATCCATCTTCTTCATTCCACGCACTTCAGCAGCAACAAAAGCAGCATGAATACTGTTAACCACTTCAACTGGAGAGATGGATCCTTTGGTAGAATTGGTCACCGCCACAACACTTTGTGAACTGGAACGGGGTCTCCTTTGCACCTAGCGTTGAATAAAAAAACAATGAAGAAAGATGCAAAAATTTGACATAAGGTTAAAAAGTACAGATAGGATTTAAAACCTTTGCAACCCGAGACTTGGCCTTAATTTCTTTCTCTCTCTGTTCTCGCCGATCATTTAACATTTGCCTCTTTGACCTAACTTCAATAAAGTCATCTTCATCACTAGGAACTTCAATTCCGGGTTGCTCAAACACCCGTATAACTCCACTTTGCAATGGAGCATCAACATCTTCCTCAGAACACAAGGTCCTTTTGAGATTTCCAGGATGTGAGAAGTTCTGAGTCTTTATTGATTCTTTTCCATCAACCTTTTCAACTCTGCTTCCAGAATCCATCACTTGTGAGTTTTCTGTAGCTGTTTCAACAATCTGTTTTCCCAATTTATTATTCATAGCCTTCCTAGGACCAGGCCTACCAGGCATCCCTGCTCCTCTTCCATTGGTATTTGACTTGTTCTCCAACCCAAACTGATCAGTCAAAACAGAACTAGTAGACTGCCTCTTATCACCACTTTCCCGAACTCGAAACTCAGTGCGCTGTATATTCCGTCGAGGCCTCCTCAAAAACCCTCCAGGTTCTGGGCGATTAACCCTTGCAGATGGGCCTGATGGTCTTGAGTTTGAATTTTTCACAGTAAAGATATATCGCTTTCCCCTACTACCGGATGCAGGAAATTGTGTTCTTGACTCAGTAAAATTCTCTTTTGAAACTGAATGATGTGGAGAATCTCTAATGACGGCATGAACTTCTGATCCTTTAGAATTGGATGGAATATTAGTGTTCTTTCCAACTACATTTTGGTTCTCCTGCTTGTCCAATTGGAAACTAGTAGAAGTCCTAGTGCTATTATTAGGATCATGGGCAGCTTCAATTCGACCCTGCTTTATTCCAGTGATATTTCCTGCGTCCTCACTTGGCGGTGAACCTTGTGGTAAGTTTCTAGAATTACCTGGTTGGCTGTCTACAGAATGATGTCTCATCTCATTTTTTATAAATGAGTCAGAAGTTTCTGGACCAGTTTGAACTGGCATTTGACTTCCAGGTTGTTGATTATAAGAGAAACTGGATGGTATATTAGGCTGAACAAATGACATTGATTGAGGACCCAGAGGCATTATTCCTTGTGATATGGGAGATGTATATCTTAGCTGGCCAAACTGAAACAAAGGAGGCTGTGATGGATGCATGTGAGAAAGGGGTGTGCCAACCTGTGGAGGCAGATGCAATGGCATCTGTATAGAACCAATCTGTATGGCTGGTACAGGTGACGGTATCAAAGATGGACCAGAAAACAGACCAAATTGAAGCTTAATGGGTACCTCAGCTTGACTTGGAGCAGCAGCTACATTAGAGGTAACAGCTTGACCAGAAGACGAGTAGTAAGGGGCAATAGTAACTGAACTTGGTGTACTATGATGGGTCAACAGGCCATTAGAAGCTTCCACATTACCTAAACTGTCAGACACCACAGGGGAAAGAGAATCACTAGGCTGAATGACCAAATCTTGAGCTGGCTTCTCTGATTCCTGGAACACACTGGAAGTGCTGTTAAGATTCACCTGAGAGGTGTCATTAACAGGTTGAAGGTTCGTGTCGTCTTCATCATAAGATATGCGATCTTCAAGAGTGAGGCCAGAAGCTTGAGCCATAAATGTAGTTTCTTCGTCTTTTGAGGTCCTTTCAAACTCTTCATTAGGCATCCCAACCTGGACACCCTCGTCAAATCCTAATACCAGATTATCCATCAGGTGGGGCAAACCTTTCTCCTGCAAATGCATATCATCGAAATCCTGGTTGAGTTGAGCATGGTCATCTCCTTCATGCACTTCATCTTCTTCCTGATAATCTTCATCTTCATATTCTTCTTGTTCTTGGAAATGCTCATTATTCTCAGTAGTCCATTCATCATCTTCACCACTAGACACAGCACATGGAGCAACTACATTCTCATTTCCAGCTCCAGCAGGTGTTGTAATGGATTCATTATCTGGTGCTGTGAGGGGGTCACTTTTGATATCTTCAGAAGTCAGTATCGTATGTGAATCTCCCGAGTCATCCAAATCATCATGAGAGAGATGTGTTGGAGAACTTGGGGGACTTGAAACAGAGAGTGAGGACTGAGAATCACACCTAGGGGTGGTTTCCACTTTATGGTCCTCGTTCTCAGCAGTCTCTGGCCGGGAATCCACTACTTCACGTTGTCCTCGATTCCCATTGTCATAACCAGTTGGCAGGGTAGAGTCACTCCTGGTTGCTTGATTATAATGCATCTCATTTTCTAGGAAAGCTGATGGACCAGGGTGTTCATCTTCATTCTTGTAAGTTCTGTGTACAGAACCTAGTGAAGGAGGAGGAAGTACTCGAGGCTGCCTGACAGAATACCGTGACCTCCCCAAGCCATAGGGTCCATCTGATTCAGAATTTGGATAGGTACGCTCAGGGAACGAAGGAAATGGATTGCCACGAGAGCGGCCCTGCGTCCAACCATCACCAAATTTTTCAAAATAATTTTCATGAAAATCAGAATCAACTTCTGTATTCCTGCTAAGATGGTCTCCGTCTGCAGATTGATTCCACCTCTGCGGTTTTACATGGGCATATTCATCTAAATGAGGCTCAGAAATTGCTCCTTTATAATACGTCCTAGAAGAGACCAATCCAGGACCGCCATTATATTCTTTCCTCATAAATGCCTTTCCACCAATAGATAAATCTCTGCGGGGACTGTTGTGACTATTCTCCTGGTCTTGTGAATAAAATGCAGAGCTGTTCCAATTCTCATATGTATCTCTTCTCCATGAATTAACTGGTTTTCCTCTATCCACAAAGGTGGAAGATAAATCTCTAGCGAAATGAGACCTTGAGCCCATCTCCAATGGCCTATTCACACTTGACGAATCAGATGATGCCGAAGTCAATATCCTATCAACCATTCTTTCACTATCCTCCCAATCACCCACATCTGTAGCCCTAGATGTTTCTTTCTCGTTCACTATAGCAGGCATTTTCTCTTCCACAACAACCGGGGCATTACTGCCACTTTTGGCGGCCTCAGCCTGCCTCCTAGCAATCTTTTGCTCCAATTCTAAAAGCTTCTGCTTTGCAGCTTGTTTCCTCCTCTCTTCTTCTAAAAGGATCCTTCGTTTCTCCTCTTCCCTGGCTAACCTCTGCTCTTCAGCCTTCCGCACAGCTTCCATCCTCTCTTGTTCTGCTCTCCATGCTGCCTCTCTCGCTTCTTCTTCCAATCTCCTTTGCCTCTCTTCCTGTTCTCTAGCCTGCCTTAATCTTTCCTCCTCTTCTCTTCGAGCCAACTCCATTGCCCTTTCTTGCTCCTCAATGATTCGCTGTCGCTCCTGTTCTTGCATCCTCTGAACCCTTTCAAGCTCGGCCTCAAAGGATTCTCTCACAGGATCATGAAAATCAGTTTGCTTCAGCATATCCTTCTTCTTCTTAACCACCCCAACAAGACCACCCGAAAACAAATCCCTTCCATCAAAACCAGAACCTCCAAAGTCTTTCATAAACTGATCCTCCAACAAATTCTTTTCACTTTTCGGCAAAGCCCGCTTCTCTCTACCAAAATTAAGCAGAGGATCATTAACAGGCAGACCCTTACCACCTGAGGAAAATGCTGACCTTGAAACCGAGCTCTGAACAGAATCACCTCTGCTTCTGTTGAGTTGTTCACGATTCCGATCACCATAAGGTTCCATCACATTATTCCAGGGCTTCTGTTTCCCACCCTGACCATCCCTCCTTCCAAAATCCCTTTTTCCAATATCGTCATCTCTAAAAGGTGAAGGAACATACTTGTTACCATCCTTCGCCCCATCCCGACTCCCACTTGACGGCCTCGGACCAACACTAACACCATTTCTCTCATTTCCAGCATCCTTAGGAATGGACAAATTCGAACTCCTCCAGGAATTCCCTTCACTCCCCATCCTATCAAAAGCTTCAATTTCACTGTTCAAAACCTTTCCCACTTCACTGCGCGGTCCCCTCTTATCATGCTTATGAGGCAAAACACCAACCCTAGGAATATCAAAATCCCAATAAGCCTCCCCCTTCGGAAATCCATGATCCCTGCCCTCCCTGGTCAAACCATGGCCCGTGTCACGCTCATCATCTGCCCAATCTGACCGTGGGTTCAACCGAACCAGCGGTAGAGGACCTGGGAAATACTCTTCCTGCTTCCTCCCAAGACCATACTTCGTATGTACCACCCGAGAACCACGCCCATCATCACCAGCACCAACCACATTCACACTGCGAGAAACACTCGACTGATCAGTAACCAAAGGACCCTCTTTCTTCTCCTCAACAAACACATTCTCATCACCAAGTGAATGTTTCTGCTTCGGATTCGGAATGGAATTCAAATTTTCCTGGATCTTCTGATTTGGGCTGGGCACAGGTGCCAAGGTGGCCCGCAGAGAAGGAAAATCCTCTCCTCTCAAAACCGCAGACGAAACCGGTGCAGCCGCAGTCACGGAGGGTTTGCCTTGGATGACAGGCTGCGACACATCCTCTGTGACGGGTTTGGTCCAGCCCAAACCAGCAGAACTGGGCCTCGAACCGCTTCCAGAACCACCGGGGCCAGCAGGCCCACCTCCTGATCCCAGCGAATCGAAGCGCTCATGCTCCTTCCGCAGAGAAGGAAGGTTCAAGGGGGGCGGAACGGAAAGCTTGGGCCCAGCCTTGTGTGAACTGCGTGGCCGTGACGGAACCACCGCGGCTCCTGGGCGCTGCGATCGGACGGATCCAAGAGCGGTGGAATGCTGGCCATATGACTTGTTCAGATTCACTGAGACGTATTTGGTGCCAGAATTGGCCGCCATCGCGAACCAAGTATGAATCGCCAAAGCATGAAAACCTTGACCCGGATTGTTTTGACCAAATTTGTTGATGATCAAATTCGAACCCTAACCCTAATCAAGTTATTATAAAAAAAATTACCAATGATAAGAAGGACGGGATCTGAATATATTTCCTTTTTTTGTAATTAGGGTTCAAAGGATACGAAAGGGGATAAGTATGAGCTATGGGAAGATAGATAGAGCTTTACGCCGCCTGGTTAGAAGTGCCACCAATAAGAGAAGCCCTACTCTATACCGGGGAGAGAGAAACACAAAGGAAGTTAGCCGAGCTAACAACTGAGTGAATAAAATGCCTTTCTTTTCTTTTCTTTTTTTTTTCTACTTTTATGTCTCTATTTATCAGTCAAATATTATCTTTCATCCTTATATCATTTATTCATTAGTTTTAAAAAATATATATTTAAATATTGATTAGGTTGTTAGTTTTATCTTTATAATCATTATTATATTCATGATGTTTTCTTTTTCTTTAAAATTATTATATAATCACAAAAGATATTTTTATGATCTATTTATTTTAAGCTTATTTTATAATCACACTTCCTTCTCTCATGTATATAATAACAAAAAAAAAATTAAAGCGTTCATTTAAGTGGATTGAAAAAAAAGTAATTGAAAGAATTTGATGATAATTTTTTGTTGTTGTTTATTTAAATAAATTTGGATGTAAGTGAGAGTGAATTTGGAAGTAAATTTTTTTATCTGTCATATAAATTAAATTCTATACTAATTCTCACAAATTTTACTTTCAAAATTACTCTCATTTACCTCCAAGTTTATTCAAATAAACAACAACAAAAATTATATCTCAAATCTTCTCAATTACTCTCTTCCAAATCCACTAAAGTGAACAAGACCTAAAAGACATAAGAAACTTATTAACTAAAAGTATTTATGAGTATAAAAACTCTATTAAGATGTTCTTTACTTACACATGTTTCACTCTACCTCATAAAGTGTTATGATTTTTGTAAGTTTTACAGTTTTTTTTTTCCTTAAAAAAATTAAAACTTATATAGGAAAGCACATTTTTAATTTTTTTTTTCTGATTTTAGCATTTTAAAAGTTGTACATGTATATTTTAAATTTTATAGTTAAGTTCAAAGATTTAATTTGGATGTAGAAAAAAAATCTCAAACTTAATTCAAACAATATTTTTATATTAAAGATTTAAATTCTTTACTTTTTGTCTTATCTTTTAAATAATTTATAATATTTATGATTAGACTCTAATTTTAGTTAATATATTTTATATTTTTTTATTCAATTATATTTTAAAATAATATATGTAACATCTTGTTTAATAGAGTAATCTATTAAATAAAATATTATAATATTTATAAAATATAGCAGATAGGTTAAAATATAAAATTTACCATTATAGTTATCTGAGGTAATAACTATATTAGTAAAATATTTTCACAATCTTCTAATACAAAAATTATCTCAAAAGAAATAGGTTGTTATACAAAACATCTGAATATCTACAACTATAATCATATTTACAAACTACTCATGCTCAAGGCTCTCGAATGTCTTCCTACTCCATCAAGGGTAGATTATCCTCTACAGCATCCTATGCTCACACCAATTTGTGATCATATCAGGATACACTTTTAATGTAGTCTCTTTATCAAACATTCTCTTACAACTTGCTAAAACATAAAATATCTCCTTGAGATTCTTATCATAACACATTCTTCTCATTCTCATATCACATTACACATATATACAAATTACTCATAACCCAACAATAACATGAAAATTGGTCAACATAACTCATAAACTCAGAAAATAGGAAAAAACACTTAACTAGTGATAGTACACTCAGTGCCAGATGCCCAATGCCCAACGCTAGAAACATTGGAATGACAATGCTCAACGCCAAATAGTCAACGCTTAACGCTAAACCCACTGGAATGGGACGCTTAGCGTCCAAAAGTGGAACTCAGGCGCTATACTAGTAAAAGCTACATTTCACATCTCTACTTAAACACTTTCCTTATACCTTTTAATGATCCTTAAGACCTTTTTTTTACCCAAAGTAACATTGAAAAACACCTTCCTTACTGATATTTGTTATCTCAAGCTCACTTAACTACTTTACACCATTCAAACTCCATTTTATACCTTTCAACACCAATTCTAGGCAACTAACAACTTACACAAGTCTTAATAGACTTAATAACAACCATCAAACCATCACATTTTGTTCAAACCTCCTAAATCAAAATACCACTAGTGAAAACCCTAAAATGAACTAAAAACCATAAAAAAACACTTCCAAATGATAACCAACTAGTTCTACATCAGAAATTTGTTGTCAAATAACTCAAACATGTCTCAATCAATCCTTAGACTCATTTCAAAACACATTTTGTCCAAAGTAACCCTTATCCAGACTTTTCACCTATCAAAACCCATCTTTTAGCCCAAAAAAACTACTTATTTTCTTCTTTTGAATACAAACAGAGTTTTATATTGTTTGACAGCTTATAAACCATGCAATTTAGCTCCTCAAATTCATCACACATAACTTTCATAGCAAAAACACATTTCACTTCATTATTCATCAGTTTTTCACATTCAAACATAACATATACAAGCAACTCAACATACTAAATTTCTCAATTTAATACAATTTCATAATTCAATCACATTTCACCATAAAAACATTAATTAGAACTCTTCTATCAAACAAAATCAAGTAAAACTAGCTTCTCTTGCCTTTTTGACGCTCCAACAAATCTACAAGCTCCAATGTTCCTCCTAAAGCTCCAAGATCTCTATTGACTCTTACAATTTACAATAACTTAGAGAGCCTTAGAGAAAACTCAGATCTCCAGAGATGGAGGAAACCCCTCACATGCAAAAATCTAGAAAATAAAGGAAAACGAGTCAAAATCAACTTACTCTTTAACTGAAATCAACTAGATAAGAAGGAAGATCTCGCCTCAAGGATCACTTAGACAGTTTCTGAACTTCAAATAGATAATAAAAAGATGAGAATTTATAGAAAGATAACAAAGAAAACTTAAGGAGAGAATTATAGAGAGATAAAGCTTTTAGATAATAAAACTCCTTATTATAAAATTCTATTTATACTTTTGATATTTTCTAAAATAAAATAATAGAGTATCATTATTTAAAACATTATACCATTTCTAATACTTTATTTTTAAGAGTTTCACAATATATATATATATATATATATATATATATATATATTATTGTTATACTTAAAAGTAAATACACCATATAAATCATTCCCTATCTTTATGTAACTATTATTCATTTTGTTTTTTAAGAGATATAAATAATCTCTTGTTCACTAGTGTTAATAATATGAAAGCACTAATCTACTTTATTCTAACACCACTTTATTTTATAAGTTCCTCTATATAAATAGTAAAACATGTTTCATCTAACTTCTAAGTTAGTATATCTACAAGGAGTATTTAACATTATAATATTTAAATAAATTTATTCAAATTCCCAATATGGTATTTTTAATTCTTTTTAACATGTACATAAATTAATATTATATTATGAAAATAATTTTTTAAGATTTAGTAAAATAAAACGTATTCTTCTTCTATATGTCCATGACATAAATTTATATTGCTTATTATCCAATTAAATGGTTAAAATTATAAAAAAAATGTTACTATTTATAAAAGATTAGAAATTTAATAAAGAAACACAATGAGATGAGTATAAAGTTTTAAAATTTAATTGCAATAAAAATATTTTCATGATAAAAAAATTAGATGTTTAAACACGGTTAAATTATAATAAATAAACAAATCACACTATCAAATTTTATAATAATCATATTATCATTTTTATATGATATTAAATTATTTATAAGCTTTAAAAGTTGATAATAATGGTTAACAAAAGACCTTATTTGAAAAAAAAATCAACACAATAAAGATGAAAAAGAGAAATGTTAATTTTTATATTGATTTCGACTCTAAATTAGAGTTTTCATTTTAGTCGATAGTCTATGAACTAAGAATCTCTTTTGAATTCAATCCCTATTTTTCTGACCCACTTAATAGAGGACTTTTTAAAAGTCTCAATCCCAAAAGCTTCACATAGAGTTGGTTGACTAAGAGTTAAGGTGGAGTTGAGCTTTCAAGACTAAATTAGTCTTTTTTAATGCATTTTCAATTATTTTTTTCATTTGTTTTACAATCTCTATTAAGAAGTTTTCAAGTTTCTTATGATATTTTACTAATATATATTTGTCTTTAAATATAAATATATAAATATTGGTTTAATAAAAAATTATTTAAAATAATTTTTTAATTAAGATAAAATTTTATAGTCATAATTTCATTATTTTAAAAATTTGAAAATATAATATATGTTCTTTGTTTAAGCTTAAAAATAAGGTAATTTTCAGATATGATTAAGTTACAACATCAATCAAACCAATATCTTAACTTAATTAGAAAACTTTGAATAGTATTAGAAATATATTATTAGAAATAAAATAATCAACATGTTAAAAGAAGACCTATGGGTTGGTCTTAACACATAAAGCTTTATGGATAGTCTTGTGGGCTTTTTAAATAAAGGTTCTTTTTGTCTTGTAGGTTTTTTTTGACCTCAATCCATGTGGATTAAGATCAAGTCCTATGAGATAAACTAATTTGACAAGTCTACTCTAAACGGATTTATATCAAGTTTAATCCAAATAACTATAATTTTTACTATATTTGTTAATTATTAAAAAAAAACACTTATTTGATTAGAATAAGAATTACAAGATACTTTTTAAAACATAATTTGAAAATAATTTCAAGATAATGAAAATACTCAATTATTTATCGACACACCACATATTAATCTATAAAAATTAAAAAATATAAGGAAAAGATAATATATCACCAAAAACAACAAATATTTCTTAAACCTTGGACAAATTCTTTTCATTATGAGAATATTTTTCAACAAAGTATAGAAGAAACTTTTTGAAAAAAAAAATCTCTTCAAAAAGCGACAAACTTGTTTTTTAAAAAGATATTAAAAGTATATTAGTATAGACAAATTGAAAGAATTTCCTTTTAAGTCGATTTAAAGTAAGTGATTGAAATAATCAATTATTGTGTTTTTTATGTAACCCAAAAAAGTATTTTAAATTTGAATACTCAAATCAAATATTGTTAAACATAATTAATTATTTGTGTCCTTGTTTATAAGCTTACGTACTTCCATTCCACCAACTTTGTTTAGCTTTGCCTTAAGTTCTTCTAGCTATCGAAGATCACGACATTCATATATAAAGTTAATTATAAGTGTTAAACGAAGAGAAAAATTGTGACATACCTATAAAGACTTTCAAAACTCCATGTGAGTAGTATAACTTAAGTAAGGAGGTAATGTCAGATATGGTATTAGTGTGTTAAGATTTTCAGTTTCCAAATCATTTAATCATTTTATGAAGGAAATGATAGGATTTGGATTTCAGTATAAAAGAGAACCTTTCAAAATATAATGATTATGAAAAGGAACTTAGATTTTCAAAAATGTTCCTTTTAAATGTTTATAAAAGACAAAAACAAGGTTAATAAGTCAAAACTAGCAATGTAACAACATGTTACATTAAACTATCCTAATAATAATTTAAAAGATTGAGAATTTTTTTTTTTGCTAATTTATATAAAGTACTTTTGTATACATGCAAAATTAAAAGAGATCAATAAAATATGAAATATACGACAACCATATTCATATATTTATAAATACATAAAATTCAAATTATACATAAGTTAGTCAAAAGTAAAGTATATATCATTCCTTACCTACACTTTACATATGGGAGAATAATAAAAAATATATCAAAAGACCTATTTATCTTGTTCTTTTACACGACAAAAGATCCTAAGAGCAATCTTAAAAGAAAGATCTTGTATGCCTAAAACCTAAGTTAATTTCTATAGACAGAGGTAGAATAGTAAAATGCCGAAATGGGAGATTCAATTGAAACTCTAATGCTGCCACTTTGAGTAATATCTCTATTATGGGTTGGGAAACGATTAAGAACTTATACTCTCATCATCATAGAGAAACCATAGAGAGTGTGTTTGAGAGAAAGAGCATGAAAATATATAGGAATTTGAATTCTAAATGATCTAGCTTGGAAACCTAAAATATCATATTAAGATATTTTTTGTTAGAACAACTACAATATCTTAAAATAGTAACATGTAATTTTTTTTAGAACAACTACAATCACAATCCTCAATATTAATTCAAATATTCAAAAGCAAGAATTTTAATTTATCTTGTAAGCAAATTAACTGCTTAATTCAAGCAATTTAATATAATAGTAAATTCAACACCACCAATCCAAAAATTTATTATACGATTTAGTTTCATCAAAGTTTTATCGTCACAATTATCAATTATTTTGTAAGTATAAAGTAAATATAGAAGAGAAAATTTTCCAAAAAAATAAATAAAATTATACTATACATGTCCATTATAATTTTAAATAATAAATTCCCATTAACTTAAACCTTGTTCATTAAGTGTATAAAGAATGTCTTACCATTTCAACTTATAATAGAAAATATGATAATTAATCTGATGTTTAATTTAACAATTACATAAATAATTAAAAAAAATATAGTAAAATTTGTATATACTTTATCCTAAAATTAAATCAGACTATCCTCTTATAATTCTTAAGTAATTCACGAATGGTTATAAAACTTAATTTTTATATTCAATTTTATTAATAATTTTTCTAATGATAGTATTTTAAAAAATTAAGATATATTAACATAAAATTAATACATTAATATTATTATGTTTTTTTTTTAATTTTTCTAAACTAATTTCACAAATTTTACGTGTTTTATATTAAATATTCAAGTAAGGTAGTATCTTCCATAAAGTTAAAATAATAAATATGCTATTATTTAAATTATATATTGATTAATTGTTACACAAAAGTAAAATAGTTTTTATACATTACAATACAATTAAAATTGTCCATTCTTTTATTCCAAATTGTTTCCAATTTTATTAGAGGAGAAGAGTTTTCAAAATGAATCACTAAACTCGATTCTATCAATCTCTGAACAAAGTAATTATACTACTGAAAATTGATTCCAACCAATTCCGAACAAAGTTTTCCGTTTAAAGAAAAAAAAACCAAGTTTAAATGTGTTCACTTGGGGGTGATGGAGGGAGAGTGATTGAGGGAGAGTGATTGAATGAATTTGAGAGGATTTGAGAATGATTTTTTTTGTGTTTAATTGAGTGGATTTGAAGGTAATTGAAAGTGGATTTGAGAGTGAATTTTGTGAGAATTAGTGTAGGATTTGATTGATGTGACAGTTTTAAAAAATTTGTTTAATTAATAGACATTGAAGATTACCAAAATACCCCTAGTTATTAAAGTAATATAAATTGATAATTATTAATGTTATATTTAATTGTAAAAATATTTATAAAGAGTAAAAAATTAAAAATAATAATTAAAATTAATTTTTAAAAAGAAAAAAATTATAATTTAATAAAATGAATTTATTTTTAAATGTATAAAATTTAAAAAAAATAAAAAACTTAAAAAAAAAACTATAAATTAATGCATGCTATTAATAAATAAAAACTTAAAAAAAAATAAAAACCAACTTAATACGGCTAAACCAACTTAAAAAAGTACCTGTTTCAAACAAATGAGATGAAAAATATTCCATTTGAATGATTACACCTGCAACAAATTATAAAATAAAAGAAGGGCAAAAATGATATTTTATATCAATCTCCTGCAAATCTCTTGTCATCCGCGGGTGATGAATTAAACCTACATCTCGCTAATCTCCGCAATTCCTTCCCTTCAAATCACTGGAAGTGAACATCACTATTTTCTAATTTGTCGCTTGCCATTTTTCGTAAACAGTAAATTCACTGCATGTGAACACAGCCTAAAGGTTTCGTTAGAAGTTCTGTCACTTTACTCTTCTTCGGAAGCAGTTTCCCCATTCTTCTTGTTGTGCTTCTTAGCGTACCTCTATTCCTCAGAAACTTGGGGTCCATCCCTTTGGTGGAAGTGTGGCGATGCCTCTTGGGCTTCTTGATGCCATTTTTGTTGGCCTTGTAGGACTGGTTATGAGGTGTGTGATTCTTTGAAAAATGAAGAGCAATTTTATTTCCGTGGAAGTGGTGGGTGTGGGTGCATTCATACAATGGGTGAGGTCCATTAATGAGATTTAATTAAGGAGTTGGATGTTAGTGAAAGTTAAAACAGAAATTAAAACTTTAGGGTGTATTCTTTTGGATGGATTTGTGAGAGATGATTTGGGGGAGATGATTTGAATGAATTTGAGTGAATTTGAGAGTGATTTTTTTGTTTTTTTTGAGTGGATTTGTGGGTAATTGAGAGTGGATTTGAGGGTAAAGTTTGTGAGAATTAGTGTAGGATTTGATTGATGTGACAAATTAAAAAAATTAGTTTAAAAGGTAGAAATTAAAGATTACCAAAATGCCCCTAGTTATTAAAGTAATATAAAATGATATTTTTTAATGTTATATTTAAATGTATAAATGTTAATAAAGAGAGGAAATTAATTAATAATAATTAAAATAATTTTTAAAATATTTTTAAAAATTATAATGTAGTAAAATAAAATTTATTTTAAATGTAGTATTTGTTTGTAATATAATTTTTTATCCAATACTATCAATTTATTTGTCTACCAAAGTGAGATTCATTAATTTTAAACAAACATATAACTAAACGGAGTTATAATATTACATGATCTAAAAAAGAGTTGCAACATAATAATATACAAATATATTAATAACAGTTCATGTAATGCATTCTCAGAATAGTAATGAACTTAATCATCTAAGTGGTGAAGAATTAAATTAACATTTTGATTGAGGTGAGCAAATTGTCGGTTCATGTCAAGGGATAGGTTTGCCAAGTTATCTTCAATACGTTGAACTCGCACTTGCATTTGTTTCATACCCTGCATTCTGTGTTGCAAGTCTTGTACCTCCTCCCACATTTGAGTCATCATATTAGGATTTGAAAGATCTGGAGGAGGTTGCACAAGGTTGTGATGATGTTGTGGTTGGTCTTCTTCTTCATTATCGCCGTCATCGTGTTGCCAAACACCGTTGACATTAACAATATTCAATCTCTTCAAAGAATTAATTGAGAAATGATGTCTGGTCCCAATATGACTGCTGGCATCGACATCAACATGTACTCCACAATATTGCATTATTTGGGTGATGAGGACACCATATGGTAGGTGTGTGTCACTGGCCTTGCATTTAAGCATATGTTGCATGATGTGATGAGGCCAATTGAGAGTTACATTATTTTTAAGTAGCCATATCATGTAGATATCCTCCTGCAATAACTTTGCAAAATTTGAAGGTCGTGGAGTCAGCATGTGCACAATAACATAATGCAGAAGTCTATCCTTAATTTTGAAACACCCAACTATTTTAAGACATTGACCCTGCATTTCTGGTCTAACCATAGTAGCTAATGTCATCTCCCGGTCATACGAAAAGTCATCTGGGATATTTGAAAAAGACAACTTTTGACCCTCATATTTCATATTAGCAACATTCAACCAATCAGCAGGTTTCAATCTAATTCTTCTTTTGTTCACCTCACTGATCAAATATCCATTTCCAGAAATCTTCAGATTTGAATAAAAAACTTTGATTAAATCTAGATAAAAGGGTCCCTGCAATGTAAGTAATTGGACGACCCCTTGAAATATAAGATTATGTTGGAAAAATAACCCTGAACCGACAAATGATTCAAAATTCATTATCTTTGGAAGAACAATATTCCTACTGTAGAAATCAGCTGCATAGTTTTCCATCTGATGGCTGTGAGTGAAGAAACGACGTTGATCTAATTGTTCTTCAACAAATGGTATGATATTAGCTTCATCTTCTGCCTCATTTTGAGTTTATTTTCCCTTGCGACTTTTTCTAGGCCTTTTGGTAGATGAAGAGGCCATTTAAGAATTTCTTCAACAAAACAATAATGTGTAGAATAACAACGTAAGTGATAACAAATTATTGAATATTAAAAATGAAATAAACCAAAATCAAACCATTACAAAATAACCATAACCATAATTTCAAATAGTTCATTCATCCAAATTAAGAAGTCATAATTACATTCAAAGTACATGACATAATAAAGAACTAATAGAAGTAGTCAGATAAGACAACCTAACAATCACCGCCGGAGATCATTTTGCATAATTTATTCCACCGTTTGTGTGGTGGAAGCCCCATCAACCTCTTAACACATTTGGGCTTTTCACATAAGAAGTCATAGCATTGCTCGAGCCAAGATTCATCGGATATGTTCATACCACTCAGCATATCATAAATGTCAGCTTCTGTATATGTGTAGTTTGCGGTGCGACGTAGTATTTCATTTTTTTCTTTCATCGTTGTGACTTGTGTTTAGAGGATCCAATGCAGGCTAGATAAGAATGAGAAAGATAGTGTTGTGAATCCTAATTGAATTAATGTTATTTTAATACCATTAATGATTATTAAATTATTTAATTTACTTGTGAATTTTTTGGTAACACCTGACACAAATAATTTACTTAATTTTAAATTTATTTTAAATTAATTTTTCTCTCTCTCTATATATATACATATATTTAAAAAAAAAAATGGAAGTAGTACAGTATAAAAATGTTTTTAACATAAAATTAACTTATAAACAAATTAAAAAATATATTTGAATAAATTAATATAAAGAAGCTTATATAAATATTAAAACTATTAATTTGTTGGACTTATGTAAAGTAACATATCCCGATTGAGTTCTAAAAGAACAAATGGAAGGTGGATTACGAAGAAAAGGGAATACATTGTCACTCTTAATTGAAGAAAGCTAATTTAACTCTTTTAATGACTAATACATAATTTAACTAGTTTTGATTTTTGTGGTGGATTACATAGAATTATTTCTGAAATATATAATTTATATATTATTTTTTTCAGATAAAGTTTTCTATAATAAAAATTAGTATAGTATACAATTATTTTTATAAGATAAAATTAACTTATAAATAAATTACAAATATCCATTTAAAGAAATAATATAAAAAGGATTTTATAAAGTAATAGATCACTTAATAATAGAAGTATTATAATATATAACATATTTTTATAAGATAAAGTTAACCTATAAAAAAATAAAAAATATACACTTGCAGACAAAGTACTATGAACACACTTTTATAAAATACTATATTTATTTAATTGTGAGTTTTATATAAATCAACTAGATTAAACTCACTTTTAGAGGATCCAATGCAAGGTGAATAAGTATGGGAGAGAGATAATAATGTCACTTCTAATTGAATCCAATTTATTTTAATACCTTTAATGACTATTAAATTATTAAATTAACTTTAGATTTTTGTGGTGACAACGAATTAGTTCTGGCACAAATAATTTACTTAATTTTAAATTTATTTTAAAAATAAATTTCTCCGTATATATAATTACTCAAATAAAAAATAGAATCAGTATAATATTCAAATGTTTTACAAGATAAAATTAACATTTGAACATATTAAAAACATACACTTGTAGAAAGTAGTTTGAAAATACTTTTATAAAAACAGTTTTAATTATGTGTAAGTCTTGTGTAAACTTGTTGGACTTAACTCAATTTTAAAGGATCTAATGGGGTAGATAAAGATGAGAGAGAATTAGTGTTGTCATTGCTGATGGAATTAAAAAAAAATTATTGTTTGACTTACCTAAATTTTTCACATTCATTTGATACTACTTTTTTTTTTACTTCTTTTTTTCTTGAAAAAAATACAAAATTTTACATTTTTATGACTATTCTATTCTTATAATCTGTGTCAAATGAATATAAAAGTGTCATGGTACTATTATTCTAGAATTACAGTTCTTTTAACACTATTAATGATTATTAAATTATTTAATTTACTTTTGAATTATATGGTGACAATGAGTTACTCTTGACACAAATAATTTACATCTCTCTCTATATATTTATAAGAATAAAGAATGGAACTTGTACAATATACAAATGTTTTTGGCATAAAATTAACTTATAAACAAATTAAAAAATAAATTTGAAGAAATTAGTATAAAAATGTTTATATAAAATATCAAACCTATTAATTAATTTGTAAGTCTTATATAAAGCAACTTTTTCCCATTGAGTTCTAGAAAAACAAATGAAAGGTGGAGTTGGATGAAAGGGTGCACATTGTCACTCTTAATTGAATAAAAGTTAGTTTAACACTTTTATGGACTAATATATAATTTAACTCACTTTTGATTTTTTTTGGCGGATTTCAAATTATTATTCCTAAAATGTACAATTTATATAATTTATTTTTGAGGTAAATAACAAAAATTAGTATAAAAGACAGTTTTTTTATAAGATGAAATTAACTTTTAAATAAATTACAAATATGCATTTGAAGAAATAATATAAAAAGATTATATAAAGTAATAGACCAATTAATAGTAAAAGTATTATAATGTATACCATATTTTTATAGGATAAAATTGACTTATAAACAATTTAAAAATATACACAAATAGACAATGTAGCATCTTCATACTTTTATAAAATACTAGATTTATTTAATTGTAAGTCTTATGTAAATAAGTTAGACTCAACCCATTTTTAGAGGATCAATTGCAAAGTGAATAAAGATGAGACAGATGTAGTATTGTCACTTCTAATTGAATTGAAGTTATTTTAACACTTTTATTGATTATTAAATTATTTAATTGACTTCGGACTTTTGTGGTCACAACGAATTAGTTTTGACACAAATAATTTACTTAATTTTAAATTCATTTTAAATTAAAATTCTCCTTATATATAATTACCCAAATAAAAAATGGAATTAGTATAATATACAAATGTTTCATAAGATAAAATTGTGGAAAATAATATGAAAATACTTTTATAAAACATTAACTTTAATTATGTTAAGTCTTATGCAAACTAGCTGGACTCAACTCACTTTTAAAGAATCCAATGCAGGGAGAATAATGATGAGATGAACATTTCTCCTTGCACCTCAAGTATTTCTCGTGCACCTCCAAAAATATTCTCCTCATTGAATCAAATCCATTTCTAACACCTTTAATGAGTAATAAGTAATTTAACTTATTTCTAGTACTTATTCTAGTTTTTGTGATAGAATTATTCCTTATGCAAATAATTTATTTGTTGAATTTGTTTTGAGATTGATTTCTCTAAAGATATTTATATAGAAAAAAAATGAAAGTAGTATAATATACAAATATTTTTATAAGATGAAATTAAATTATGAATAATTAAAATTATACATTTATAAAAATACTTTTATAGTAAGTTTTATGTAAACCAACTAGTGCAAACCCACTTTTAAAGAATTAAATACACGGTGGACCAAGACATAAGACATGAGGATGATTTCATTGTCACTAGTTATTTTAATATCTCTAATGATTAATAAGTAATTTATCCGACTTCTGATTTTTATGGTGGACCACAATAAATTATTTCTTACACAAATAATTTATTTTGAAATATTTTTTTCTTTAAATGTTTACATAAAAAATGGAAGTAATATAATATATAAATACTTTTATATTGATAGAATTAACTTATAAAAAAATTAAAAATATAGATTTGAATAAAGTAGTATAAAATTACTTTTATAACATCATAACTATTATTTGTAAGGGTTATGAGAATCAGCTAGATCTGACAACTTTTAAAAAGAACAAATGCAGATTGGACCGAGGCAGTGACCAACAAGGGCATTGCTACTCCTGATTAAATCAAAAACTATTTTAACCTTTAATGAGTAATAACTGATTCACTTTATTTCAAATTTTTGTGGTGGACCACAATAAATTATTTCTGACAAATAATTCATTTAATTTTAAATTTTTCTGGAATAAATTTTTCTTAAATTTTTACTTAAATAAAAAGTAGAAGTAATATAATATTCAAATATTTTTGTAAGATAAAATTAAAGGTTAAATATCTTTTTACTCCTTATATTTTGGAGCGATTTTGTGTTTAGTCCCAACTAAGATACAATTTAATCCTTCAATTCTAGAAAATTCTGGTTTTAGTCTTTTTTACCAAATTTTTTTAATTTTATTTACTGTTTCAAGCACGTTTCATTATAGTATTTGGATTATTTACATTGTTTGACACATTTTTGCTTCAATGTTAGCTGAGAAACACATTTGAAACAAATAAAGTTAAAAAAATTTGATAAAAAAAAGACTAAAATCAAAATTTTTTAAAGTTAAAGGACTAAATTGTACCTTAGTTTGAAAAATGGACTAAACCCAAAATCGTCCCAAAATAGGAACTAAAAACATATTTAACCTAAAATTAAATGGTAAACAAATTAAAAATATAGATTTGAAGGGGGTAGTGTAAAAGATTTTTATAAACTAACGTATGAAACTAATTTTAATGTATTTATTTTTAATTTTAATTATTTAACAATTACTTGGGAATACTTTATTTAAACACTCACACCATATTTACAGTGAATCACCGTAATAATATTTGCTTCTATTACAGTCTCATCCTCATCCACACGTTTAAGCGTAAACTTGTATCAGAAACACGTCATGTTGTAGCATAACCCCTAAAATCGTATTAGAAATTAGAAATAATAACATTGGAAAAATACACTTAAACGGAACAATTTTAAATTTTAAGCCATTTTTTTTCTCTCAGTTCATTGGATTTAGACTTTATTAAAAAATTGTTTGAAGTGGAAGTCCCATATGGGTGAGACTTCCTAGCAAGGCCTCTAAACTTTTATTACATAGGGGAGTTTGATGGACTTTTACAAACCATTCTAATTTCTTTTATGTTATTCTTGCTTATTTAGATATATAATTTAAGAAAGAAAAAAAAAATATCTCTTTTGGAATATTTTTCTTTAAAAGTATAATTATTTTAACTTGTAAAGTTTTCTTTTTATCCATTTTTAGTTGGGTTTTTCTATTTTTATATCTTAATTAGTCAAGTTTTTTTCACTGACAATTTTATACATTAATATTTGAACTTTTGTTTCTCCTCTGTAAATAAATTCGCCGAATCCAAATAACTGTACTCGAATCCAAACAACATAGGAGTTTGGAGTCTGAAATTCGAGAATGAATCCCGAGTAGTCTTTGCCCAACCGATTCCACTGTGTAAAACCGGTATATAACCGTTTATACCGAACAGAACAGAGAACCTAAATGTATTCCCACACTACAAACATTCTTGAAGTAGGAAAAATAAGATTCACTCTATTTGCTCGCCTTGTTATATCATACAAACATAATGATAGGTAGATTTTTTATCAAAAAAAAGCATATTCTATTTCATTAAATGCAGTTTTGTGAATTATGATAATGATTTTCCCTGTTTTAATCAGTAGCAAAATCTCATTTTTTTTTTCAGATTATCACTTTTGTAGTTACTTTTATACACTTTTAAAGAACATAAATTTCTCATTTAAGGAAGAAAATCATACACATGCTGCTGAGTTGGGGAATATGCACTTTATTTGAGAAAATTGACGTTAGTATGCTGCTGCAGATTGTCTTGTTTTAATACAAACAAATGCAGGGTCAGGTAAAATTGCGCAGACCCAGGTCAGATTCTGTATCAAACTTTTGAAACAAATACAAATACTATAATAGCACACAGTTTGGTGTTTCCTTCCATCCATCCGTGAAGCACGTGTATGGCCAAATGTCACCTGGACTAGGTGCATGTTTAAGAGTAGAAAAATTATTATATATGTAATTTGTGTATGCTTTTGATCATTATTTGTATAAAGTCCATTAATTTTATGTATTAATGACATCTAACTATACATTAGTTAAATATTAACCAGAATCATGTTGTTTAGAAGCACATACTTTTTTATTCCACAGTTGAACCCTATACCACTGTCTAGAAAACCAGAAAAAAAAAATATGAATGATAAAACGAGATGAAAAACGAAAAAAACCCATTGTTTTGAAATTTTACACTGATTTTCATGCACATAAGTTGGCATCCTTTACATACATATGCTTTGGCATTTGTACTTTGTGGAGACTGCTCCAAATGAAATTTGTAATGCCTTATCAATAGGACAAGAATTGATACAGGCATCTTCTTCGCATCCTTATCTTTCCCACACACGTCCATTTCTGGTCCATTTACCTGAGCCCCCTCGAAGAGAGAGGGAAGAAAAGAAAATATTCCCGAGTGACACCATGGACAGACCTAGAAGAGCAACATGCAAAAGTTTGTGAATACAGGTGTATAAAAAGCGAGACTCATCTTCTATATAACATGCATTCTTGATTCAAAAGAAGTACTAGATTCAAAATGACTTTCTCTCTCAGACCCATTTACGAGAAAGTGATGTTTTTCTTCCAAACGATCTCTTCTCAGCAAAGAGCTAGCACCATGACTGAGAGTCATCCAGGTTCTAGTCCTCTTTTGTCAAATTACTCCGATGTCGGAGAAAATAAGATCAATGGGTTGAATGACAGTGATACTGTCAGTGAGAGGAGCGGATCTGCTAGGATTCCACAGGTTAGTTGTTTAACCTTGAATTTTGTTTATATGTTTTGCATGCAAATAATGAAACTGATAGTGGGAGGAGCGGATCCTCTATGATTTCAGAGTTAGGTGTTTAACCTTGAATCTTGCTTATGTGTTCTTCTTTGTAGTGCATCTGCATGCAAATAATGTTTTCTTCTTTCGCAGTTGGTGGAGGAAATAAAAGACTTGTATGCCATTGCCATCCCAACAATCGCCACTGGGCTTCTAACCTATTTCAAGTCTGCAATATCCATGCATTTCTTGGGGAAGCTAGGTAAAGATACATTAGCTGGTGGAAGCCTAGCCATTGGCATGGCCAACATCACGGGTTATTCTGTGATTTCTGGCCTTGCAACAGGTATGGAAGGTATCTCCTCTCAAGCTTGTGGGGCCCGAAAATGGAACCTTGTTGGGGAAACCCTCCAATGCACCATCTGCATTCTGATGATGACATGCATACCCATTTCGGCCTTATGGCTCAACTTTGAATCCCTCCTTCTGTTATTCGGCCAAAACCCCACCATCTCATCGATTGCGGCCACCTATCTTGCATACTCTATCCCTGACCTAGTTTGTCAGTCCCTAATCAGCCCTCTGAAAATTTTCTTGAGAACCCAAGGTGTGACCCTCCCTCTCATGTACACTGCAACTTTGACTCTAATGCTGCATGCATTTATGAATTATGTGGTGATTCACACTATTGGTTTGGGAATTCAAGGGATTGCCTTGGTTGGAGCCTTCACCAATCTAACCTTTATAATTGTCCTTGTGCTTTACATATGGTTCTCTGGGGTTTGTTCTCAATCTTGGCAGGGTTGGTCATGGCACTGCTTCAATCACTGGAAGCCTATTCTTGGTCAAGGAGTACCAAGCTGTTTCTCGGTTTGTTTGGAGTGGTGGTGGTATGAGTTATTGGTGCTCTTTTCAGGGCTCCTAGAGAATGCTGCAGATAATGTATCCACCTATGGAATAATAATCCAGGCCACTTCATTTATGTATAATTTTCCTTATGCATTAGGTTTGGCTGTTTCAACAAAAGTAGGTAATGAGCTTGGAGCCAATAGGCCTAACAAGGCCAAGACATCATCGTACACTGCTTTGTTATGTGCTTGTTTCACAGCCATTGTGGCTATGTTGTCGATGGTGTCTGCGAGCAATGTCTGGGGACTAATGTTTACCGACGATGAAGCTATTCTGTCTCTGCTCTCAACAACATTGCCCATTGTGGGTCTGTGTGAGCTTGGGAACTGTCCTCAGACTACAATTTGTGGGATGCTAAGTGGGAGTGCTAGGCCTGGTTTGGGTGCCAAAATAAACTTTCTATCATTTTATGTTGTGGGCTTGCCTGTGGGTCTTTTTCTGTGCTTCGGCTTTGATTTGGGCTTGTTGGGCCTCTTTCTGGGCCTGCTGTCGGCTCAGATAGTGTGTGCTATTTCTATGGTGGTTGCATTGACACGAACTGATTGGAAGGAGCAAGCAAATAGGGCGAAGAAGTTAACAGGTGGAATCGGAGAGACCAATGAAGATGTTGAAGGAGCTGGAGCTGCTTCTGCGTGTTTCTAAAACAACCTTTGGTGGTGATGTTTTAAGTTAATAAAGATGTTTTTCCTCTGTGTTTCTTTCTAGTACTGTTTGAGGGTTTCCTCTGTTTTATGTCCAATGTTGTGTTATGTGGACAACTTTGTTTCAATTTATGAGTTCAGGTCTTTCTCTTTGTGTCTAAGTAGTCTCTTCCAATGAGATTACTCTGTCAACCTTTGAAATTTTCAATAAAAGTGCCTACTTTAGTTTCATATCTCCTCTGGACTTCCTTCAAGGCCCAACATAACTTATTTTACACTTTCTTTATTCAGTAACCTTTCTGGAGAAGAAAGAGATAACAAGGACAACCAATATACACTGAATAATTGTATTTTAATAGAATATAATTTAATTTTTCAGGGATTAAATAAAATACATTTATATCTATACCAATTAGTAATATAAAGTTGAATACGTGTACAAGTGTTACATATGAAATTTAATTTCAATTTCATTTTTGTATTAGTCATTATAACCTCTATTTAATTTCTCCAGTTAACTGCTGTATCGAATAAAAAAATATCATATTTAATAAATATAATATTTAATATTATCTTTATTCTTTTATTATGTATTGAATTTTAAAAAACAATTAAATCTTATAAATATAATATATTTTATAAATTTAATAGATATTTAATTGGAAAAAATTAAATATCTTAATTAAGTATTGAATATTATTCGACAGTGAACTTTGCTAGTAATGTATTGACTGACATTATTTGATTAATATAATAAGCAAGTAACTTAAATGATATTATTAAATATTATAGTTATCACATGTAATAGATATATATCTATCTATTGCAATTTATTATGAAGAAATAATTATTACAAAAATTAATATATATATCAAAACATATATTACATTTTGATTATTAAAACATTGACTATAAAACATGTTTCAAAATAAAAAGTCAAATATACTATTATAATATTCCTAAAATATATTTAATAAATTATCTCTTATTTTGCAATGTAATAATTTCACCGTGTATTATATTTTATAACACGATATTTACTTAATATATCAATTATTTATTAAATATAATATATCTATAAATAATAGTTGAGGTCCTGACATTGTCAAACTTGTATTGTATTCTCATCTAATTAGTTCATAACTTTTCTTATAATTATCTTGAAACTTAACCCCAAATGTCATTTTTCTAAAAAAAGTTAATTGTGATTTTTTTTTTGAAAAATAATATTTTTTTCCAATTATATTATTAATTTAATATAATAGGTAAATTAACTTAAAACTACTTTAAAAATAGAAAAGCTAAATTGTTTTCTTAGTATTATATATATATATATATATATATATATAAACTTAAACCATTATATTATAAATAAATATAAACATCCTAATTTTAAGAATGCATGTTAATTAAATTTATATTCATTAAATTAATTAATATAAATAGTTTAATACATCAATAATTTGATTTAATATTATATTTAGTATTATCTATTATACAAATATATTAAATATCATATTTACTGAACTCATAAAACAAGTTTATAAAATGATATTTGCATTTATTTATATATTCAATTTTAGTCGATATAAGAATTTTAACACATTTTCTAACTCAATTTCACAAAATTGGTTTTTAAGTTGAAGTTTGTACCTATTTATATATATATATATATATTAATTTTATCTTTAATTAATATAAAACTTTTAAAATATATATTTATCCCAAAAATACATTTTTTAACAATTTTATATTATTTTATATTTAATAAATATCAGACAAAAAATATTAAGAAAAATTTGTAATTAATTTTAAAAAATTAATACATATTTAACACCACCTTCATCTCTATAATACATCTTTTTTACATGTTTTTTATTTCTAAATAAAATATTTATTTTATATTTAAAGAGTATCACATAATAGTATTAAAAAAAATTATAATTAATTATTTTTAAAATAAACTTATATTAAGTATTATTATGAATTTTGATATTGTTTATTAATTATTTATTATTATATAAAAATTTATTAAAACAAAATAAAATGAATAGAAACCACATCAAACATAATATTATAAAAAAAATTTAAGTAAATAAATAAAAATAAAACATTAAGTTGTTTATAATATTCCCTATTAATTAAAACCAAATTAAATAACTTCTTACCACAAAACTTTTTCTTAAGAGAAACTTTCAATTGTATGTGCTTAAAAAAAACCAACATCGATCTTATCGATCTTACGAATCTTTAAAAGTAAAATCATTCTTGAACCAGTCTTTGAAAGCTCTCTTCCCAAGTACTGACGAATCTTTAAAAGCAAAGCCTCCCTTAACCTCCAATAGTTACGCCTCTACCTCTTGCATGCTTAAAAACATTAATGATTCCTAAAAACTCAGCAGAAGTATGCATTCCCCAAAAATTGAAAATATATTAATATATTTACCTCAGTTTCCTCTAAAACATTTAGTAGAAAAAAAATCAAAAAGATTATTATGTTTGTTAGATTTATTTCCAACCATATATTCTAATTCTTTAATTTAAAAAATAACAAAATAAAAACTATTAAATATTAAAATATGTCATGCTATCTCACTCTCAAAATCATCCAAAGAACCATAGAAATGACAACTATTTTTGACAAAATATCATCATTTTATTTAATTTAACACCTTATTTTATATTTTTTTACACTACAATTTTTTTTAAATATGCCCAATTTTAGTGATGAAAGGTAATTAATCATTACTGTGATTAATGTAAATATTAATTTATAAACTAAAAATTATTAGTAACTAAAATTTTTATAACTAAAATTGATCTTTAATTAATTAATTAGAAGTTTAAAAACTATTTTTTTGTTAAAATTTTGGTAACTAATGATTGACCAATTTAGAGATTAATTTATAATAAAAATTAATTTAGTTATCAATTTAAAGACTAATAATAATTTTTTATTTATAATATAAATTATTTTAATTATTAATAATTTTTAGTTTATAAATTTATATGTAAATTTGTTATTGTAGAGACCGATTATTTTTTGTTTCTAAAATTGATTATTATATAATATTTTCTTGTAGTGTTGAATAGTGAATATTTTTCAATTCAGTGAGTCATATCATATTTTTTATTATTGAATAATCAATGTTTTTGTATAAAAAAAGTTAAACACTTGGTATTATTTCAACATATTTGTTTTCTCTCCATACAGAAGTATATTTTAATTTTTTTCATCATATAATGAAGGAGTTAAATCCCT
This sequence comes from Vigna reflexopilosa, assembly GCA_027742785.1. Taxonomy (NCBI): domain Eukaryota; kingdom Viridiplantae; phylum Streptophyta; class Magnoliopsida; order Fabales; family Fabaceae; genus Vigna; species Vigna reflexopilosa. The sequence goes on along the minus strand of CM050911.1, from coordinate 54,658,723 downwards.
CATCCCACACAACAAATTTTCTAGTTATTAACCATTAATTAACATGGAAACCTAACTAATTTATGAAATCAGTCAATTCTTTTAAGAAAAAGAAAATCCAAAAGTTTAATGTACTGGTTTAAATTTGGCGATAAATTTTGAGATTTTTTTCTATGAAAGCAAACGGGTATAAAAGTCATTATAGCTAACCTAAATCTAATAAATATAGCACAAAATGATATAATTATTTAAGTTTTGTTATCTAAATAAAATATATATTTTTAAATATATTATTAGTAACTCTAATTATTATTTTTTTAAATAATTATATTTTTATTAATGTAAGAACCGGGGAAATTAATACTATTCTATGTAGTTAGTTACTAAAATATTTTTGAATTAAGGTTTATTTTAATATTGTGTAGCTAATTAGAATAGAGCGTATGGTGATGAATATTTTGTGTGCATGTATATATTACTTCTTTAAGTTAAAAGAGGTAAAATATAGTATAAGCGATATAAGAATAAGGTAAAAGAATATTGTATTGTATTAGAATGGTTTAATATATCATTTGATCCCTATTTTTAGGAGTTTGTTTCAAAGTGATCCTACATTTTAAAAAAGTTTAGTAAGGCTTTATATTTTGTTAAAAAATGTTCAATCTGGTCCTTTTCGCTCACGTCGTTAAAAACATAACGGTGCAAATGTCACCGTGACATTTGATGAATACGTGACACGTTTGAAGAGGTTGCACTGTGTAAATATTTTTAAAAAATTAAAATGACGTAAGTTAGGTGCAAATCCCAATAGGCACACCATTTGCAAATCTCCAACCTGGTCCAAAATCACTCTCTGATCATGATGGAATGACAACGCCATTGCATTTGCATAAGAGGGCTCCACCCCAATAATCCTCACCTTTGGATTAACCCTCTTCACATAACAATCACCGACAGAGCAGATAACTCCCTTTTCCAACAACTTCCTGGGAAGCTTTGTCATCATATTATAAGCTCCACGAATCTTAAATGAGAATCCGGTTGGTACTGGAGGGAATCCAGCGAGACCCGGGGGTGCGGGGGAGCCACTAGCTGGGTATCCTCAACGACAGTGACAGCGAGGGAGGAAGAACGCGCGGCCTCTGACGGCTTGTGTGCGAAATAAGAAGCAACCCTAAGCTACATTCCAGAACAACTCGAGAGAATGTGCAAGAGAGAAACCACCACTTTTTGTCCTACACCATGAGCATAATGAGTAATAGGGAGAAGACTATGAGTACCAAGGAGTTGTGTAGGGGCCCTTGTTGCAGTCAAGAGATTTTCTAGGAACTGAGGGGTCTTTAAAGAATTCACTCGAAAACCCAAGTAAGAGGGGTAAACTTTTTGATGTATTGATTAAGCATGATGTGTTTCCTTTGAAACTTGTTAATCTTGAGAAATGGTGTGGATAGATAGTATACCCAATTGGAAAGTTGTGGGTTACTAAGGAAAAAAAATGGTTTGGGTTGTTATTCCCAGAATATGAATGCATGGGTTGAAGGATTATAGTGCATGTGGTTTTGTAGTAAAAGATAAGTGCATATCGTGAATCTTTGAAGGGTAGCCGTGGGTTGGCTAGGTTAAGAATGTAAATAAGAGTAGGAAGTGTTAACGTGTTGTATGAGTGAAATATGAAAATAGAGTGCATTGGTGATGAGTTATGTTCTCAATAGAGATACCAACATGGATTTATGGGTATAATATATTATTATTTTGTAATTGCATGGAATGTTTGATGGGTATTAAATGTATGGAAGTGATATAAATGTTGAGTAATGTACTATCATCACATAATGGTATGAGCGTGTTGGGTAAACTTTAAATATTTTTTTGGACCCATGCATTAGCAAATTTTTTGTTTTTATGTAATTATGTGAGCACCGAAAGTGAGCACTAAAACAGTCACCGTATTTGGATGTTTGTGCTTTTGTTTATGATAAATGGGCACCTTGTGGCAAGAGAAGAAGCGTGGCACACTTGTAAGTGTGTGCACTGTGGGATTGGGCAGTAGAATGCAAAGAAGAGAGAAGCCTCACGATTTTGTGAGAGAAAGAAAGGAGAGGGTCTCCAATAGTGTGTGCAGCAAAGTCATGGTGTTTTATGAGAGTTATTTGTGTGAGAAAGAGAGAAAGGTTCACCACCGTGAGAAACCAGAGAAAGAGTGGAGCTGTTGCATGTATTATTGATCATGTGTTTGTTTGTGAGTTGTGCATCACTGTGAGAGAAAGAGAGAAAATGAGTTGTACTTTGTGAGTTGTATGTTGTGTAAGTTTGAGAGTTTAAAGTGTTGTATGTGTATTTGTGTATTCTGGAAAGTAATCCAAAAAAAATATAAAGAGTATATTTCCCAGATATTATACTACAAGTTGATACCATGAGAACATATATTTATTGTTCAAAAATTTCTACAGAGTGCATGTTTTCTTTTTGCAAGTGAAGAGTTTCAATGCATGTGAGGGCCACGGTAAGATGAAGAGAAATATTATATTTTCTTCCTATATAATGTAGACGTGAGAATCCAGAGAGCTAGAAGGGGTTCTTGATATTGGCATTTAATGGTTTTCATGATACCTACCTTGGGAGGGAAATCATAATATGGTTAATACCAAGTGCATGAAATTTTTTTTGTGCATGTGCTACTACGTCCCTTTTTATTAGGTAAAGTATGCAAATGATATTCAAGGGTTGCATGGGTGGATTATAAGAATGGTGAACGATTACAGGCTAAGGTTTTTGTTGTGCAGATTTTAAATTTTGGGTCTATAAAATAGGTCTAGGGAAGCTAAAGGAGTTTTCTTTGAAGATATAAAGATTGATGAGAGAGGTGTAGAGGTTATCAAATGATTACTGTTTTGTTGTTAATAAGCAATGATTCTTTGTGTTAGTTATATTGATGTCGTCCTAACAATGAAATATCTAGTTTTATGGGTTTCGAAAATTATATTATTTTTTAGTTATTATTGAGTGGAATAGTATATAGGGTTATATAGGATGAAATCTGGAGGTGGGTGTATAAAACTGGTGCATTGTTGGATGATATAGGGTGATATAGGGTGGAATAGTATATAGGGTGATAAAGTCATTTACATTTCTCTCTCTGCATTTAATTCTTTAAACAACCATTTATGTTTCTCTCTCTGCATTTAATTCTTTCACGCACAACTCACTCAGGTTTGGCCACGGTGGCATTTGCACCGTTATGTTTTTAATGGCGTGAGCGAAAAGGACCGGATTGAACATTTTTTAACGAAATATGGAACCTTACTAAACTTTTTTAAAAGGTAGAATCACTTTGAATCAAACCCCTAAAAGTAAGGACCAAATGATGTATTAAACCTATTAGAATTATCTAAGTGAGCTCAACTTAGTAGTATGTGGTGAGTGACACTTGTGTGCGTGGTTGGAGGGACACAGCTCGAACCTTGATGAGAACAAAAGGTACATGATGTTGTGATATAATATGCTATGCTTATTAGTATCATTCAAGACATAGGTAGTGTATTTTTGTCCAGTCATTCGAGTTCTGGATTGTTGCAAGACCATAAGTTATTATTATGTTGCTTTAAAACCATGAATCAGTGTGTAGGTTATGTCTCTTGAATTGTTAGAATTTTGTTGGTCATATGATGATCTATACACCACATGAATCATTATGTTCTGGGCAAAAGGATATTAGGTCTCAATTTATAATTTGAGGTTTAATGTATGACAAAAAAGGAGAAATTAAAGTTCTGTAGGATGCTGGTGTACTTGCCCTTAATTTGGTCAAACTTGGTATGATTATTTATGTGAAAATTGTTCGAATGAGTCAAAATGTATTACCATGAGTATTATGTACCTGCACTTGACTGATATAAAGTGTAATTATTGTAAAACTAATGGCTGACATGTTTAATACTGTTTTGATCTTTGTTTGAGTTAATTAAGATTTCTCTGGATGATGGGGGCTGGTGTGTAATTAAATCTGACATAGGAATGTGTTTGAAGTGGATTAAAACCGAAAAATGATTGTGGGAAATATGACTCGTGGTTGTTTATATTGTTAGATATGATTGAGTTAATATTTGTCATTGTACAACACTTGTCACTGATTTTAGTTGTTGCCTGCTAAAGGATAATGTGGGAATATAAGTAGTGTGGGTAATGATACTAATTTCAAAGTGATATGGTAGGCTAATATGATACGAATGCTGGTTTTATGGTATGATTGTTATGGTTCATTGTTGATTGAAGGAATGACAGTTTTGGAGACTTTGATTAATATTGGTATCCATTGTAATGGTTAACACTGTTGTATAGACAATCATAAGCCTATTGGATATGTTTTCGTGATGTTTTATGACTATTTTACATGCCGATATAACTGTTTGGGCTTAGTTAGTGCGTAGAGTAACATAGTGGTACTCGATCATAGCGATTTTGGTTTGGATAGGAAGTAGACAACTTTGGCTGTGAGTCATTGTTGGGTTGTGAGATACTCAGAGGGATACTATTAACTTGGTCAAGAGTAGGAGGTGGTCTAGTATGGTTAGTGATGATACCCTTATAGGGTCTCTCTTTTGCCTGTGCAATGCAATAGAAAGAGGTTATATGCTCCCATGCGAGGTAAGGGAAGGGGATGAATGACAAAAAGAGCAACAATGTTTTTTTTTTTTTGTGATTATTGGTTAACTTAAAGTCACAGTGTTGAACCGACCACACAATGTGGTGGTGGTTAGGTTTCTTTAGTATGTCTTCTTACCATACTTCGTTAATCCGGGATTGTACCTTTCCTCTTTTGTTCTATTTTGGTAAATAGGGTGTGGGAAATTTTGGAAGAAGACATATGTATATGGAGATGGTTGGTATTGGCACGAGTTGCCTTTAATGGAAATGTTATGTGGAACTAATAGGTTGATCATGGTTCCTTATACAGGGATGTATGGGTTGTCAATGTATTGATTTTCATAGTCTTACTATGTGTTGATATTATTTGATGTGATAGGATTGTGATAAAGACTTAACACCTGATATATAAATGTTGTATTGTTTTAAAGTTGATTATGTTAGGTTACCCATACATTTGCTTGTTTTATTTGTGTTTATGACGATGATTGTATAATATATGGTATACAAGAGCTCAAATAGATATGCAGATACTGCTAAAACAACGTGATTGAGAGAAAAGAGTTTGCAATATGAGTTTATTTAAAGTTTTGTTAACTTTGTAAACAGGATTAAATATTTGTATTAAACTATTTACTTTTGTGTTGGATTAGGATAATTAATATTTAAAGTTATAATAGTTATATTGAAAGAAAAATTTTAATTACGTTATAGTATTAGCAAAATTCTTTAAGATTTGTTACTCTGACTTCCGGAAGAAAATTGGGATGTTACAATTAATAATTTATTAGTTCTATTTATTTTTTAAGAGTTGTATTTGTTTTTTCTTTTGTTCTAGACAAATTATTTTATTTAAACAAATTGATTTGATAAGTATAAATAAAATTTAGGTTTTATTTATTTCTAAAAATTAAATTTTTATTTCTTAATTTAAAGTAACGCTAAATTCTTTCTTTTTATAATTTTCATTATGTGTAATATTTACAAAGAATCGTGTAATAAAATATTAGATGTTTGAATTTATAATACTAAACATGATTTAATTTATTACATAAAAGATTTTAAATATAAACCAATAAATACTAAAAATAATAATAATAATTAATTAATTTTATTAAAATAAAATAAATAATAATTAATAAAAGGAAATTAAAGAGAATAGAAAATATCATGAATATAAACATTAGTTATTAAATGAAACAGAAATAAAACTGTTGATGAAGAAGTGGAATAATGGTGACTAAGCATAGGATAAAGGTTCAACTTTGTACGTGGGCATGGTGGTGGATACGCGGTTTCCCCAAAAGATGGATAATCCACCTCAAAGGATCGTTTCATTCAATTTGAACCACATAGAGTCGTCTTTTAGCCCACCATGTCTACTCAATCAATGCTTTCCACCAAACTTTTCTCAAATTTTAGCCTCCAGAGAATATCTATCAATAAAGGGAACCAACACCAAGATTAAATAAAGACTCACCTCAACGCGTTAACTACAATGCACACAATTCCAATTCTACCACTCTACCTGTCAAAAACAAAAACCTGATAGCTTATATATACATGCAAATCATAACCTTAGTTGTAGCAATATCAAACATAAACATTCGCATGTTTCTTGGTCCCAGAACACAGGCCATGTCGAAACTGAGTTTCCTTGAGTTTCACCATAGCAGCTCTTTGAGGCACTCCTCTCAATCCAAAAGTCCAGCCCCAAACAGCAACAACTTCAAATCAAACCAGACATCAAATATGGGATGCAATTTTCAGCCAAGATCAGAGGAAATGAAATGGGTGTTTGAGAAGTTTGACACCAACAAAGATGGCAAGATTTCCCTTGAAGAGTACAAAGCAGCTATGAGGACAATGGGGTGGGGAATTGGAGGCACTGAGGCTGTGGAGTCTTTTGAGGTGATGGACTCTGATGGAGATGGCTCCATTGATTTCAAAGAGTTCATGGAAATGTTCAACGTAGAGGAGAAGGTGAAGGAAACGGAGATCAAGAGTGCTTTCCAAGTGTTTGATTTGAATGGAGATGGGAAAATTAGTGCCGAGGAATTGTCACATGTTCTGAAAAGCCTAGGAGAGAGTTGCAGCCTCAGTGCTTGTAAGAAAATGGTTATGGGAGTAGATGGAAATGGTGATGGCTTTATAGACTTGAATGAGTTTATGAGGATGATGATGAGTGGCAAGAAACTCACCTAAGTGATCATATGTGTCTGCCTTTTCCTCTGCATCTTAGGTTGCAACTTTGTAACATTGATCTTCTTAGTTAATCTATGTATTTGTATTTTCTCTTGCCATGAACAAAAGCCTATTTTCTCCTTCATTTTTCTAGATATGTTGTTTTGTTATCAGACGTGATCTCTTTCAGCAAAAACCAGATATAAAGTTGCTAAGGAAATCCCCATGTATAACCGAAACAGAAAAAATAGCACTGATTTTGAGGATTGATGAAACACAAACAAAATAAGTACGACAGCATAAAAACAGAGCAAACTATGAATAAGCGGTTTCTGATTCAAGTTTAACTGATTGAATCAATTGATTTTGATCCCATGACTTATTAGACATAATTCATGGCCATTTGGGAAAGGATATTCAGTGTTATACGTAAGCCGAAATGTTTTTTTTTTTTACTTTATAATAAATTAAAAATTTTATTTATTTATTGTTTTTCATTTGACAGTTAAAATGATAGACCGAGTAGTCAGCGAAGTACTCCTGCCAAGCAAACAAAGTAAAAAAAATAAAAATAAAGTATTGTTTGGTGAGGATAAAAAAGTTAGAACCGTGCGTTCTATTTTGTTTCCAAACTTTCCAATATATTTGGTTATTAACACTTGATGTCCCTCCCTTAAAAATACTCTTATTTTTCGGATGCGTTTGGCTTTTAAAAAATAATTTTATTTCATGGAATACTTTGTGTTTGTGATTTTGGAGTCAAAGTTAACCATTTTTAGAACTTTGTTCATTCAATTCCTTACACATATCATTGTTCATCTTTCACTTTATTCAGATTATCATTCGGTCCTACTAGAAGGTTTTTATATAAGGTAGTATGATGCCAAAGTCAGAATAGATTCGACAATCTAGCAATAAATGTGTATTAAATATAATCAACCTACTACAATACTTCAAATTTGTATTTATAGATTTTGGAATGAGTTTCTGATTAACATCAACCTAATCTTTGCTCAAGTGGTAATGATCGTACTTTGGTTTAAAATAATCATCCTTAACTCTAATTCTCATTTAAGGCTGATCGTTCATGTTATTCGACCAACCGGTTCACTAGGTGTTCTTGATTAATGAAACTGTTTGTACCTAAGTTAACCGGACGATTATATAATACATTTTGTTTACAAGATAATTAAATTTTTGAAATAAAAAAATCATTAGCATTTCTTTCATATTAATATTTTTCTTTTCAAATGACTTTATTTAATAAATGTAAGCATATATTTAAAAAAGAATTAAAATTTTAATTCTTCACTATATCCACCTCATAGTCTCAAGTACATTTCTTTTATTCTTTTAGTTAAGAGTGACAAATCAAATTAGGCTTGACACGCCAGTTTGTCAACCCGATAAGGAATATATGAGCTAGGTCAAAGAGTTGAATTGTCAACTCGGAAAAGACTAACATGCATAATCTATCAGCCTATTAAGCTAAAGCATGAGTAGGCCAAAGCACGAGGCAAAACATATTAGTTTGACAATATAAATGCATGTGTTTTTGTTTGATTTGTTTAGTTCTTCCTTCACCCACAAATAACACACACCACACAAGTCCATAAAGTGAGACTCGAGCGAGTTTATAGGTGAAAGCGCAAATGAGTATAGAGAGTGAGAACATGATGCCAAAGTAGAGTGAGAGGAAGGTCTCTTCTTCATCCATTTTTGTTGTCATACATAAGGACACCTCTCACCACACCCACCCCATTTTTTTAGATCGACGATCACACATAAAGCAAGGAGACATGACACCAACAAGTTTCTTTCTCTTCTTCGTTTGATTTGCCATGCTTTATGATTTTTCCCTTGATTTGACTTATCACAACTTTTTCTAGTTGTGCTTGGAACATTACATTAATGATTTTGCCAAGGTTGAGGCTTCTATAATGATTAGGACGAGCTTGGAACATTACACTGTACATCCTAGACTACCATGATATGTTATTAGCATTAGTCAAGGAGGTGAGAAAACTAAAAGGCACAATGTTATATAGATCAAGGACATTGTTCTTTCTAATGAGTGAGGAATCTTTAAGTCGTGGCTATTGAACTAACTCAACCACCAATGGATGGAAAGCCTCAATGGAAGAAAGTCTTCAAACTTACCTAACACTCAATTGATGTTTGGATTTAGAGGCTTGCCAAAATCCAAAATCCATCTCCTAACTCGCTGCATTGATGATAAGTGGTGACCAACCCACTTGCTTGTTTGGTAGTGGATTGAATTATCAATTTTAGCACATTTCAAATCAGGTCTGGTCGGAACAGTCAGAAATCAAACTCTCTCATCTTGTCATCCTTTGAATTTTAGGCTTCTAAACTTGTCTTAGTTAATGAAATAAATGTATTTTAATTTTATACAAATTTGGTTACTTATTGATTTTCTTTTATCAAAACCCAACAAAGTCCTAGTTTTAATCAAAATCCTTACAAAAAAAAGTTAATTTTTAATTCACAATTCATTAATTGAAATATCAAATTTAAAAAGATAAAAACTATCCAAATTTCTCCTCTTTAAATACTAACATTACATTTCATAATTCTATTAAATTAAAGATTTTTTTATTTTAGTTTTCTAAAGTTTTAAAGTTATTTCAGTATTAGTTTTTATCACAAACTCTAAAATATGTAACTAAAAAAATAATAATAAGTTGGAAATTTTAAATTGAAAAAATATATCTTTGATTACAAAGAGTATGCTTTGTCATGAATTGAAAACTTGTTTTTTTGTTATTGAGAGACTAAATCTCTCTCCAAGACTTGCAAATAATGTTAGTAAGGGATTATCAAAGAATTATTCTACTGATCATTTCTTATTTTCTTATAATAAAGTGATTTTAAAGATTTTTTATACTAAGAGTTACTTTAAGATAAACAAGAAGGAAAATATAAATTAAAACAAGAGAAGAAAATATTATTTATATTGAACATCAAAAATACGTAATCGAGCATTAAGAGAAGATTACGAATCTATATTAAGAACAATTTATTTGGAAAAGATCTAAATTAAATAGGTAATCTATCATGTCTATTATTGCTTTCATTCTTGTTCAAAAGTAGGCAAACCACATGTATAAGATCTATTTCAATATGTATCGAGTTATATTTCTGTAACCTTACAACATGAACACTGACACAAAGCATAACATGTACCAAAATTAAATTTGACAAGTTTAGTCTTCTCTTTAAATAATTAACCAAGACTTTCATATTTCATGTAAATTTTTTTTCACCTTTGTTACGTATTATATATATATATATATATATATATATATATATATATATTATTGAGATATAATTATTTTTTTCAATTTAAGCTTTTTTTTGTTATAAGTGTACAATAAATCAAATTCCTTAATAGTAATAATAATAATGGTATATGAGAGTGAAGTGAACTTGGACATAAGATGCATGTGTGTGTTTTTTTTTTCACTTTTCTCTCTCTTCTTTTTCTTCTTTTATTTTTTCATTTTATGTCTCAATGTTAGTTGCAAAGTGAACCAGTTGTAGCATAACAAGTAATAAGTATTTATATTGTTTTCTCTTAAGAGATTTGTACAGTACATGACAACTTTTTTTTTTCATAACTCAGTTAGACATTAAAGAGCACAAAAACATAAGAAACACTTTTTGGTATTATCATCGAACAATTGGTCTGCAAGAAAATGCAACATAAATTATTTACAATTTGTTAAGACTAAAGTTCATCCACTTCATTTTCTTGCATTAATACCCATCTCAATTTCACATTCATGTCAAAATAAACTCATAATTATACTTAAATTCTATCCCTAGAGACTTTGAGTCTGTGATTACTCATCAAGTTTCAATCTCTTAAATCCTCAACAAGTTTCAAAAGTAAGATACTAATGAACTAATTTTGATTCCTAGATACAAACATTCATTTGGTGCTCAATTTTAGTTGTAGGTTCAAGTCAAATTGTTCAATACATTGAGAACCACAAATCAAGCATGGAATCAATTCACATCAAACAGTAAGCATGTAACATGAATTGGAAATGCATATATTATTAACAACACAAAATTACATAAAAGTTTCATGTTTTACAACTAATATTAACAAATGAGAATAGTCCTCCATGGTAGAGAACTTAGGATTCTATAAAATTAGAGAGACAGGGAAGGAATTGAAAACCAAAGAGAAGATGAAAGCTCTCTCCCAAGGTTATATTGGCAGTTGCTCCATGCTTCAATTATGCCTCCCATTTGCATCAACACCTCTAGTTTTATAACCCATCTTCATTTTCAACCCCGAAGCGGAAAAACCATAGGAAACCTAAGGAGGAGAGAGAGAGAGCTTCCCAACACTCCAAACAACCTCCAAAAGTCTCTCCCAAGCACCTTAGGTAATTTCATTCGTGTAAAAAAATGAGGAATACCCCTAAACCCCCACAAAAACATGATTAAATACCTATTTTTGTGTTTTAGGGCTTACAGACTTGCCCAATGGCTTCATTCTCGCCCAGCGAGGCCTAAATATTGATACTCTCTAACTTGTAACTCGTTGGGCGAGTTATATTTTCGCCAAACGACTCAAATATTGTAGGTTTGAGTTGTCATTTTTTCCTAGCGAGTCAGCTTGGCGTCGATGATTTTTTGGTCGTCAAGGGGTGGTCCATGGTAGTATAACCCTACAAATGAGTCTTTTCTTCATGTTTGCAGCTCTGGGTGCAATTCTAGTGCCCATGGAGTGGGTATTTGTCTAAAAATCATTCTTTCTTGTCCAATCATGTTCCGTTGAGTTCTAGCTTATTTTTCTCCACCAGAATTGTTTCCTATTGACTTACACTCTCAAAATAGAGATTAGAAGGAAACAAACACATACTAATTAAAACATAAGAAAGCATGAAAACACACAAAACTTGGAAACAAAACAAGGCAAAAATCATAAATGAGTTGATTTATTAAAAAAAAAATATATACATAAAAACACGTAAAATTAATTGTTATTACTCAACAATGGATATCAAAAACAAGGTTCGAAAGGGTTGAGATTGCATAAAAACAACCTGACTTCTTCGATTATCACAATGAAAAGCTATAATAATTGAAAAATACATATACGAATCGTTATGAGGTTTCAAAGGGTGTGAGAAAGGTTGCAAATATGTTGGTATAGGAGGAATGAAAGCTCAATGAGCTGCAAAATAAGGGTGGGCATGAATTAGATTTCTAAAGATACAATTTAGATCCCATCTAGATCCAAATAACTATATCATATTTTGGATCCAAATCTTTTTTTTGCTATAGAATTAGTTTGGATTTTTTTCAAATGCAGATCCAAATATTTGGATGAAATTTTAAATCCATATTTTTTTTATCCCTATGATTTTCATTCGTATATTTTTGTATGTGGATATTTTGTTCTTACAACATTTTATTCCTACAAATTAAATTAAGAAAGTTCTTATTATATAATATTTTGTATTCAAACCTATAATTTAGTTAATAAAACATCTTCATCAACACTTCCCCTTAAGTTTCACAACTTGTCTAATAATATTCCAAAAATATAGTTTGTTGCAATTTTAGTAAGAATATCTACAAGTTATAGTCTTTAGATAAAGTAAAATGTTTTTATCAAGTTTTTTCTTGATGAGAAAGTTATCAATCTCTACAATGCTTCATATGATCATGTTGAATTGGGATATGAATAATGTTACATGTAACTTTATTTTCACAATAAAATTGAATGGGATTACATATGTGCATATCCTAAATTCTGAAGTAGTTTAAACCACAAACTTTCACAAAGTTCAATAACCATTCCTCTAAGTTTAGCTTTTACATTAATCCCACTACAACTTTCTATTTCTTGCTTTTGCATGTGATATAAGATTACCTCATGCAAATGTGAAGTATCCAAAGATTGAACCTTTATCAGAGCTTCTACCTAATCAACATAAGTATGAACTATTATATCCTTATATAATTGAAGTTCTTCTTAAACAAAATTCCTTTTTAGGAGTGCCTTTACGTAAATTGAAATTCATGCCAGAACATCCATGTGTATTGTGCATAAACTGTGACACATAATCAATCTCTCTATGAGTTTCTAATATTTTCCTTTATTAGTTAGAATTTGATCTTTTTCAGTGCACAACATCAGTCCCTCTTCAATTGAAGAATTTATTGATTTGTACGTGGTTTGTATGTAGTAATTAGAGTTTCTTCTAATAAATTTAGTAAAGCTATTTTAAAGGTGTTAAATTTAAAATAACTTTGATTTACTTAGGAATGACAACGTGGTGAGTCCTCTCGTTCTGAACCATCACACATTTAATCGGATTAGGACCAACTAGTTTATATTCTTATATGTCAATAGGTCTTTTCTTTTATAAAAGCTTTTTTATACTGTTTTCTTCAAATGTAAATTTTAAATTTGTTAATAAGTTAATTTTATCTTATAATTCTACTTTCATTTTTTACTTATATAAATATTCACAAAGAATTTTATCTCAAACAAATTCAAAATTAAATAAATTATTTAATAAAAAAAATTGTACTAATTTTATCTTAAAAAAGGATTAGTATATTATTCTACTCTCATTTTTTACTAATATAAATATTCATAAAGAATTTTATCTATAAAAAAATTCAAAATTAAATAAATTATTTATGTTAATAATACCGGTGGTTCCTCCATTCTAGCCCATCCCCATATGATTTTTCAAAAGTGGATGGACCAACTAGTTTACATAAAGCTAATAAATTAATAGGTTTTGTATTTTATAAAAGTCTTTTTACACTATTTTGTTCAAATATATATTTTTAATTTGTTTATAAGTTAATTTTGTCTTATAAAATATTTACATTTTATATTCCTTCCATATGTAAATATTTACAGAAAAAATTATGTAAACAAATATAAAATTAAATATATTATTTATGTAAACAATAATTTATTGTGATCCACCACAAAATGAGAAGTCACATAAATTACTTATTAATTATTAAAAAGATTAAAATAACTTTGATTCGGATCAACATAGTCACTCTCTGCATCTCATTTTATTTCACTCAATATTTGATCTTCTAAAAGTGGGTCCGGCTTAGCTAGTTTCCATACATATTAATAAGTCATGTATTTAATTTTGCAATGACAATATGAACTTATATCAATAAAGAATAACGAGAAAATGACTGAATATATTATCTAAGTTCAGATGATGATGAACACTATGAAAATCTTAAAGAGAAAACGATTAAGTTACAAGTGATTGAAAATGTATTGATACTTTATCAAGAAAGTCTGATCACCTTATGTTAATAGAATAATCTTGAAGAGCTACAGGATAACGTTAGCTCACCCTTATAAGGGATACATATATGGGACAAAATATCATCTGTTTTTGTTCATTTCTCATCAAACTTGACACATGTGATAAAAATACTATGTAATTTTGTTTCAACCATAGTACAAAATCACATTATATAAAAAGTTAACAAGTGTAATCAAAGTTATATGTACTTTGGATTCAACAACCATATGGTAAAAAATCACATTGTATAGAGTTATTAAATAAGTTATAGTCGGTGTAATTTATTAAATTAGTGCGATTTTATCCATATCATATACATATGCATATTGTTTAGTATGCCCATACGTCTCTAATGCTTAGAAAAAAAAATTATATTCTTCTTCATTCAAACAGAGAATAACATAAATGCAAAAGATATGAACAAATTTAAAGCGAGAATATATAGAGATAAATTATATCTAATTAGTTATGATAAGTATTAGTTTAAAAATTGTGATAATTGAAATAAGCAAGGATTAAATTTAGTCATATTACAAGAACTTGAAAGAAAACATATTTAATTCTTACTTATTTTCTAATTAAATATCTAGCAGAGCGTTGCTTTGAATTATACCCATAAGAGAGAACAGTTATCTGATCATTATCTGTATACAGCTAGGTGGGCGTGTGAATTTTGAAATCTGAAAGCATATATATCGCTTATCGTGGCGTTTTATTCTATCTATGTACAATCCGTGTGCAAAAGGAAAAAGAAATAAGAGAAGACTGCTCAAGATTCTTCACTTTCGTGAATGTACTCCTATTTATGCTTTCTTTACTCCAACCTAATTTCATCTTTCCAACATACAATAATACTCTCGTTTCAACCTTCCCAAAACATAGATTTCATTCACGAAACTTATGGGAAGGATCATCAGATATTTCTATAACATTTACTCAATTTCTTTTACAGTTATGAATTCAATGTGCACCAGATTACTTTATATTTAGGCATGTTTTTCAAAAGCTCTTTCAGATGCTCAAAACAAACAACGATCTTTCCAAAGCCAAACACAGAAATCGTAAATTTTTATCTTGAAACTACTAATTTTTCCTTCTTCATTTCACACCTCAAAATCCTACAAAACATTTTTAAAAGCACAGTCTAACTTTTATCAACATACACAGACTGAATGTTAGAATGGTAAATTGGCAACCAAACATAAACATTGAACTAGCCGTTGTTTCTTCTGATCTGGCATTGGAAAATGAGCATTAACAATAAATTGAAGAGTCAAAAGGAATTTAAAGCTGGGTTTGAGGTAGTAGTCCAACCAATAAGATGCAAGTAATTGTTAGCCAGATGGGAGACCAAGAGCTGGGATGCAGCTTCTGAGGCCAATTCCAACAGCCTTTTAACTCTTTAAGAAATTGTTGATTATGTTTTGACTGCTGTATGTTGAAAGGCTATTCTTTCTGAAAATGAACCACGTGGCATAACCCCATTAGGGTGGCCACTTGGAAAGGGTGGGAAGCACGTGAGTGACAACCATATTCCAAGTTAAAATATTTTTGAACCCTGTGACCCTTTGGCGTTTACTGCATCTTCACCATCTTGTTGCTCCTGGATTACCTTAGTTCTACTTGCATCTAACATTGTAACCTCTCCAACGTTGTTGAGAGTACAGAGAATGAATAGGAATAGGAAGAAGAAGTGTATTAGTAAGTTATTAGGGGCCATGATTAGAAGTTTTTAATATTATTGTTGTTGTCTGGTTTGGTCCGTATGATTGGGAAAAGCAGAAGGTGGGGCAGAAAGGCATTGGGTCCCTGTGGAGGAGAGTTTACGTGTTAAAGATACAAACATTTGTATGAGTTGGTGAAGGACAGAGTTGGTCTAGCTTAGGAAGGGAAGGGTTTCTGCGAGAGGCCATGTGATTCCTTACAGTATGTGCTCAGCACGAGGAGCCAGTGACTACGAACAGGGAAGCAGATTCAAATGTCCACTTAATGCGAGTCTAACTAATTTATATTAATCGGTTTTTAAAATGAAATTTATATCTCACTTATATATTATAATATTTATATATTATAATATGACATTATTTATAATCGATGTAAAACTTTAAGTTGAATGTGGATAGACGAGGTAGGTTTTATGACAATGGTCCATAAAATCGAATAAATAAAAAGGTTAAAGATTAGAGTGATCAAAATATTATTGTCGACGTTGGTTAGCACTTGAAAAAACCCAATCATGTTGATACTTACGTTATAGATGCTCATGTGGTGTATCATATTATTAATAATATAAATGTTAAATAAGTTAGACATTAAAATATCGAAACAAAGTATAAGATTATAAACTTACATCACCATTAGTAGTGACTGCCTGTGAAATATATCATTACACATATTCTTAATTTTTGAAACTCGTTACACTTGTGGTTAATATCTATTTGTTATTCCTATTATGTTTTCTTTATGTAGTTGATATGAGTTGAACAGGATTTGAGGAATAGTCTCTTAAAGGCTAACTTATCTCAACTTCATCAACTTGACGGTTGCAAACTATCTGATAGACATAACAACACAACTAACAAGAGAAACATTAATATGTATGAGTGTCTCAATGTATATTTATGGTTAAGAGTCCATGAAACTGCAACACAAACATTTGGTAAAATTTCATGCCAACACGTTAAGGTTAAAAATGGTAATTGCATTATGATTAATTAATAATCTCCTACAGTTGCAAACGATGAAATGTGTAACGAAAAAAAGTGTATGACATATGTCACTGTGATTGTCTTTTTGTGGATTATCAAAATAAAGGTTAACAGAATGACCAATTTTAACTTCAAGTATTTCATTTTTCATCCAAACTTCAAGTATTAACAGAGCGACAAAAGGAGTGGCATTTTTGGTTCAATGAAAGGCACAAATAAGTCACTAATTGAGTGACTTTACTTCAGAATAAACTATTACTAAAGTTGTCCACCTTTTGATAACTTTGCTTCAAGTTTATGTCACCCTATCTATTTCCAATTGAGTGACAACTTTAGGCTTACCATTTTAAGACAAATTTTTATTCAATTTTTTCATAAAGGTAAAAGTGAACATTATTTTTCATTAGAGTGGTTTTAGAACAATTCTTCCTTATCTGTAATGGAAAGTTATAAGAACATGTTAGCTCTCAGACTCAAATCATAAGACTCGGGCGTATGAAATATAGCAAGAGAAAATAATCAACAAAAAATGTGATGATGGATGACATGGTTGTTAAAAAATTTGTGTATTAAAGAGCAATGTTCCATGTTGGCCTTGGTTAATCATTACAAATCACTGAATAATACTTGCAAAGGGAGATAAGATTTATCATGAAATATATATGTTATATTATAATAAAATAATTGCCAAAAATAATTTCTTGCTACATTATTTATATATATATATATATGTTGTTTTACCTTGTAACTTGTGTGATAAAAAAGAGAGTAAATTAATTGATGAATCTAAAAAATTTACATGTAAGGATTTATGTGGAAGTGAAAATGCATGAGTGTCTATGTTGTTGACTTGTCTGTAAAATGTTTTTGAAATTTTTGTTCAAGTTTAAGACAATATGTCTAATGAGTAAACTGATTATAGATTTTCAATATCATAACCAACTTCTTTAGAATTTAAGAGTAATAATATAGTTGTGCCTTTATCAGTGGTTAAGTATAAGTTTTATTAAGGTGATACGTATTGTCCCAAAAGGTGAAAAACCATATCAATATATATGTTTAATGTTTCAACATCAACAATTGAAAATACTAATGAAAAAATGTTTCGGTTTTCAAATTGTAAAATAATAAAGTAATTTATATTTGGTGTTAGAAAAGTATGATCCATTCAAATAATTGACTTAAAATATTTGAATTATTCAATGCATGACTTAAAAAACCAAAAAACTTGTTTATGATATAACACCAAGGATTTTGCATCCATATGACTATGTAATGGCTATCAATATATTGGATCATAATAAATTGAATACTTTTAATCTTTATATTACACATTTATGTATGCTTAAATATAAATGTTATTTTTAACATGAAAACATATTTTTGGATATTGTCCATAATTTATTTCAACTTCTAAGCTACATTAACAAAAGTGAACATATTAAATCTAAGTTAAAAATATTGTAAAAAAATTATCATAAAAAAAGTAACAACATATTAAAAAAGTAAAAACGCAAACATTATTTCAAAAATAAAAAAAAATAACAATATTATAATTATAAGATTTTATTTTTGAATTTCGTTTTGAAAAATTTATTTTTTAAATATATAAAAATTCATAAAATAAAAAGTAAAAAACCATTGAAGTATATAAAGGTCGAAGTTGGTGAGACTTAAAAAAACGATTAAAGTCGTCATAAATATTAAAACTTAAAAAAAAAATTAAAGTAATCTTAACCGTGACCACTAACAACTTCAATTTTTTAAAAAATAATAATAATAGAAAGCTGTAACTTAATTAATTACTTGTTAATCTGGAAAAGAAAATTTGAAGCCATCAATTTCATCACATTTTTTTTTAATATGAAGTTGTACGTATGAGGATGAGTTCTGATTTTAGTAAATTTTTAGAAAATTACCCAAATGTAGAATTTGAAATGAGAATGGACCAGAAAAAAATAATAATAATACTTAGATAACATTTATTTGACAATATTTGAACATTATTTACGTGTCATTTTGTGATTAGTTTATAGTATTGTTTTTTATTATTATTATTGATTGTGAAGTAATTTTAGATCAATCACATAATAATACATAAATAATGTTTAAATGTTATTATAAAAATATAAAAAAAAATGGCAAGAATTGATGTTGATTTAAGGCCTATAGGTGGGTTCAGTTAGAAAAATTCCAATCCCATCTTATGAAATGAAATGTTGTTTATGAGTAGTAAATTTTCAGGTCTAACATTAAGTGGCATGTACTGATGATATATAATTATTATTATTATTATTTGAAGTGGCGATTGAATGGTAGGGTTTTTAGTTAGGGTTAAATTTGCTATTAAATTGAAAGGCAATATCCCGGGTCACGTGGTGAGTTTGATCCGTCAGTATCGCCAGCTCATAACGTGCTTTTTACTTTGGGAGTCAAAGCATGGTCAAATGGAATAGCTGTGCATGCATGCTGGCCCTCTCTGTAAGCTGTAACTCTGCCACTGTGCCTCTGAGTCACTGTGCTGCCACCCCTTTAAACTTAGCTCAAAACATTCAAAGCATTTAACCCTCCTCAAACCCTCAATGCTGTCGCTTTCTCTACCACAAATGCTAACTCTTTCCACTTCCCATCTCCAAAACCTCCCTTTTTTAACACACTCATTTATGTTTTTCACCCTTCACTCACCTTTTTAACTGCTTCGCCTTCTTCCATGGACCACCATCTCATCACTTCATAACAACACATCTTAAATTGCATCCAAGACTCATATTTCTTTAGCCAATACAATCATACAACCAAATCAATTTCATTACCCGACCTGTCACCAAAACAAAATCGGAGTATGTGTTTTCTTATTATGCTCATGCATTGGATGTTGAGATGACATCGTTTCAAGTGCAAGTTCTTAGAATCTTCCCAAAACTTTGTTTATCATTTAATAAACATGAAGCCAAAGGTATTGGCCTAAAACGGCAATCTTTGCCTCAGTTACCCGTGGGGTAAAAGAAAGAAACAAAAGAAAATGACCTCTGTTGGCAGTTTCAGCGCCTTCACTTACTCCCAAAGAGTGAGCTGGTGTAACTCGAGAGACAGTACATTCCTTCTATTGAACGCTAAATTAACATCTTGTGACAATACACAACACTTTCATTTAATGTAAGTTTAATTCTACAACATTTCCTTTAATTCAAACCACTCTTATATCTATGCTTTCTTTATCATTTTAAAACAACCATCTTTTAGTATAACATCAATGAATAATGTATATTTGATGTTTATATAAATGAATAACGACAAAACTATATACGTAGTTACTTCTTTTGTTTAGTTTTATACAAATAATCATTCCTATATTAAAGGTCTATATTAAATCCTCCGATGATGTTCTCTTATTAGTCTTTTTATTTTGTTTAGTAAGTAATAACTATGCATTTGAAGACAATATTAAATCTGTTATTTATTTTTCCATTTAAGATATTCTTAGAAGACAGTATTGAGATTAATTAGAGAAGATGAGATTAGTGAATATAAATAGAAACATGTTTGAGTGGGTTGTAAGATGTAACAGTGAGAGGGGTCCCAAGTAGAATTTAATAGGCTCTTTGGTTGTGCTTCACATCACATATCGATCCGTTTTGCACTCTTATAATTTCCATGTTGTTATTCTTGGTCTCATGGCATGCTTAGAGATGTACAACTCGGAGCACAAGGGTCGCCATCACCATCATCACTGCGCTCCAGTGAGTCCCAGAATTTCTTTCTCGAACGACTTTGTGGATGCTCAGCAAGCCACAAAGCAGGAACACAGCAGCGCCAGCAGATCAGAGGCTCCTGCAGTGTCCTCAGACTTCGAGTTTTCTGTCACCAACTACTCAATGATGAGTGCTGATGAGCTTTTCTTCAAAGGAAGGTTGCTGCCCTTCAAGGATACCAAGAGGGCCACCACCACTCTCAGGGAAGAGCTCCTCGTGGACGATGATGATGATGATGAGGGGTACCAAGATTTCTCTCTCAGGCCTCCCAAAGGCTCCTCCACTCGGTGGAAAGGCTTTCTGGGTCTCAGAAAAAGTCACCTTGGATCCAAGAAGGTTGACAAGAGTGAAGCCTCCTCTGACCCAGCTGTTGAAACAAGAAGAGCTGGTTTCTTCAACGAGGGAGCTAGGCTTAATGTGAATTCACAGGTTAGTTCCTGGTGCCTTTTGATTCTTTCAATGTGTTACAACCTTGTTCAAGTGTTGCCTCTCATATATATACATTATTTTGATCATATCATGGCATGGATCTCCTACATTTAAGTTTTAGTGTGTGTGTGTGTGTGTTCTTAATCTTTGCTTGATTTAATTTAGTTGTTGTACATTTTGGTACGATGCAGGAGTTGTTGAATGAAGGAGGATCAGGTGGTAGGGATGTTGAGATTGGGTTATAGAGTTAACTGAAGAAGGTATTGGATTTGTGTTGTGTAGGAACAGGAATGATACATAAGCTTTGAATATGTATTTATTTACTGTTGATTTTTGTTATGTTCTCCCTTTGTAGGGTGACGGGGCATTTTTTTTCCCTTCAGCGGGTTTCAGAACCAAACCAAGGCGATGAATTTATGTTATTAGGCTTTTGTTTGTCAGCTTTGATTCTTCCATAATTCTCTGATTTTTGGTCCACCTAGGTTCGGATTTCACTGTTTGTTGTACAAATTATTTGCAGTTGAATGGAAAAGGCCAGCAAAAAGAAAGGATTGAATAATCTTTCTTACATTTTAGTGTTGCACCTTCTTAAGCTAGCCCCAATCCTGTCCTATATATTTCACTCTTGGTTTAAATCTTCCATTGTTGTGCATGAGATGGATGAAAATATTTGTATTGTATGTGAATTCATTTCATTTGGCTTCATTAATGGATTTTAAATAATTAATGTCGGGAGAAAAAGAAATGTTTTTTTGGCTCCTTTATCATTCAGATCTCTTGCAAACATACCTTACCTTGTCCATGTTACTATAATTTCTCTTCAACATTATTAACTTAATCATAGTAAGATGGTTGATTAAGTTTGTCTCTGATGAAGAATCATTGATGATGAGGTTGTGGTTTCTTCCATAGGCCAATCTCTGATATCCTATCCCATGAGCTTTGCTCCTTGTCCCAATTCAGAGTTTTGATTGATTTGACTGATTTGTTTGTCCCAGATCCCAGTCTCTGTTGACTGGTTACTGACGTGGCTCCACTAATTGCCTTGAATCTGCTGACATGTTATGCTGATGTGGCAGACAGACCCTTCAATCACATTTTTCAATCTTTCCCTCTCCGGCCCATGTGAACAATTAGATTCTCCAGCCAATGTCTGTCAACCTTTACGTTACTTTAAAATTAGCATATTTTAAAAAGAAAAAGACAGACACAAACTCGTATTACAAAATCAAAGAAAAATACTGAAACTCCTAAACTTTTGTGTTTAAATTAATTTTTTTATTCTTTTGTTGTTAGAAGTTTCATTCGATAAAGTTAATTTAAAAAATATATATATATTCTTTATAAATTGATTTTATGAAATTAAATTACATGTAAACACTACTAGTTACTCTTTCGATATTTGGTGTCAGTATTTGAAATTGTGGTGGGGAGTTACAACTTTCTTATCATATGGAAAAATCCAATGCTGCATTTCCTGATCCAATCATGCTTGCGGGTCTAATTATAATCATTGGGCAGGGTTCAGACCCTACAAAAGATTCGAGCTCACATTTATAACTTTTCAACAAAGAATAGAAATTATAAGTCTTATTTATTTGTATCCTATAATTAACTATTTCTAATTAGATGTTTGAATATTTTTCTCTCACAATAGTTTTATATATAGCCAAATGGGCAACCTCTTAGTTTTTTATTTGTTTTCTTTTATTTTTAACATTAAACTAATTTTAATTTTTTAAAATATAATCGATTGAAAATAAATTTTAATTATAATCTAGTAATTTAATTTATTTGTTATAAATTAGATTTAGGCTTTGAAATACAATTTACATATAAATGTTATACAATATTATAAAATTTTATTATAATATAATTATATTAAAATTTATTTACTGCAGATTTAATTTGACTATCGTTAATACTTATACACAAACTATTATTACTTATCCTTCTCCGGATAAATAATTCTATTTTACAGCTGCTTCGTGCTGCTTTAAAAATGTAAATGATATGTGTGGCCATCTATTAAACCATATTCAATAAGGTTATTCACTTTATCTGAAAGATCGAATTAAATATCTAGAACTCTGTCGTATTGAATTCAATATCAGTTGAATCATTTTATTAAGTTTGTGTTCGA
This sequence comes from Vigna reflexopilosa, assembly GCA_027742785.1. NCBI lineage: Eukaryota > Viridiplantae > Streptophyta > Magnoliopsida > Fabales > Fabaceae > Vigna > Vigna reflexopilosa. Next base: position 54,635,547 of record CM050911.1, on the reverse strand, counting down.
TTTTTTATAGATGGAGTAAATAAGCTAAAAAACCGATGTAAGTCAATTAAAACACAAAAACTTAGATATTATATTTTCTTGAAAAAATCATTTATGAAAAAAAGTATAATATATAATCGATTTGTTTTAAATATAAATATTAATAAAAAGTCGAATTATTTTTTTATTAATATTTATGTATTTCTTTATTATAATAAAATAAATCATTAAAATAAGTTTAAATACGTTTTCTTTTTCAATATTATTGTGGATTTCTAATGTAATTCTTAACATTTTTTTTTCTTAATTCAATTTTTATTTTAGTTAAAATAACCTAAGGGTCTTTTAGTTAGATTTATATTTGACTTTTTAATTTAGATTTGGGATGGAAATGAGTATGTATATTTGTTTTTATATACATTTTAATTTATATATTAGTCTAATTTGTTATCTGTTCTTTTTTAACTTATTAAAATATATAATGTATTAGTAAATTTAAATAATTTGTATATTATTTTTTATTTAGTTTCAAAAATTATTTCTGAAGTATACATTTAATTATTTTCATTCTTTTATATAGTTATTTGACATTTTTCTAATTATTTGATATTTTTGCAATCATAATTTCATTCTTGATATTTGGTATTAAAGAATATATATATATATATATATATATATAATGAATATTTTGATAATATCACATTAATACTTGATATTGTTATTTTTTTGTGTTTTTTTATCTCTTTGTAAATAAAATATTTAATTAATATTTGAAACAAAAGAAATGGATATGAGTAATATTAATTTTTTTTAGACGGAGTAGTGACAAAAATTTCATATCCATTTAATATAACAATGAAGATGGAATTTACTTTAAAGATCAACCACATTCATCCCAGCCTACAAATGATTAGTTTTATATAACTTATCATAAAGTTATGGAAAACATTCACATATGTTATTATGAAGGATTTGACTGAATTTCATAAAGATGGGAGATGGGCAAGGGGCACAAATTCTTTTTTCATAACTGTAATATCAAAAGTGGATAACCCTCAGAGTAAATAAATAGGTATAATATAAACACATATCGTTGCATACACTTGGCTCTGATACATAAAATCAACCATGATATGAGTGCTTGTCAATAGAAGTCCTAATGAGGAGTTCCATAAATGTCCAAACGCACTTGCTCCATTCTTCTTTTTAGTTATAGCAGAAGGAGTACTTATCAAACAAGCAGTAAAACACAACACGCGAAAATTAATGGCTATGATAAATGCCACTCATATAATTACACAACATATACTACAATAGACATTTTCCGTCTAAGGTCACATGAGGACCAATAAATATATACATGCACACATTTTCTCAAAAAACATATAAAGTTTCACCAAGGTGCATCGACCTCTCTTCGAAATTTATTATGATAATTTTCAGCCTTGCCCTTCAAACTCCCAAGATAAGCACCAAAACCATTACATGCTCCTTTCAATTCTTGGAGCTTCTCTTCTATGTTCCTTATTTCATCATCTGCCCGACTGTACTCTTTTCTAGAGGCCAAGTACTTTTTGGCCTCTGAGACATCATTTTCCTCGTAAGCAATGCTTACAAGCCGGCGTAATCGGATCCTTAGAAACTCAACATTCATACCCAGATGCCCGAAGGATAGCAATATTTTGTCCCAGTTAACATATTCAAAACTTGGGGTGCATAGCATACTAACCTTTATGGCATCGGCAATGTTGACAGTTTCAGATATAATTCCAGCGACCAGCTTATAGTTCATGCCCTTGATGAGATTCTCATGAAGAAATGCATGCTGACTACAACATAGCCTGTAGTACTTGTTTCTAACATCGTCAGGGAACTCAGCATCTATTGACACTCCATCAACTATGATGCTAAAATTTTCAAAGCCTCTGACATCTTCAAACTCAAGCATTCTAAACTCCTCCATAACTTCTGAGCGAGCTTCCTCACTATCATTTTCAGATTGTTCTACTGATGGCATAACCTTAGGTCTCAATCTCGACAAGTTTGCCTTTTTTTTCTTTTGGATTTCAAGTGGGACAGATTTGCCATGTTTTCTCTTTGAGCTATTGCATGTAAGATCAGTATCCATGTTATCTTTGCCTGAGAGAAATGAGCAAAACAAAGAATGCATAAATCCACGATCATTCATGATTTGATATAATAAAAGAAAGTAAAAGCATACGGAAACAATTCTTGCCTCCCATTTTTTGTTGTTTTGTGCAGCTATCAAGATTCAGAAAGGCCCCATCTAGTTCCCTCGTATTATTAGCTCTTATTATATAAACCTGAAAATCAAGTATATCAATAAGTGGTGGCATGACCTAAACAAAAGCTTAAAGATAAGTTTTGTTTAAGTTTGCTGAAAATCAATATAGAGACCAGCTCCATTTGGATACAACAACAAAAATCAGCTTTTACAAAGTAAAGGAAAAATGGTATCTATGAAAATTAAAAAGGAGAAGCTTTTACTAACTCCAACTATTGTCCAAAAACATACATAAGTGTTTTGCCTTTAAAGAGAGAGAAGATGGTATAGTGACCCATTCCCCCCAATACTCAGAATGATTCTTGGGCATAATCATGGACTTGAACACTCTTTAGCAGAGATTCAGAGGATAATTGTCTTAATAATCAGGGAGCAGTTGTCATTGTAACAGTGTCCTATTTCACCATGAAGATGCATCATTGCCACCATATGACCTTCTATAAAACTCCAAATGATATTACGAAGATAAACAAAGCAATCAGGGTATGATTATCATTTTAGCAGTACCAAGTTTGCCTGATCCAACTAAGCCCCACAACTGTTGCCTTATGGCCTCCTAAATTTTTCTTTAGTTGCAAGTGTTCCCTCACTAAAATAACACGTATAACACACCAGTCTCAAGAAAATAAGTTCTCTGTCATCGTCACAATCTTCAGAGATAGCATATATGTTTCCTTTTTCCTATTTTTATATGAAAATAGCTCTGTTTGTTGATAAATGATAACATCAAAATGGCATAAGTCTTTAATCACTTTTGTTGTACAGTGCGGGATTTACCCCTGAACTCTAACAAAGAGGGTCAGGGAGAGAGTGGTTAAACCTCCAAATAAGTTAGGGACTTATGATTAATAAACAATGTAACTGTCAAAGCATATAGCTAATGCAATACATCATGGTCTTTTATCATCTGGATATAATGTTTAGGACCCACGGAAACTATCTTTTCAATAGCATTGACCTCCACAAGGGATTAGTACCCAATAACAAGGTGACCCCAAAATTATATTTATCAATTGTTAGAAAATTTGGATTTGTTGTTATGATTGTATCCATTACATTGACATGCGTCTAACTAACACAAAGGTAAAGTGGCAAGTGATATACACGCCATTGTTACCTTTTTTTCATTGCAACATAGTATGCATGCTCTGATCGAAATGTGAATACCACTAGAAAAATTTAAGCAAAAAAATCAAAAGCATCACCTTAAATTTAGTTGGTTCAACTAACTGGAAGACCACCGCGTCACCCTCCTGCAATTTGTGCACAGCAGAAAACTGTCTCCATCCAGCGCTCAATCCCGTCTTACAGGCAATGAATTTTGTATTGTATTCTTTACCAGATTCATCTTCCAAAATGATTGTTGTATCCTTATCGGGTAAGTGTCTTTTGCAGAAGGACACAGGAAGGCCCTGCAAAAGGAAATCAGAATACACGAGTGAAACCTAATGAAATAAGGTTTCTAAAATAGAAGTATTTTTTGTTTCAGTGTATCAAGATACTCACCATCCAAAAACAACTAGCAACATGTGATCTAACTAACGACTTCACAAAACTAGGAAATTCAGGTCTCAAATTTGATTGGACCTCCTCTGCTTGAAGAACTGCAGATGACATGACCTCACCACGAGAGGATGTTCCTTCTACTGAAGCCTTCATGGAACTGGAAGCAAATACCACGCTAAATTTTACCGAAATGAAGTCAAGTAAAGGATAAATCTATTATCTAAACAGCAGTTTGCTGATTTGCTTACCTTGAAAACTTCTGAGCCTCAGCAGACGTTGCCTGTAGAAGCATTTGATAGAATAATAACCCAATTAGACTTTAATTTTCAGTTAACTGTGCCGCAATCCATTTAAATCATACAGAAGTTGTACATTATGAAGAGTGATTGATTTAGAATTTACAATACACTTTCATAATAATGTCTAAACTTGGATCTTAAAAGGAAATGTAATACTTACATTCAAATGTTATTTGGATATTATTATTAGCAAAGTTTAAGTTGCCTATGTTAATAACCAATTCAAAGCATTGTTTTTCTGCGAGTATTTCAAGTTTTTTTTTTCCACTTAAGACAGACATAATACTTGTATAGTATTATCCCTTGCATCATCACAACTTGAAGTTTGCAGTGCCATCTTCTCTAATGCAAACATACAATGTGTTTGGATACACATTTTCAACGAAAAAAGTCTCTACAAATTCCTCAATGATAATGGGTAGGGGGGCATATTGATTGATACCAAATCAAATTCTCAAATACTCCATTGTAGGTATGAAGGAAAGAAAAAATTGCAAGAATTCCCCAAAGGCAGAAATCTTAGAAGTCCAACATAAAAGCCATCACGAAACATAAAAAACTAAAAAAATCTTACTTGCTTGGTTGGACTATTATTCAATATTTTGTATTTCTTCTCCACCACCTTGTTTTGTTTATCCTGCAAACAGTGCTACAAGACTTCAACTCATCACTATCAATTCAGAAAGGAAGCAGAGAGAGAAGCCTATAGCAAAAAGAACCTCATCTAGTTTGGCCATATACTGATATTATAAATCAAATTAAAAAGAACTACTTTATATCAAAATGAAAAACTGAAACTATGTAAGGGAAAGAAGATAAATGAAGATGTTCACCCAAGCCTTTGTTCCCCCAACGGGCAAAACAGACACTAAATTTTTTTTAAAAAAAAAGTAAAACCATTTAGACAGAAGATAGAATAAAACCATGTTTAAAGGAGAGATTCTGGAGAAGTGCGATAGAGGTACGCCACCATGCAACTCCTCCTCATAATATGCTACAGTTACAGCTTGATCATATTGTGGTAGCTCCACCACGTCCCTCCTGTTCGCACGATCGCGGTTCCTTTCATCAGTAACCACCATTTTCAGCCTTATTAGATAGTCCCCTTTCAGTTTCAAATGTGAATGAAAGATTTAAACACCACCACCTTAAAACAAAAGGAGAAAAAAGAGAAAAAAGTTTGCATCATGGATGGATCGGTTGACCAGCGAGAAAAAACAAAATGAGCCACTACCGTTTGATATCCACCACCTTAGATTTTGTGTCTTTGGGTTGGTGTTGTTGTAAAAATTGGTTGGTAATTGACAACCAGAACTTCAGATTTTGCAATGCAATGGAATACAATGTAGGAACATTGGAAATATTAGATTTTAAAACCACCTCAAATATCAAATATGAGATCAGACATAATTAACACCTGTCTAACTACCTCCTTAGAATTCCATGCTCAAAATATTTAGGGATTGTATTACTTCATTCATATAATATTATATATAATATTTTTAACAAATATAAAACAGCTAACACAACTAAAAATAAATAAATATTACCAGTATAAAATATATAAAAGAAAGTGAATGCAAATTGATATAAAAATCTAAAATAATGTTATAGTAAAAAAATAGCTTGAAATCCAAATAGTAAAATGATAATATTAAAAAATAAAATAAACATAATAAAAAATATACAAAATAGAGCGTTGTTATAATATTTTTTAAATGCATATTATTACTAAAAGTACTTTCTAGAATAATATTTAGAAAAGTAACATGATTCCCGAAATACTTTCTGGCTGATTAAAAACACATTTTCAGGATGGAATGGAATGGAATAAAAGGTTTAATAAAAAAAATAGTTTAAAAAATATGAAGGAATGTTGCAAAAATATGACATAATGAATGGTGAATATATAGGATGTAATAATGATTTAAAAGATAAAACTCATAGTACTTTTGAATAAAAATGACCTTTTTAGAGATAATAAAATATAAAATAGTAAGGGAGGTATATTACAAGCTAGGAAGGTCTCTCTCTCTATATATGTATAAAACCCGTACATTATAATGCTTAAGACAAAAAAGAAAACTAATATGTTAAAGTTCCTCCTCATTTTATAGGTATTTTTACTTCCATTTGTTCTTTCTTTTCACTTTGTTCCTTTGAAAAATTCAAACATTGTGAAATTCAATTTATAATAATTAAAATTCATATTAGTTTAAGACTATTTAAATAACTTTTTATTTTTTTTTTCATTTTAAATTAATCCAAAATTGAATCAAATTTAGATTGAATTTTTATTTATTTATTTTTATTTCAAAATTAAGATAGGTCTAAGTTAGTTTAAGGTGATTAAGGATAAGGTCAAACCAATTTGATTTAGGTATAAGGTCAAGTTAAGTTGGTCCAAATTGAGTTTGAAAGTCAAACTGAGTTTATCTGAATCAAATGTCGAACATGTTTAACTTAATCAAAAGTCATGCGGAGTTGATCTAGTTTGAAAAATCAAGTAAAGTCGACTCAGACCAAAGGTTAGGTTGAGTCGATCCATACTAAAGATCAAGATGACTCCATCCAAGTCAAAGGTCGATACAAATTGGACCCAACCAAAAGTTAAGATGAATAAGTCCTTGTCGAAGGTAAAGACAAGTCGACACAAACTCAAGTTAAGGCAAATTAGTTTAGGTTCATGTTGACTCAAGTCAGTTGTGGCTAATGTTGAGTGAAATGATTGATACCTAAGTTAACCTAAGTGAACCATAATCATGTTGATAAAAGTCATTTTGCGACCAGGTCGAGTTGAGTCAAGTTTATTAGATTAATATCATGTGATTTAATCTAATTAACAAAGTATACTTAATCGATATTTAATCCAATTTAAATTTGATTAAAAAAGATCAAATTTAGTTAATTTGGTTAAAAATTAGGAATGACAATTTGGGTTGGCTTGTCCCTATAATGTTTGGCTCGCAGGTTTGCAGGCCAACCCACGATCCACATGAGAATTTTGATAACTTTATTTTATTTAATTAAATTAGTAAAAAATAATAATTTATTTAAGTCCACTTTTTAAAAATAAATTGTATTAATGATTTTATAATTTATAATTTTTAACCACAAGTCTAATGAAAATAAAAATGTCAAAGAAGGGAAGAAACACAAATAAGGGAACTATTTTTAGATTGACAGAATGTAAATGAGTGAACTACTTTTAGATGGATTCGAAAAGAAACGCGAATGAGCAAATTGCTTAGAAAAACCCATACGATGTGTTAGGTTGGTATTGCTAGATCTTAGGAATTTAAGTCAACGTTGACTATGCATACCAAATTGCCATTGGCCCACGCAGTTGCTGGTTATACGAGTGGATCCAAATGGATCATAGAACTAAAATACTTAGGGTGTTGCTCCCTTCACCACCCCAAGTGCTCCTGCACCTCCTCACTATTTTCTTTTATTCCAAAAATATTTTACATCTCTCCACTATTTTCTTTTATTCCAAAAATACCCTACACCTCCCTATTATCCTTAACAATCTTTCTCTTTCTCTCTCTGCATTAATGAGCATTCATGGCTCAGATTTGAACTTGAATTATATTGCAAAATATAAAATTAAGAGGAAACTTCAATATTAGTGCTTCTACCACTACCATTTTATAAACTTAAAAGTTAGATGCAAATACAAAATAATAATCATAATAATATTATGTTTAAACCCTCATTTGGTCATCGTATTTGTGTGTCAATCTCAATTGGGTCATCGTTTTTTTTTTGTCTCAATCGGGTCCTATTACTTGTAAAAATGAGGCAATTAAGCCCTCTCTGTTAAGTAATAACTAACGCCGTCTGTCTGTGATGACGTGGTGCACAGAAAATTAGCTGACTTATAAGGATTTAAATACGTGGATTTTAGTATATAAAATAAAGCTTTAGACGTGGAATTATGTTTTTTAATTTAGGTTTTTTTAATTGAATCAGAAAACAATAAGAGGGAGGAATTAGGGATTTCATTTGGGAATTAGGGATTTTGAATTCGAAGACCATTAACCACAGCGTTCTTCATCCAGTTAGGTCATGAGCCCATTTTAAGCATTCCTTCAACAAAGGCTTTGAAAAATTGATCTTGATTTGTACTGAAGAATCTCATAAACTCCCTTGTCTATGGGAATGTGAAAAATGTTTGATCAAAGTTGAGAAACCCTCTCCCAACAACCAAGTCCTTGAAATACTTATTATAAAACAAAAGAGCGTAAAGTCAAGGTTCCCTGTCACATTCTGATCAACATCCGCTCTCTTTGATAAATTAAAAATTGTTAAGATTGAAAATTATTTGATTTTTCTTTTGGGGCTTTGGGGCTTAGTCGAATCTTGGAGTGGAAGGGGGAAACGATGTGGGAGAGATTCGATTCGTTGACGAGGTGGTGGTGGTGTCCGATGAGCAGGTGGGCGTTCAGGTTGCGGTTGTCGATGGATGCGTTAGAAGAGGAGAAGGGCGTTGTTAGCGGCGGTGGAAGCGGATGTTGGGGGTTTTGACAGTGTGCATGTTGCTGAACCATAGCAGGAACGACATGAGGGTCCTTGGGGAGACGTTTAATTTGGTTGTCTGCTTCGTGGTGGGGATTGCTGGTTTGAGCCCAGATTTGGTCTCCGAGGTGGATAAAGGTTGCGCCGGAGACAACAGCGGTGGTTCCTCCATCGTAGATTCCTCTATGGCCACCGTAGATTTCTTCTCTCTAATAAAAATGACAACTTTAAAATATTTCCTCTATTTCACCCTTCAAGCAAGATCACCACATTCCTCGCTTCCAAATCCAGTCACGACGATGAGGAGTGACTGTCGCCGGCGAAGCTCCGACCGCGACCTCCATTCGAAATTTGGATCGAAACCCCAAGGAAACCTAGAATTTTAACATAAACCAATTAAATTTTGTCGTTTCATAATTTCTTAATTTAAATAAAAATTCCACATAATCAAAAAGTACACATCAATGTGTACACCACATCAGCAACTGTAAACGGCGTTAGTGATAACTTAACGGAGAGGGCTTAATTGACTCATTTTTACAAGTTTATGGACCCGATTAAGACAAAAAAAATGATGACCCAATTGAGATTGGCACACAAATACGAGACCAAATGAGGGTTTAAACCATAATATTAATAGTAAATAATAATATATTGTTATTATTATATACTAACTTTATAATGACGAAAGAACTAAATAAATTCCAATTTTTAACAAATAACTTTTCTTTTATATTTTAAGTATTTAATAATATTTTTATATTATTTATCTAATAAATTAAATACTTTATTCAATTTATTTGAGTCAAACATGTCCGTAAGTTAAAACATAATATAATATTAGAAATTATAGATATTAAATGTAAAAAAAAGCACACATATATATAAACATTTTTCTAGAAATTTAGAACAAAATTTTACCATTTATTAAGTACTGTGAAGAAAAAATATATACCGAACAGTGAAAATAAGATTAAATCAAACTTATTTAAGGGAATATATCATAAATTCAAATCTGAATCATGTAAATGCTCCATTAATACAAAGAGAGAAAAATAAAGATTATTGAGGACAGTGGGGAGGTGTAGGATATTTTTGGAATAAAAGAAAATAGTGAAAAGGTGTAGAATATTTTTGGAATAAATGAAAATAGTGAGGAGGTGCAGGAACACTTGGAGTGGTGGAGGGAGCAACACCCAAATACTTAATACTCTTCACACTTTTTCTTGTAAACCTACGGACCAGCCCATAAAACTCGCTCCTCATTGTCATGAGTTATAAATGCAATTTATTTTATTGAATTTATATTAGATTTTGAAAAATCTCATTCATGCTCACTCTTACTTAAGGTGTTACAATTTGGTTGAACCGTTTAATTGAGTGGTGGATTATTTTTTTTTTAATAACATCAAAGAAACACATGAAAACTAAACCCTAACGAAAAGCATCATTCTCTAACAATCTTTAAGTTTAAGTTAGAGATGTTAAAAGCTTTGGGTAGCATGTAAATATATATTTCTTTGGATGGCTTTGTAAACCTTTGCAACATTAATTATGTGTCTTCAAATTAAATATATTCCTTTACAAATAACGGGTGCAAAAAAACTTTTGGACAATGGCATTATATAGGCTTAATACTTTTTTTGTTCTTATTTTTATCACTTTTGTTTAAAGTGGTCATCGAATTTTTCGGGTGTTCAAAGTGGTTCTAATTTTTGTAATTTTTGTTCAATTTGGTCACTTTTCCTAAAGGAAATTGTTAATGGCACAATGTCCACGTGAACCATCAATGAATGACATATTCTTCTTTTTTTTGACGTAACTGCCACATCATCTCATCTTCGTCCCAAAATCCTCGACTCATGGTGGCTCTTGTAGTGGTGGGAAGATGAGATGCTCGTAAAGTGCTCCCGATTTAGGGGTTTCTTTGTTGCAGATTTTGTTGCAGATTTCTTTGGTTCTTTTGTATGTTTTGGGTGATGAAGGTGTGAGATCTATGGTAGAGATTTAGGCTTTTGCAATTTGGGTTTTGCTTTATAGATTACGGTTTACGATTTGGGTTTCTGCTTCCATATTAGGGTTCACAATTTAGAGGTTTCTTTATTTCGTGATGTCGTGGTTCTATTTCATTGCAAGTTTCTCTATGCAATGGAAGATGATTCACGATGGTGAACAAACCTGGGTATCTCAAGGTTGTTTGATGGCTTCTCTTGGTTCTTCTGTAGGTTTTTGGTGATGAAGGTGCAAGATCTGTGGTGGAGATTTAGGCTTTTACAATTTAGGTTTCGCAATTTGAATTTTTGCTTGTAGATTAGGATTCATGATTTAGGTTTCTGTTTGCATGTTGGTGGCACGAGGAAGAAGATGGTGGTTGTGACAATGTAGTGGTAGAAGGGAGAGTTTGATAATTGGTGATGTGACAGTGATGTAGTAAAAAATGTTGGGAAGAAGATGAGATGATATAGCAGCCACGTCATTCACTAATGACTCACATAAACATTGTACCGTTAACAATTTAGACATCATCAAAGAAAAATACCAAATAAAACAAATTTACAAAAATTAAAACCATTTTTATACGCTCGAAAAAGTAAAAAATCACTTTTGAATATAATTAATGAAAATAGAATCAGTAGTATTATATAATATCATTTTATGTACTTCATTGAAATTTACAAATATTTCATATTTAAATAATTCTTAATTGTCACTATATGCGCACGTAAGACTGCTTTTAAGGTTCATTAGTTGCTTGAGTTCATCGTTTTATGAATATTGAAGAACACCAACTTGTCATGTAGATTCACGAAGCATGAATCAAATAGAAAACTTTCTAATGCATGCTTTAGTAACATACATTCTATATTATTCTATCGAGTTTTTGACAAAAATGTGCTATCCACACAGTCATACATAATTTTTTCCTCTTAAGGTAGACGTTGATCGTTTAAAAATAAAATCAGTTTCTAGTCATTGTTATATTTCAAATTCTAAAATTTTTTAATCATTTAAAAAAAATTCCATTCGTCTTTCATTTATTTATATTATTGATAAATAATCATGAGAGAAACTGAAAATAGACAATAAAAAGAAAAACTAAAATTCAAAACCTTAAAATTTACTTAACTATAAACCTTTTAACCCGAAAATAACCATAATAAGAACTAGTTTTCATTTATTTATTCATTTTAATGTTATGTGTGATGCTTAACCTTCACCAACCATAAAAACAATAATTAACAAACAATGTAATGTGTATGTATTGTTAAATTGGTCTAGATATCAATATATCCTTCGTCTGCTTACTAATGAATTTAATTTTTTAAACTAAATTAATCATTAATTAAGTTGGTGGTGAGCCTTTTTAATTACTTCTTCTAATAAAAGGTCAACAAGATAAGGTCAAAAGTAGTTTCCGTCGATAATATAATAAAAAAAAATGACGATGTTACAGAACTAATACACTATGACGACTTTGACCCATTTTGCATACCTTGAATTATGCATATGAATTATTGTTGTAAAAGGACAAAAAACCACAAAAGTTAATCTTTCGAATTATTATTATTGTATAGATTGTAACGTGATTCCATCTTTAAGCACGTCTCAGCATGCCTAAAAATAATAGACGTCGAAGAAAAAATGTTTGTAAAATTGTAATATATTTTCCATTTCCCTCTCTAAATATATGGTTTGAAATTTATTATAAATCATATATTTTTTTAATTTTCCTTTCTTAAATGTATATTATATTAAAATTGACTTTCATTAAGTTTGAAATTTGTGGGTATTTTTTCAACTAATTAAATTGCCTTTTTGGAATATGAGACTCCAAAAAATTAAAGACACATGTAATCTAATAAAAGAATAAACATTAAAACAAAGATGGAATCCCAAAACTTAAGCCGACAAACCTTTATTATGTGAAACCATCTGTTAAATAAGGCATTTTAATATTAGTATTAGTTAAGCCCTTACGATATGTAACTATGTTTGACGTTGACTTTCTTCACCACCTAATGTTTTATTTTTGAAAAAAATAAATAAAACGAAGATGTTTAAAGCTGAGATTATTTTGCGTTTTTGTAAAATACAGTTACTATATAAATAAAAATATTTAAACATTTTTCCTTAGTACTTTTAAAAAAAATATCTGAAAACAAAATTATATTTCTACCAATCATGTTTTTTACAAAGGGAGGCTAGGGAATATGCAAAAGTATACCTTATGACCATCCAAATGTTCACTTCTTAATTGCTTATAAAGAATTTTTTTTTAAATTTGACAACGATTGTTTGTTACAGGAGATTGTTCTAGTAGGAAAAATTTGACAACGATATATAAAATCTTAAAAAATAATAAATTTGTTTTATTTTTATATTATTTATATTACTCATCTCAATTTAATGGAAGACTTACCACTTACATTTTTAAAATCTTTTTCAAGTGGAAGTCTCTTTTATGTTGAAACATTTCTATCTCAAGAAAAAAGTGTCTAAATATAAATATCTTAGTACGAGTTTTATTTTGTAACAAATATTTAAATATAAATATCTTAGTATGACTTATATTTTGTAACAGTGTTCTATAACAATATTTCTACTTCTACTCTCTTACTATAAAAAATTCTAGAAATTATTGATTAATTTTAAATTTTTAAACACTAGATAAATTTGTTATAATGAGAACACTCATTAATAATGTTTCATTTATTAACAAATATTTTTGTTAATATAATTCGTCGATAAATGAAATATGTATTGTCGACAAAATAATTTATCACTAAAATACATTAGTAAAAAAGCAACAAATTTGTCATCCAAATGTTCTTATCACATTCATATAGCCAATACGAGGCTTGCTTAACCATGGAGTTCTTATGGGTTAGACTATCAAAAAGCAAATGCATTTGTTGATATGAGTAGCCAAATTAATTCCTTTAAGCTATCCTTCAACCGTGTAGTCCCATACCTATACAGTCTCTAGATCCCTCTCATTCCGGTGTATGTTCGATTCGTCCATGTGCCCCTTCCACTGGAAGTCTGCCAGGAGGCGCTCCTTGTCCGTGCCTCTTGCACCGGCGATCACTCCCCACCCTCGTTAGTGCCCGGGTGTCACATGCCCACCAATTTCCGCTTGGTTCGTCCTCGAACCACACCGTACTGGGAGATGCTAGGCTCTGATACCATTTTACCTCCTCTTGTTTCTTCTAAGAACCACCATACCACTGACTTGATCACCACCACTTCTGTTTTAACTACCAATTGTTATGCTCTTGATAACCTACCATCACATTCATTCTAAGGACTTCACATTGCCTTACTGATCTCCCATCTTGAGTAGTGTAGTTTCCAACTATATTATCCCATTACCAGGTTAAAACTCGACTCCGTCGCAGTGACAAAACAAATTTGGGGCACCCTATCTCCACTTCGTTATCTCACTGATCTGAACCATATGCAATCCTTGACTCACTAGCCTGTAATTCATACTTAGATCTCCAACCTCCTCAACTTGAGATCACTAGCTTGATTAACATCAAGTCAAATTATGATACATCTCAAACTAGGATTGTCCAAACTGCGCTTTCCCAACCATTTTGAGAAAGCCACTAGTTATAGTATTTCAACTACTAATGAAATCACTTTACAGCTTCACTAGAGACCCCAATCTTCACATTTTTCAACCAATCCTTCTCAAACCAAGAACCTGAAACTTCTCTTTGTTCAAACCATATGTTAACACTCCTTACCTCTAGATTGCCACTATAACTCAAAACCATAGCTTAAATTATCCCTTTCGTCCACTGACTCACTCTTCCTGTTCCAAATCCATAATACTTCCTCGCTGTAAAATTGACCATGTAGCTTGAAATTGTAGGCTCACTTATCTTCTTTGCCTGATACTTGTTTCTTCCATACCTAAACTCACTTCTGACTCTTGAAGATTACAAACACTCACAATTCATTCTCATATAACAACACCAATACTGTTTCAAAGAACTCGTCCCTCACAAACCATCAATAAACAATTATAAAAGCTCTTCGTGCATACCTATTACTAACAACAACATGCTCACCATCATCCGCTGCGCTACTCTGATCCTCAAATCCCTTGCTCACTAATTGACTCAAAGAACACTTTTTCATAACAATTGTAACCCGAAAAATGATCACCCTTGAAAAAAACTTCTTCAAAGCTTCCATGACCTTGCAAACCCTGATAACTCTTTTCTTCCATGATAACTTTGTCATTTCATTTCCTCAACACTGTTTTCTACTCCACAAAACGACCATGCTCGAAATCACTCCTGATTGTTAAAACTTATATCAGACTGTTCCAACTTGTCCTCTATTTCTCTTCTGAGATTCTTCAACCTCGTAGTTCTCCCTATGATTACACTGAGTCCAGACACTACTACTCTAGCCCAACTTCCATTTTCCTCTTGCACTACACAACTTCAACAGGAACCACCCATAAAGAGATTACTGACCTCAGTTCTGCTTTAGACACCGCTCCAAAGTGAACACCACTTCTCCAAGATATAAAAATCTCATACGTGTTACAGAACATCAATCAAAACCCTTACACCATAAAGATTCATCCTCTCTTCTCCACTTACCCTTGCTAACATCTTCTGACTCCTACAACCCTCGTCTTCTCCTTTATAACTTGACCCACTTCTAATGCATAACCATTGCTTCTCCTTCTCAAAAAACAACACTAAATCGATTAAACTTTGCATTGAAGTTACTCCAGCGTTCCCTGCACCAAGGACTTCCTCTTGAACCAATCAGTTTTCCTTTTCATCCCGGTAAGCGTTTTCCCCTCTTTTTACTGTCCTATGACCTAGGGCTTGTATCATTGCTGGCTGCATGTTATTAGTGAGTCAACCTCTGCGTATTTTACCAATTTCAAGCTCTAAGAGTTGTTGCTGTCACCGTTTTGGTGACTTGAGTATCGTGCTGCGGAGGGTACTGTTAAAGGCGTTTAAGGAGCTATACTGCGTGGGCTAACCGGTAAGGGAAGCTAGGCTTCATTTCTGTTTGATAGATTTTGACTGTGTGATGGTAAATTATGTGTTAGAAGGTGTGAAATGATGTGCCTATAGAAACTGTTTTGGATATCTTTTGAATGTTTGAACAAAAAAATCTAATGAAATTCCATGTTAGAGCAAGTTCTATTTGATGGGGAATGATGGTACTGTGAATGTATGACTTGAATCTGATATGAAAAAAAAAATGTATGATGGTGAAAATTTAGTTTGTGTAAGCTGTAAATGGTCATTAGGCAGGTTACTAACTAAAGGATTAGTGGGTGAGACTGTTTCAAGTTAATGGAGAGAAAGTGAGGTAGTAATATTGGGAGTTAGGTGCTGTAGGTGTTTTTGGGTTACTTGGGTGTTCTAGGTAAGTTAAGTTAGACTTATTGAAGCCCTTAAAATGAACAAAAACTGTTGCAACACAAGAAATCTAAAATTGAGTCATTTGGTTAATTGAATTTGGGTTTTGGACATGAATCAATGCATAGACACTTGGTAACAAGGTTACGGAAGTTTAAATTCATTAGACAAGTTTAAATAGGTACCTATCACGAATTAGAGGTGTTAGAAGTTAGATTAGAGGGTTGGAAATGGGTTGGAGGGGCGTGAACTGCGAAATTATGCCGAGCGAAATTTTCTGGGCCTCCCTCACTGCTTAATTCGCACAGGTCCCAGGAAGGGTGCACTGAGCGAATTTTGTGCGGCAGATTGAGTGTTTTTGATGTTTTGGGAGTTCCGGACATCCGTTTTGGACGTTCTTTAGGTCATTCTGGGGGTTTTTTACCCTTCCGGAGCCATTGGTGAGGGTCTCCAAGTTGTTTGAATTACTTAAGTATTGGTAATTAAAGGTTATGTATGATATCAAATAAGATCTCTAGGTGAGACCAAATTAGTGTTTAGAATGAAGGTAGATGCTTCCATATGAGGGGTTATCCCTAACACTCTAACGGTCACTCATTCTCACTTAGAGAGGATTGACGCGTGTGGTGAGAGTAGTGTGAGGTCCTAGTGATAGGCGTACCATTGCAGGTCTATCGCGCGGTAACGAACTTATACTTGTGTGTGGTAGGGTGAAACCCATTGGCAATGACCTTGCAAGGTAGTAGAGGCCACCACAAGTGCACAACCCGCCCCAGCTCTACATCCATTGTAAGTCCGGACGAGTCTAGAAGTCATAACATGATAGAATTCTTGCTTTGGTGAATTGTATGAAAATGATTTCTATGTCGATGATGACTTGCATGCTATGTGTGAATGTTCTTAATTATATTAGATTGATTTGAATTACCTTGTTTTTTTTATAGAAACCTAGCTTACCCTTGCAATTGTTTGTCTGCTGTGTTGTGCCATGTTGTGTGTGCTGCCTTGTTGCGATGATCATCCATTTTGGATGTGAGCAGAGGAAGGACAGACCTCCCTGGAGCATGTGTTGGAGGAGAACGAGGATGTTGCAGCTTAGTTTCACAAGGGTCTTTTCTAGCTTCGCTCCTTAAGACTAGTTTATTCCTTGATGTTCTTTTGGAAACACTTTCTGCTTGTCTATTTTAAATTACTCCCTAGTTCTTGAGTTCTAAATTCCCAACACTATTTCAAGGATGACTGTAATCCTTTATACATTAATTTACTCTTGACTGCTTTCCTTTATTCTAAATGATGACGTCTAGACTATATTATATGCATGTCGTATATTTTGGGATGTCACATTCCTCGCTCAAATGAAGTCGGCCCGTTGTGAATGTCCATTTTACCTCTTCTTCCTCAATGCGAGCTTCTTAGTCAAATCTCCTCCAACGCTACATCTCACTTTCACCACCAGTGCCTCCGTGATGCAACCGACGAACCTCCACCATGTGGTTTCTCTCTTCAGCAAACATCCACAACGTCACTGTTGTTGCATTCTTTGTTTAAAACTCGACATTTGAAGCTCGATGTTTGAAGCTTAGGGTCTGAAGCTCAATGTTTGAATCTCAATTTATAAATCTCAATGTTTAAAGCTTGGTGTTTGAAGCTCGTGTGTAAAGCTTAGCGTTTGAAGCTCGACATTTGAAGCTCAGCATCTGAAACTTGGTCTCCCTGTGAGTTCCTGCTTTAGGTTGCATTCAACCACTAAGGACGCACCATCTTCCTTGATGAGAACGAATACGCCATCTCCAAGTTCGAATAATCCTTTCTTAGCTTCGAAGCTTACGATGTCTAGTTCACTACTAAAGTCTCTTACTTCTCCAAACTTCTCTCCTAGGCTCGTGCTGAATAAATGCAAGTTCATCATCAACAATCCTAAACCACATTTATCACCAACCTAGAGTGTGAAGACCAACAAGACTTTAGCCATGATTTTGGAAGAGAGGTGGAGAGAGTTTTCAACGACGTATTTTTCTATCGAGTCGTTGTCATTTCTTGTTGACCGAGTTATTGATTGGTTGAACTGTTAAATTGACCAAACTTATAAAAAATGGTGTTTATTAAAGGATTTTTCAAAAAGTAATTATTGATTTTTTTCTTTTAATTACATGAATTTTTCTTTTAAGATAGATATAAATTTTCGTCAACAAATATTACCAACCATTTATTTATCTACAAATTTTTTATATTTTTATCAAATTTTGACCGTTTTGATATTTGGTAATGTCTATTTTTTTGTTAGTGTTTACTACTTCTTGAACAAAAGTGATAACATATTCATACATATTTTGTTATATAATGAAAGACACTGTTTCCTGTTTCCTGCAATTTGCAAGGCACTATAACCATCACAATATAACAAGCTTTTACTGGTCGTGTTTTAGTTCCTCCGTTACCAGTTGATTCAATGAATTGGACTGCAATTCAAATATATTGTCTTGTTAATAAAATAAAAGAAAATTAATTGCGAGAAAAACTGGTACATACCACTAAATAATTACTGAAAAATATAATAGTTTACAAAAAAGTAAGAAAAGTTGGACAGTTATTGTGATTTGTATAAATTAATTAATTCCATAAACATAAAGTATGTGTATAGTTCATGGCCATTGTAAGCCGCCTCTGATTTGTCCTCGCTTTTCCGTGCTTATATTACTTTTTGGTTGCAACATATTGAACAAATGATTTGTTTCTTGGCTGAGTTTTCAGTTTTGTCATCTTCTTGCAACGCAAGTCTATTTTGCCCTTTTATACAATTTCGTTTTTGACTGAACTAACTCGCCTCATTTCCCATGACTTGCCGATTCATTTTCTTCATATGCCTTCAAAGCCTCGTTCCAATTTCGGTTACAACTTTCAACTTCCCTCTTTTGCAAACGTATTTCTGATCTTGAACTGATCCTTTACTAACATGGATTTTCAAAGCTTTATGAAAGCTTGGATGAAGGCTTCTTACGTGGTCTTTGTGTTCCTCTATGCTTTCTTTCTCGGTGCCTTAAAAGGTGTTCTTTTTTCTTTTACATTTTTTTCACACTTTGTGGTTCATGATTGAATGTTGACTTCTAAAAAGATTTGGTTTTTTCTTTTTCTTTTTTTGCTGATTTATTCTCATGTGAAATCTGAGGTGAATTTGGATGGTGGGTTATTGAGTTTTTCTTCAAGTTCTGCAGGCATAGTCGTGGGTCCTATTGCTTGTCTGGTTCTTATTTTAGGCAACGTTGGGGTGATTCTGGCGCTGTTTCCTTCACATGTGGCTTGGACTGTTTACACCCTTTTTAAGTAAAATAATTTCTACAGCTTCCTTTTTTCCTTTGTAGAATTTCAATCAGCAATTCTATTTCATATGATGAACGAGGATGGTTTGTTTGCCTTTGTAGGGTTCAGATGTTTGATGCAGCCTTGAAAGTCGCCATTTTGATTGCTTTGCCTGCCTTGTTTTGCTTGTGGTTGGGTCTAGGAATAGCGGGAAGCGTTCTTGTTGGAGTGGGGTATGGTTTCTTTACCCCTTGGGTTTCAACTTTTGAGGCCTTCAGACACGATAACGAGTCCAAGAAATTTTCTCACTGTATTGTGGTGAGTTTCTGAGATGTTCTTGCACTAATCAAGATTGTTTGTTAAATTTTATTAGCATGTTTTTACTTAGCGTAGAAGTTATTAGTTCATTTGTGGATTCTCACTGAACTCAGGATGGAACGTATGGAACTATCAAAGGCAGTTCCACGGTGGTTAGGGATTTTGCAGATATGTGTTACCATTCATACCCAAGTTTCTTAAAGGAACTACGTGAATCACCTACCTCAGATGAGCGTCAGAGGCTAAGGTAAAGGTCATAAATTTAATTTTGATGTAAGTATTGTGAAAGATTCATATACAGTTATCGAATAATAGACTGATACGAATTAGAGTGGTTTTTTTATTGAATAACAGTAATGCAAAACAAGTCTTTCATATATATGTCCTCTTTATCTCAAAGTCTTTCATTTTCATATATGTTCTTTTTATTGATTGAATGCTTTGACTTGCAATTTCTGTTTGCAAAATATTTAATTAAAGGAGTACTCTTATCACCATTGAAACTTGTTTTATAGGTTAATTCATGTTCCTGGATGTGTCATTGTTGGGATACTGGGGCTAGTTGTGGAGATTCCTCTTTTCACTGCAATTGCTATAGTAAAGAGCCCCTACATGCTGTTCAAGGGCTGGTTCAGACTTTTGCATGATTTGATTAGCAGAGAGGGTCCATTCCTTGAAACAGTTTGTGTCCCCATTTCTGGTTTGACAATATTTGTGTGGCCACTAGTTGTCCTTGCCAGCATATTATTGGCTATTATATCAAGCATTTTTTTTGGAATTTATGCAGCTGTTATAGTCTGTCAGGTTTGATCACTTTTTTTGTTCTTCATTCCCTATTTCCTTTGCTGAATCTTTGCTTTTATCTCACCTTTTAACCTTCCTGTGGGTGTAGGAAAGATCTTTCCGTAGAGGTTTAGCCTATCTGATGGCTATGGTTGCTGAATTTGACGAATATACAAATGATTGGCTCTATCTACGGGAGGGGACATTCTTACCAAAGTACACATTTTCCCAATTAGTCTTCTTCACTATCTGCCATTTATTCCGTTAACATCAGCATTCAATTTGCTTGCAGCCAGGCCCCAGTATCGAAAGAGAAAAGCCTCTCAATCATCGGAGTTTTCTGTGAGAGGATCCAGTGTGGGTGGAAGCAGATTAAATACTTCGATGGACCCGCCTGCAATGTTTATGCCAAACTTAGCTCCTTCAAGATCTGTTAGAGAGACCATTCAAGAGGTGAAAATGGTGCAGGTAAGCAGTTTTTCATCTAATGTTGATTAGATTAGTTTAAAACATTGACAAATAGACTCTCCAGTCATGCCACTTTATATGGAAACTGTGAGTTTGGATCAAAATGTTATTATGCTTAGATAATACAATTAGCTGCATGGATGCTGCCTGCCAAAGTCAAACCAAGAAATGAATAGGCTCTTTGGCGCATGTTAGGGGTAATGAAGAAACCTTGTTAAATGATTTTATAATAATTATATACAACAAAACAAAAAACAAGGTATCAAATATCATCATCTGAGCAAGTCATGATTCAGAATTTTTTATTCTGGTTTAATTATCAAGGTGATGCATCTACTATATTTTTTATTTGTGTCAATGATTTTGATATCTGGCTTCTATTTCCACTGATTTTTCTGTACTGATTTCTATTTTAAATAACTTACAAAGTTGGTTGGCGTTTGGTTGATTTCTGTCTTCAATAACCAAATGACTATGCACTTTGCAGAATAGCTATCAAATGGAATTGTTTATAGAAAGTGCATATTCTTTATTTGAACACTCGGATGTCTAAAGGAAAACTTGTTATCCAAAGGCTTTAGTTGACAATTTCCTTTATAAAATCATATTCCTGATCTCGTTATGCTTCTGTTGTGATTTCATTACTTGACACAATCTTTGTTAATGTTTAAAAATTTATTAGAAATCGCTAAATTTTGTGAGCCTCTTATAACAAATGTCTGTAATGATTTTGGAGTTTTCAATAAATTTAAGTAACTATAGAGTGTGCTACCATTTTTTTTTTTTATTTATTATTTGATCTAGAAACAATCTCTAATGTTGTTTTTAAATCATAATATACAGATTTGGGGAAATATGATGAAGTACTGTGAGATGAGAGGCAAGGAATTATTGGATGCTAATGTACTTACAGGTGCTGACCTCTGTGAATGGATGAGGGGAAAGAATATAAATGAAGCTTCCATAGTTGGTGTTGGCTTGCCTTGTTATTCACTCCTACAAGCACTTATCTTCTCCATCAAAGCGAATTCAAGTGGTGTTTTGCTGCTTGAGGACTTTGAGATTACCTATTTAAACAGGCCAAAGGACAAGTTGCTGGATTGGTTCTTCAATCCTGTGATGGTTCTGAAGGAACAGATAAGGGTAATAAAATTGGGGGAAGCTGAAGTGAGATACTTGGAAAAAGTAGTTCTTTTTGGATTCAACAAGCAACGCCAGGAGGCTTGGGATAACGGTGGTGTTATGACACCTGATGCTCTTAAAGCTGCCCAAATGGAGGGAATTTCCAGAAGGTTAGTGATCAATGAGTTAGACAATGAATCTCTATATTTGTTGTGAGTAAAATGTTGTTGATGGTGTCTTTTCACTTTATGAAGTATTAGTGCTTCATGGATAAAAATAACAAATCTTACTATACTAAGAATATATTTTGATTAAGTTGTTAATGAGTTTGAGTAATGAGTGTGCAATGTTGAATCAGGATGATTGGAATGATAAGAGGAGTATCAAAGCTGCCAACATACAGAAGGAAATTTCGTCAGGTTGTAAAAGCTTTGATCGCTCATTCTCTGGAGAAAGACGTTTCAGGAAAGGCTTTAGCTATTCATTCAGGGGATGATGTAGTAGATATTTGTGAAAAGACTTTAGTTACTAAATATTTGGATTTGGAGATAGAACCTTCTGGAAGATCTAATAGGTCTATAGTATCAGTTGCCTCCGATGAAAATGTTTGATTAGTTTTTGTTTTCTCACATTGTCAATGAATCATTGTAAATTCCTTTAGATTGGTGTAATTTTGCTGTACTTCAATTATGATTTGGCTCATGGTTTATAAACAGTTTGAAACCTTTTCATTGAGGTTTCAGAAATATTTTTTGAAATTTGTTTACAAAATGTTTAAAATTTATTTTTTAAGATATTATTTATGGATGATTTCCCATCTACTAAAAACTGTTTGTGAATTTTAAATAGATCAATATTTTTATAGAAGATAATAAATTAATAAATATATTAATTCATTATAATTAATTTAAAGTAGAATTTACTAGGAGTATTGAGTTTGTCACCCTCTACGTAGTAGACCTTCTTGCAAACAGCCATTTTTTCCTGCAGCTACCTTTTTTCTTGCTGAAACTCCATAAAATCTAATAACTCAATTTTACCCTTCGTTATAGCATAATAATTGCTTGGGAAACAAAATATTCTAGAAGAAAAGGTTTTATGTTTTGTTCCATATCCTTATTTACCTTAAAGGCTCGGGGAGAGTATATATATGTTATTGTGGACTTTTTTTTATTGGTTATATCTTCTTTTAACTTTCTTAAGTGTGCTTGAGAATATCTAATGTTTGTTGCTATTAATTTGTAAAGTAATTAATATTAAATTAATATAAATTTTTTACAATTATTCTGCCTTTTTATCATAACTTAACCTTATTTTTATAAAGAAAATTAATAATTTCAAGAAATTAAAATATAAGGTATTTGAATTACTTATAATTGAATTTTTTTATTAAATAATTTATTTAAATAAAGTAAGTGAAATATTTTGAATTTCAATTTTTTTTGGATAAAATAAATTAATTTTTCAAGACAACTCTCTAAAATAAATTAATTTCTAATGAATCGTACAGATTCAACTTGACTTTTGGGTTTAGATGGACTTGTTTCGATATTGAAGTTAACTTTTCTAAATCTTGGTCATCTTTCAACTCGGCCGAACTAAGAAACTCACTCACAAGCTCACCTTTTTTTCTCGGCTTAATACCTTTATTGGTTCTCTTATTTGTATGCTAATCTCATTTTGATCTTCAAGTTTTAAATTGTCTGAATTGGGTCATAATTTTTGTAAAAATGCACAAATTTTACCCTAATTGTTAAGTTGTCTCAAACGGCGTTAATTGATGCTGGGATGAATTTTTTATTTTAGGCTTAATCCTCTTTTGGTCCTTATGTTTGTCTGAAAATCTCAGTTCAAAACTTGAGGACCAAACTGAGATTTTCACACAAACATAAGGACCAAAAGAGGGATTAAGTCTAAAATAAAAAATTCATTCCAGCATCAATTAATGCCGTTTGAGACAACTTAACGACAACTTAACGGTTAAGATAAAATGTGTGCATTTTTACAAAAATTATGACCCAATTGAGACAATTTAAAACTTGAGGACCAAAATGAGATTAGCAGACAAATAAGAGGACCAATGGAGGTATTAAGCTTTTTTCTCCGCTCTCAATTTGGCTCAACACGATGTCGTTTTGCAGACGGGGCTCAACACGATGTCGTTTTGCAGACGGGGGTGGCGACCCACAACGTGGAAATGTGGTGAACCCCTTCGCATCAAAGAGTCTGGCTTGGCCTCCTAGGTTGTCGCTGTCAGCATCGGACCCTCTCAATGCGTGGATACTCTCCGAACGGGTCTTGCATGGGAGCCAACGGAGGCATCCACGTCGAGTCCACTGCTTCCCTATTCCCTCTCTTTGTTGCCATATTATTGTATTTCTCTGTGTTTTTGGTGATTCAACAATGTGTTTGATGGAATTATGGTGTTAAAAAAAGGGGACACCACTGTTGCTCTTGCATTTATTATCGTATTTCAATTTGTGGAAATTCAGGTTTTTGTTTGTGCTGGTGTTCTGGGGATCAATTATTAAAGTAGAAATTGGTGCTTCAACTTGTGTTCTTCTCTATAGAGTGTTGTTGCTATTTTCTTTACAGGCTATTGGTGATTATTGCAATCAGACAGGGCAAATGGTAGCAGGACTCCTCAACTGGCCTCAAGGGACTTTTGCTTCAAAGGTTAACGTTGTCCATTTCATCATCTGCATAATTAGTAAAAAATGTCTTCATGACTATCTATGGTGTGCTTAAGTTACATGACATCTTAATGCACTGTATTCATATTTTTTTACTGTTTTTGTCCTCCATTCTTCTCAATTTGGTCAAAGCTAAATGCTTTTCTTTGAACACCAAGTGGGTTCTTTCAAATGCAGTGACGTTAATTGGATTTTCTCGTTTTTTTGCAAGCTATTTATCACTGTCTTGTCTATCTAGAATAGGATTATTGATGCCTTTGTGAACTCATTAGGCGTTAGTCATAGGACTTCCTTTGTTGATTTTATTTTAGGATGGGTATATACATGACATGTTAAGTTGGGTATATGTATATGACAAACCAACCACTAATAGCATGCTTGGTTTTGTCCCTACCCTAGATAGTAGTGGCTTATAGGAAAGCTCCAACTTCTTAGAACGAAGAACTTAGTAGTAGATTTTCCACAAACCATGTTTTGAGATTTTCAAAGCCTAAATCTAAGATGGTATCTTGCAAAACAAAAAGATAGACAGGGAATTCTGAAGCTCTTATGGTTATGGGTGTATGTATGTGTTTTAATGATTTCTACCGAAGGGTACTAATAGTAATACCTCAGCCACAAAGGTATCATAGATGGTTTTAGGAATTATGATCTTTTGTCAAACTCAACTACTAGAGTTTTCTACTGAATCTGAAATATGTTTCTTGTTACCTTTTCAATATTCTTGAACATTGATTGAATTTATCCTAGATTCCTTGAAATATCAGACCTTGTGTCATCCTTTCACCTCAATTTTTCTATGAAAAGTAGTTTAGAATTTGGTCGTTATTGTTTTGTGTAAAACTGTTTTGTAACAAAAATTCTTGTTCAAGTTACTTGGCCACTGCTTTAAAAAAATTTCTCTTTATTTGCCACACGGTCAGTTTGTTTTTGAATTAGAGTAATCAAGTTTTCATGTGGTAGAATTTCTTAACTTTTTGTTATGTAGGCATATAGAACAGATTTGGAGAGATTCTCAAGAAAATTTGCAGTTCAGTGCTCCTGTTTGATAATTATTTTAGGCTAAAGTATGAAATGTTCTTTCTTCTGATTAAATTATATTATAACTAACTGCTGTTTTCTAGTAGGTTGTCCTTGATAAAGAGAAACAGATTGGCATAGTGGATAGAGAGAGGTTAATGATGGTATAGAAACTGTGCGTATATGAACATACAAACACTAATCTCTTGAGTGTCTCATGTTCTTTTATGTTTAAAAAAAATGTTGTATCCACCCTATCTATATTTCTTAGAAGCCTTGCCTTTTATACTTGCTCTCAATTGTATTTATCTTTATCACTTGGTGGTAACTAAGACCCATTTATTTCCACTTTCTTTTCATTTCTTTCATAACTAAATTTCAAATTAACCAATTGGATCATGTAGCAACGTAAATCTTAAAATTATTTCTACTTTTTCCCTTTGCTTAAATATAGTTGATATTCACCAATTATCTTTTAAAGATTATACTTTACTTAGTATTTAATTGAGAGAAATGGATAGTGTAAATGAAACTCTCAAATATTAAATTGATGTGATTGTATTTAATAAAAGCATTATAGTTGTGAATAACCCTTGTCAAACTAATTTTTAAAAATATTTATTAAATAAAAATATACTTAATATGAAGAAAATTTTCTATTTAAGTTGTATAAAATCAAACTTTTCTTACTTATACCGTCATTTTATTGCTTCAAACCTTGGTAAAAAATCTTATTTATTTCAAGTAGTGAGTGCAATTCCTTCACTTTTAGAACCTTTTATGAGAAATGCAATAATATTTTCAAGTCTTTAAACATAAGAACTGTATCTTGCAGGGAAATCAAATTAACATGTTGACGTCATATATCTCTAATAATGCCATTATTTGTTCATGTTCCTTAATTATGAGTGCTAATTATGTTGTATGTTGCCAATTATTTCGAAATATCATGAGTGCTTCTTCTTGAATGTGGTAAGTAATCTTGATACATATTTATGTTGCCTGGGAATATAACCAAGAGCAAAAATTATTGTTCTATATTTTAGTCATTGGAATCATATAAAAGTATGTATATTTCTTAGATTAGCCTACCTTTCATGTTGTGGAGCTTTTATACTTTTGAAAGTACTTATTTTTTCATATTGCAGCATAGTGGAATAATATAACAGGCAAAAGAATTAACAAGTACATAAAGTGATCAAAGGGGAGCCAAGTATGTATATTTCTTAGATTAGCCTACCTTTCATGTAGCAATTATTAGTTGTTTTAGGAGATTTTTGTAACGAATTACTTATAATATATATTATTGTATGCTTTTTTTATTATGGTTGGAGTTTTCTATTTAAATTATTTCAAAACTTAGATATGTATTGCTCATGACTTAGTTATACAATACATATTGTTTTGATCTTTTAATGATGACGGTTTTATTTTATTTGATAAGTTATTACTTTTAATATGCGCACTTAAACTTATATTTAAAATGGAGTTATGGTAGAAAATGATACATGATAAATCCAAAAGTAACGGTAACTACAAGTAAGTAATTTATAGATAAAATTGTCTTAAATTTTTATTCGGAAGTAATTTGTAGATAAAACTCTTACGTACGGTTTGTGAACTATTATAAATTTTTGCTTTAGTGACTCTTTTTAATTCTAGTACGACGAAAAAATAAATAAATAAATGTAACATTATATTTAATTATTTTTGCTTAATAATTATTTGTGTTAGTTTTAAGTTACCTGCTAATCTTATTTATTTTTAATATTTATATTTATTTGTTAGTATTGTCTAAGGGACATTAATTGTAAAAAGAATTAAAAATAAATATTAAAAATAGATAATGTTATTACCGTGTTAATGGATATTAATTTTAATTGTTTATAATATTTATAAATAAATAAGATTGATGTCTAAATATTGAAACAATAATAATGAATCAAATTAGTGTATGTTAACCTTATTTATTTTTAATATTTAGCTTAATAACTACACAATTAAAATAAAGAAGGTTAGCATGTAACCTCAATTATTTTTAATATTAATATTTATTTAAGTTAACATATGTTAATTTTTCAATTTGTGTGTGTTTTTTGTATTGAATATAGAGGGTAAATTAGTTTTTATCTAATAATTCAGATTTATATATGACATATCTCCTTAATTTTTATTTTTTTTCTCTCACTTTTTATATAAAACTCACCACATTCATCTTTTTCATCCACACTCATATTTTTCATTCACACATTTATCTCTTTCATCCATACTAATATTTTTCATTCACACATTTATCTACGTTTTTCCTCATTTCCTTCCTCCATATTAATCTCTTCTCCTTCATCTACATTTTTTCTTTCATTTCTTTCCATCATATTCATTTCTTCCATATCGACATTCATCTTCCTTATATACATTTATCTCTTTAATCTAGTATCAATTTTTTTACTATATATTTTATCGTTTATATTTATTGAATGTGAAAGTATTCTACGTTTTTTTTTTAAATTATTGTGATTAGCATTATTCAAGTCAATGTTAAATTAAAAAAAAAAAACTTTAAAATAAAAATACATTAGCATCGATTTGACTAAATTTTAATAAAAATATCAACTTAAAATATTAGTGATGAGTTAGTGTGCACTCACGCAAAACAAGTTAAAGTTAGTTTTAACGATCGATGCTGATGAATTAACATTTATGATTTTAACATGATATTTGTCTGTGACGCAAATTCAATGCTAAAAAATATTTAATGTCACTGCCAAAACAGCTTATAACGTTCAACCATTCAATAGTCAACGTTAAAAATGACCAGTGACATTTTTGTAAATAAATACAATTATTAAACGTCGTTTAGAATTGTAATTCGACGTAAGAGGATATAAAACGTCGAATGCTCCATTTAACACACGAAACCCTCTTTTCTGCTCAAACTTTTCTAGAATGAAGTTTGACGACCATCACATGTAATCTTTCTTCTTTCATTTAATACAAGTGCATGTTAATTAATTACTTTAGGTATGATTTTCGTTTGTTTTGACAGATTATTTTCGAGTTCTTGTCCTCATAGGTGCACTCTGTTTTCTCTCTCACTTATGGCAACATTTTATTCCTATGAACCAATGTTAGTTTTCGTTTTCGTTTTGAAGAACTTATTTGTTGAACTTGTTTGTTGTTTTTTTTTTTGTTGAACTTGTTTGTTGTTGTTGTTTGACTGAACTTATTTGTTGTTGTTTGATTGAACTTGTTTGTTGTTGATACTATATTACACGTTCATAGTTCACGCTTTGCAAAATACCAAAAACTGAAAAAAAAATTTCTTCTTTTCAAGTCTCGTAAAATTGTAAAAAATGCTCACAATTAATTAATAAAATTGATTAACGTCGTATATTGATAAAAATCTTTTAAATTCGACGTTAATTTAACGTCTTCCGATATGACGTTATTCTCGAATTCAATGTCAAAGACCCAAAATATTTGAACGATGTTTTTGTAATAGTGTGCCAACCTTATCTATTTAGCATTGATTTTTGGATAAAGATAAATACATATTTTCTCTTAGCTAAATGGTTATAAGATAATAAAAGCTTTTGGTTGATATCAAACCGTTTTCACAATGAAATCATTTTAATGATTTGGATTTATGAACAATGAGATGAAACAATTCAATTTGGTCAAGGGTTTGATTAAAACAAACGCACCCTAAGTTATGAACTCCGAATAAACTCAAATATGTTTTATTTTTTCATACTAGGATTCTTATAAATAAAAACAGAACGAGAGGTGGGAACATATTAAATTTATCAGAAAATTATTTGAATTATATTATGTTTCTTTATATTTATATTTATTTGATCATCTCTTAGTTAATCAATTCAGATTTGATTAACATTTAAGAAAATTCTTTAAAACATAATTTTTGTTAGGAATAAATGAAATTTAATTAAGCACACATAAAATTCATGTTGGTAGCCAACCACTTCAACTTTGAGTTTGATTACTCAAACTTTATCTTTTTTGTCATGATTTTTAATTTTTATCCCTTTTTTTCATCTTTTTATTTCTTTTACTTTTATCTTTATATTTTACAACGTATTTTAAATTTATTTGTATCTCTTATTTTTACAGCTATTTTTTTTATTTCATCTTTATCATTATCTCGTTAGATTTACTATTTTATTTTATTTAAAACAAAATATTTAATTTTACGTAAACTAACATAGAAAAGTTCTACTAAGTACTTAGTACTTTAGAATTCAATACCTAGAACTTAAAATTTATTTAAATACCTTTGAGCTTAATACTTTCTAAAATCCTTAACTACGTTATATTGTGAAATCTATCGAAATTGAGGATTTTATCATAAATGATAATATTTTGGCTGAATTATAAATTAGGAAGCTATATTATAAATTGGTACGGGTTAGAGTATGCATGCTTAATAAGTAACTCTTTTGAAAATGATAGTTGTAGGACAAAATTGTCTAGATAGCTTTTAGTAATATTTTGGCAGGAGAAAGCTATTTGTTAACAACTGGAACTGGCAATGCACAGAAAGGGTTATTAAGAAGATGAAGTTGTCCCAACAAGATGGGAGGACATATAATGACATCACTTTAATATATATGGTTGCTAGTTAAACATAGGATAACATTGTTTTTTTTTGTAGGAGCTTTAGGATTTGTGGGATTGATCTGAGATCATTTATCATTGTAGGAATATAGTTTATTAGGAGTTGTAGGAAAAGCTTTGAAATAGAAAATGAAGAGGAAGTAATAAATTTGTAACGATTATCTAATAAATATTCAATATTTGATTTTTTTTAAATAATTCTTTTTTTCTTATTTTTTTTTAAAAAATTATTAAAAATTAATAAAAAAAATATCAAACCATTTTTTTTAAAAAAAAAATTATGAACAATTTTGATATGAGAACAAAGATAATCTCTTTCAAGTTTCATTAATTCAATGAAATCAATAACATGTAAGAAAAATTCATACAAAAGTAAATTGGGATTGAAACATGTTTTCAGATTTGTTTTCTCTTTTACTTAAAAACGTGAATTCAAGCATAAGTTTCTTTTTTTTTTTTAAAAAAAAATTGTTTTATGGAAGTTGTGGTTGTATGCATAGTTTTTCTTTATTATTTTTATTGCTAGCATGAAGTGGTCAAAGCCTTGCATGTCTTAAAGAAACAGAACAAAGCATCTGAAGGAGCTTCTTCGTTGGAGTGAAAGGGTGAGTGAGTGACACAAGGGCTAATTAACTCATCCTCCTTAGAAGATCCACTTCTTTTCAAACGCGAGGGAGAAATGTATGCTGTCTCAAATAGTTATTTGCTCCACTTCCTTGCCTCTAGTCGTTTTCATAAATGGGGCTGGAAATGTAGAAAAGCTGTTCTCCTACACATCATGTGAAAATTTTCTATGGTACTATGCAGAAGTGGGGTTGGAGATTTGATTCTGAAGGTGCTATGAATGAGAAGGATGGAGGTAAAAAGAAGTCTTACTTAAATGCATCACTTCTCTCTAAAATAATAATGTCGAAATCGTATTGAAAGAGTGGGACCTCTTTAATCTTTAGTAAAAAGTCACCCTTCCAGTGAAAAAAACTTATTTGAGACCCCTATTAAAGTCAATAAATTATCTAATTTCTTCAAAGTAATTATTTCATTCTTTCTTGCATTATTGTATTTTGAAAATCGTAATAACTAAATTTATCGAGCTAACTTCAATGATGGTGCTGGGGTCCATTTTGAATAGTGTAAGGAGCAGAAAGGGATCTATTTGAAACCAGGTATATATTCTGGGGGAGCCATGAGCACCAGCGGTGGGAGAGCAGAGTAACAGAACCTAGGGAAAACTGGAAAGGAAAGAAAATAAGGGAAAGATGGAAATTTAAATTGTTTTAAAGAATATGAGTAGAATATCCTAGTTTTGGAGATCATGAAATTCGACATCTCACTCGAATTATGCCGCAGGATAATAAGTTTTATGCAATGCAATGATTATTGAATAACGTAAAGCTGGAATTGCTCAGGCATATTGCTTCCTGCTTCTGTGTGTGATAAAGTACCCCTTCGTCTCTGCCTTCACGACCCATTCCACATCATGAAATTCACGCGCAGCAGGGAATCTCAACCCATGTGCTGCGTTAACCCACTCCCGCTTGCTAGGTACGGAACAAACGCCTTCTTTCTCTCCACGCTACGTAGCACCACAATTTTAAATATAATAAAAAAAAATAACAGAAGTTTCACTCGCACAGATTACTAAAATAAAGAAATTATTTTGTTCAGCCAATTTAAATTTTCATTTAATAATGATAACGGTGCTAGAAAGAAAATCATAGAATTCTTTAAATATATATTACTAGCATTTTAAAAGAATGCTATTTACTCACCAATTTAAGGATAGATATAAATTACTGAGTAAAGTTATAGATTATTGACCAGAAAAGGACGACCGAAATAATTAGGTAACTCGCCACTGGTCATTTATTCATTCCCATTCAACGTCCCGAACTCGCTGAGACATAACTATCTGTTATGCTATGGGGCAGAAGCAGGACCACCTTCGCACCTTATGATCCTTTTTCCAGCCGGTGAATAATACAAATGGATTTCAAAAAATTAACTGTTTCGGGTTTTGATTTTACCCAATAACAGGCAGTACTATCTGATGTACGTAATGTATTTAAATATGTAAGAAGCGAGAAAGAGGTAAGTGTAGTAGAAATAACAATGCTCTAGTTTTACTCTGTAGTCTGTACCAATTTTGTTGTACTTGAGAAAGTGGAATGAATTTGGTTCCAAAACTGGAAGACTTTTCTCACATGGGGTAAAGGTAAATAAGATCACCTGTCCGTCCAATCCCCTCTACATTTCTGTAACTGTAACTCACGCCCATTTCCTCCTATAATTAGACAAACAATCACGTCCTCCTCCAACATTTCACCATGCTTGATAATATTCTTCACTGTGTTATTTTGTTCCCTTTTGATTTAATATAATAATATTTTATATGGAACGGAAAAGACCTCGCCATCCACGCAGAAACAACACCCAAGTTATCGCAGAAAGTTTCGGGACAAAAGGCAAAGTTTTTCCATTGTTTAAAAAAGGGAAAAGACAAATCAGCACTAAATATACAAATCAATGAAATGACAAGACAGATAAAGACGGGTTAAATTTTCGTCTTGGAAAGGGGAAAAAGATGAAGAAGGAAAGAAAAGATAAAGAAAAAAAAAAGAGAAGATAACATAACAGTCACTGACTTTGCTGTACCCTTCAAAGTTAAAAACAGAGAAACAGACACGAATTTTAGGGGGAAGCACAAAGAAAGAAAATTGAGGCTACAATTTTGTTATAGCCTTATAGGAACCATTTGCGCTACAGTCCTCACCAACGGAATTTACAGAATTCCGCACAGAACTAGGTTCTCCGTATCTATAACCCGTACACAAATAACAATCGAGGAATAAATCACCCTTCACCTTAATTAACCATGGAGGAAAGCTAAACATAACTGTACACCAAACAAAAGCGTACTCCTACCGTGGAAGACAGAAAACAAAAGTAATTAAAATCAAGTACCTCAAGTAAATTAATGTGAGAATAATGTCAGCAAGTAGTGTTTCACAGTTTTCTTTCTTCAAGGTTGGTCACTTTTATGGCTTCAATTTCACCCACTCGTATCGTCCTTCCAAGGGCATGTCCTTCCCAATATCATAATTATACCTGCAGATTCACAAGGAATATAATACACACACATCAGTATATCAGTTTTTACTGTTCGCATTTGAAATGAAAATGTGTTACTATTCTTTTACTTTTCTGAGAAGCGTTTCTGAATGTCTTTCTCAGCGGCGGCGAAGAATTCTTCGAGCTCTGACTCCGCTGGCATTTTCTGGGGCGCTGGTGGAACGTAACATCGAGGTTTGGTTTTGGACTGCATCGTTGGCTTCTTCTCCTCTGAATTCACCTCCTGCGAATTCGTAATTCGAAGGTCACTCGAGAGACTCATCTCCCTCCTGTGCGGACACAATGTTGAGTGTTTCCGTTAATTTTCGGAATGTATGACGTGTATATATGTATAAGCGCATTATTGATACATGCACGTCAGAGAGTTAAGGAATTAGATTTTTGAACGGAAGAAATAATCATGATGACTTACACATACGATACGATGCACTAACACCTTTAATTATTTGAATTCAAACTAACGGAATCATTAAAGATTTGAAACGATTGAAGTCACTTTTCTTTTTTGAATTTAAAACTATCAATAATAATTTAAAGCTTAATTTAATTCGAGACCTCATTTGTTCTTCACGAAAGTTGCACGTCGACGTTTCAACTTGAGCGTTCTCTACCTGAAAAATATGCGTTACGATACACATTACACATTTATGAGAAGCACTTAATGAGAGACAAACCGCAAGTTGAATTAAATCCCTGCGCCGACATTAATTTTAGGTGATTCATTGATAATAATTAACAATAATCACCTCCAGATCTGAGAATTTGATGATTCGGTTTTCGTCGAATGATCCGTTGCTGGAGCAACACGACGCCGGAGATTCACCGGAACAGCGTTCCTCCGACTCCCGCGAGGTTGTATTACTCAAACTCTTGAGTTGGACGCAGGAGGACGGTGAGATGTTGTTGCTGTTGTTGTTAATGGCGATTTTCCTTCTCTTCGGTGAAGTCGCAGAAGCTCCAACGCCCAATGCAGTTCGAGCTCGTGTCTTCACCTGAGCCATATCCATGACTATGCTGTAATCTCAATTCAGTGTTGAGTGTGTGTGTGTGTGTGATAGAGAGAGAGAGAGAGAGAGAGAGAGAGAGGGATGTATTGTGTAGTGTTTTGTTGCGACGAGGAAACTGTTACAAGAGGGGAGAAGGTTGAGGCGTTGAGGGGTTTGATAGCGGTGCGAGGCGGTGATCACAGGCACCGGAGGGTCGGCGAATGGAGGAGTGACACACTGAGGGAGTTCTCGGTGGATGGTGTCGGAAACGGGAATTGATGATGCGGTTGGGAGGGAAATGAGTAAACGAGAATCATGAGGTTAGGAATGAAGAATCATATATAGATTGTTTCGGGTTGGCCGAGTCTGAGAATTCGGTTTCGCGAGTGAAGATTGGAGAGAGAAGCGGTCTCGAGCAAAATAATTGTGTTCCAAGGAAATTACACTTGTACCCTTTTCTTTGTTAACATTTATTTGGTTGTTAGTTTCTCCATTCACATTCTTCTTTTTTTCTCTTTTAGAATAATATTTCTTTTATATTCAGTTGTTCTTTTAGAATACTATTTATATTTTTTTTTTCTATTACTAAAGGAAAAGAAACAAACAACAAAAGGATCAATTGAGGGATTCTATTTGTATATATATATATATATATATATATCATTTTACTCTCGGTATGTCATTGTTTTCCTATTTTCCAAATTGAAGAATAAAAAATAAATAAATAAGAGTTTGTATATGAGTATTGGTGCGTGTGTTGGTATTGTTTTTATGATTGTTATTTGTGAAGATAAATATCTCTATTTTTAAATAAAGAGATGATTCCTTGAGTCATTAACAATGCACAGTCTAAATGAATAATATAAAGAAAAATTGTGGAAAACTGAACCCTAAATGAGAGGTGAATGGAGGTTGATCTCTGACAACATGGTATCAGAAGGAGAACATGAGTAAGAAAAGAAGAAGGGAAACATAAACGAGTGAAAACCATTAAATGGACTCAAACACCAAACTTTACTGTTGCAAATTATAGAAAATTATATTGAAAGTGAAGGAAATCAAAATATAGAATGCAGAAAATGGTTGATGTGAGGAAAACTAATTCCTGAGTTAAATGGATCAACATTTTTTGTGAGAGATTTTGTCAGCATATGGTTTTGTTTTTTATTTGGGGGGTTGGCTTTTCTTTTCTATACAGCTCATATTTGTTTTGTCGTGTGTGCCCTTCAATTGAAGACAAGGATTTTCCAAATGATAAAACAGAAGCTTAGATGGTTGGAGAGGGGACATTGCACACATGGTCATTTAATTTAGGACCGTGACGGCTTAAATGTGAGGCAAACATAAAATTAAATAAAAGTATCAAAAAACATATATTTTTCATCCTAAATACCTTACAAAAGAAGTAAAAGAATTTTGATTTAATTTATTGGTTTTTTAATGTTAAAAAGTAAAAAATTGATACCAAAGAACATTAAGTAATGTAAAATACGATTAAGACGCCCCATGTGACATACATGAAATTACTTACACGTGGGTTGTGATGGATGAAATATAAATTGGCAGACAAAATATGGACCACTGCCATAAAAGCTTAGGTTGTTTCTCCATTAATGATCCTCTCTGGATATGCCTACGTACGTACTTTCCCTATATATCATTCATCTTCCATGCAAATCATTCATCCTTTTCTATATATGTTTTCTTTCACTTTCTATTTCTGCCCACTCCAAAGGCTTATATTTTCCTTTTCCCATTCTATTTTCATTCTCATTATTTGTTAATACAGGTACATCCAGTTATTTACACTGTTCTTTTTTAATTATTTTTTGTTTACTAATTTTTCATTTTTTTAATTTAAAATGATAATTTATTTATTTTTTAACCTCAAATAGTTTGCCATATATGTTCAGCATAAACATGGAGATCAAAATTATTACCACAAGGGACCTTTTTCAAAATGAAAGGTAATTAGGGTAATAAACACTATTTAATTGCCTTGAAAACATATGTGGTCAGAAAGAGAGGGATGGTAATACATCTTTATCACAAAGATCAAACTAACTAATTAAAGGTGCAACGATAAAATATTTATGCGATTTCATTTGTTTATCTCTTCTCAAATCTTTTCAATTAAACAATTTTTTTAAAAAAAGAAATTAACTCAATTTTTCTCTAATTCCACGCAACTAAATTTCTACTTTGTTGAATATAAAAAATAACATTACTCAATGTAAATGTATGTATTTTTGTTATTATATTACTTATGTTTTACTTAATTGCATATTATGTTGTACATAATTCACGCCCATGGTTATTTTTGTAAGTAAATCAAATAAAGATCACAGTAATACGATTTTAAATTACATTATCACAAAAACTAACAATTATACCTCACAATTCGATCAATACATAAAATTCTTCCCAACATTCTAATTATATCATGATGTTATTATTATCATTTGACACAAATGTTATTGCATCTATAGGGTCCATTCCATGCATTTATTATGTCCAGTGCGAACAGACAAAAATTGAAGTACCACTATATATGCATGCAGGATCTGCACTCTGCAGCTAAATATAAGGGGACAAATCCACATAACTAAAGCAGTAGCAACATATTCACAGCACAAGAAACCCAGCCTAGAGGTACAAAGAATTCCTAGTTACTGCTATGATATGAGTAATATTATGTTAATGCCAAAATATCTTTCTCAACAAAAGAAAGAAAATAAAACTTTAAAAATAATTTGCATAAATAAGCATATATCTAGTTTTACATTTATAAATTAATTTATAAAACTGATGTATTAATTTGTACTCATTTAAAAAAAAAAAAACTCTTCTAGAATAACCGGTCTAAAAGAAAGCATAATTGGGCGAATCTAATTTTAAAATGAATAAATGTAAAATCAAATTACCATATTATTTTTAACTTTTTATTTGAAAAAAAAATACAACATAAGGTAGAATTGAATTGTAATCATTTATTAAATGTGTTATTGTAATCTTTCATAAAATGATTTTAAAAATAATAAAATTTTAAGTTATAATTTAAACTATTTAATTATTTATTTTTTAGTATAATTTTTTTAAAAAAATTTGTCCTCTAATTTTAGGTATTTAAAATTAGGTTGGTAATCTCTCCATAACACATGGAAAATTTTACCATTTTTTTATGAAGTATCTTATTTTGTAAAAACATGCACTAAATTAAACTTTTCTTAAAGATTATGAGGGACACTAGAACTAATAAAGATAATATTTGTAATTTCTTTTAAGAATTCTATCCTTTTTTTTCAACTACTCTATTAGACTTATGTAAATATAGTTAGATTATTTCATGAACAATGTTACCTTTAACATAATAATAATTATTTTTCACTTATATCTGATCTAATTATTTTAATTTATTTATTTAATTGATTTTCTTCTTCTGCTTTGTAAGTTAAAAACACATCAAATAATAAATGCATTTTAGTGCATCTAGAATAATAATCTATAAACATTATAAAATAATCTTTGTCACTTCTAGACATGGTTTGTTTCAGATAAACTAGATCAATATGAATTAACCTTAACAATACATTTTGACATTCTACAAAATGACAAGTTTTCTTTTAATTTAGATTTCACAGATATATCAAATTTCTTACTTTGTTTATCATGCATGTTAATTAATCCTAGTTGTTTTCAGTTCATAACATACAAGGAATTCTCATGTCCTAATCTAGCATGTCATAGGTAACCAATTGTATCTTCCTCTTCAAGTATAATTGTCTTAGAAGGATTGTCATTTCTAGCTCTATCTCTACACTGAGGTTATGATGACCTAATTTTCCACACATAAATTTTTTTTCCTTTTTTTTTCTTAAAAGTGGGTTCACTACAACAAAAATTTTTAAAATTTTTCTTCTTGTGATCAAGATTTTTCTAAAACCTTTCTGTAGTTGGTCTATCCTCTACCATATTTTCTTTGGTCAACAATGTGTTAGCCTTCACAACAACACACTCCTTTCAGCTAGTGTCTTCTATAATGATGTGCACGATTAGTTTTGACAATGACATTTGTTTGTACCTATGTTTCAGTTATTGTTTGTAGTTCATCTAGGATTTTTGAAGCTTTTTTATTAAAAGTTCTGAAACAAACTTATCAACTAGGGCTATATTTTTTTATTTGATATCTTCAAGCATTTTGTTGTATTGTTGATTTGGATCTTCATGTCCTTATCTTCAATCATTTAACAATGGTAGTAATTTCCTATGACAATTTTTTTTTCTAACGAACATCTTCGACAATATATTTGAGAATCAATAAGTCTGAAATATATGTTGCTTCCTTATATGAACAATATTTATAAAATAAGTCATTAGACAAAACACTAAGTAAAGTATGTTAGCTTACCTTGTTTACATGAATCTAGTTTTCAACTTGTTTTGCATGAGTATTGGAGTCAAGTTTTGAAGATGTGAAAGCATAATCAATTCCATACATATCTAATAGTGTAGACACACATTTCGGCCAATGCCAAAAGTTCTATCTATAAAAGACTTTGAATTTTGACACATTTGGGAATAGTTTCGCAAAGACAACTTGAGTTTCTAAAATAATGTTTTGATTCTCTAGAGTAGAGTTGTTGTTATTGTTCATACCATCAGTCATAAATTCTTAAGATTGTTGACAAATTTAACAGAAAACATGAACATAATGGACTTCTTAAGGCATGTATGTTCATTTCCCTTAACGATTTATCTGTAGTGTATTACATAAATCTCTTGTGATATAGCATGAACTTATGGGATATCTTAAAGAATCTCGAAACTAGTAAAAAAAATTCTAAAATATTTTATAACTTGACATCTAAAAGAAGAAAATAAAAATAGAGAGAAAATGAGAAGGAGAGAAGAAATGTTAGTTGTGTGTTTTTAGAGGAGGAAAACATATCTATTTAAAGACCCATGAAGAAACTCATCCTTCATTGACTTGTGGAGAAGGTACCGCACATTAGGACTGAAGAATTAGTTCTCCATGTCATAGTGTAACTACTCAAAAATTACAAAGAAACTGCTACTAGAAAATAGCAAAAAATTCACATCCAAGTCCAAGGAGCTTCAACGAAAGAAAAGGAATTTTGTCTAGAAAGTGTGGTAAAGATCATGCAAAAGTGATTTTGTGACACTTTGTTATTATTGTTTTTAATAATTCTCTAGTTGTTGCAAAATATCATTTTATTTATATTTTTTCTTTATAAGTTGCATAATATCATTATAGTGATATTTTTTATAAGAAAAATGAGGTCAAAGTCAACTCTTTCCCATGGTATTTTTTTGTCAAGAAAAAATTCTTTTTATACTACAAGAATTTTATTAATTATCGAAGAAATATTACCAGTAACAACATATCCATCAATAAACTGAAAGTTATTGACAAATCTTTCCGATAGATTTTACATTTCAATTTACCGATAGATAATTTTGATAGTACGAAATTCGTTTGTAAAATCCCTAGAAAAATCTATTGGTAAATTGTAAATCTTATTATTGACAAAAATTTATGTAGTAATGTATATCACAATTATCAATAACAAAAGTCATCGAAACAATTTGTCGGAAAATCATAATTTGTTTTTGTTAGTATCTTATCATCATAATTATTGATTTGTCGACACTTTGATTCATTCTTTCGTTAATGTTTTTATTTTCTTTCCTTAGTGTAGGCTAGACTTATACTTGTATGAACAAAAAACTATTTTGTAGCATCAATTCGACACGCAATGCTTAATATTATTATTTTTTAGGCTTAATTCTACTTCTGATAATCTAATTAGTTGAAAAATTCAAATAGACTTGTAATTCTTATTTGGTGCAATTAACTCCTTTAGTTTTTAAAATGATATAATTAGGTCATTTTTGTTAGATTGACGTTAATGTCGTATTCATACATGTCACTTGTTAGCTCCATGTATTTTTATTCTTTTCAATATTTTAAAAACATTTACCACTGTGTTAGGTTATTATTGTCTCATGTGACGTGTTAGGTCATTCTTGTGTTATGTGATAATGATAGTATAACTTGTCAGTATCTCATTCAATTTAATGTTTATATTTAAAGTTTTGACTCAATTTAATTCCAATTTTCATTTTAAATAAAGCAATTTTATCTCTCTCCAAATGAGACCAATTAGTAATTAAACTTAATTAGAACTTACATATACATGTTAAAACATTTTTTTTAATTATTAATAAAATCACTCCACTTAAATATTGAAATTAATTTGATTTTATACATTTTTAATTTTAATAAAGAAACCGTACTTTAAACTTATCATTTATAGGTAAAATCTATCCGTAATTAAAACTGTAAAAAATTTGTCCATAATTCATATTTGTTGACGGATTCATTTCTGTTGATAATATTTTTGGTGGTAAGTTGATGGAATTTTGCTATATATTAATAGGATAAATTCGTAGTTAAAGAATATCACATATAAAGTTTTAGATAAGTGTTTTTTTTCTTCCTTAACTAGAAAGGGTGAGTACATCAGTCTTTTTTTTTATACATTTAATTTGACTTTTATTTTAGAAACTTAATGTAAAGCTTTTATAATCTAATTTGACTTTTATTTTAGGAAACTTAATGTGAAGTTTCGTTTTTTTAATAGTACTGTGTTAAGAATATTAAAAAGGTTTCACATTAGTTCGTGATTTTTTATTTTTTATTTATTTTATTTAAAAAATTTATTTTTACTTTTAATTAAAATAATAATAAAATTATCACATATTAGTTGACATTCTGGCACGTAATGTGATGTGAGTGTCTGTGTTATTGTCTTAATCTCAATTTAGTTACTATATTTTTATTTTTTCTAAAAAAAATATATTTTTTAAATTAAAAAATAAAAGAAAATTTAATTATTATATAAATATTATGTAAATAATTTTATTAAAATTGATATTTTTAATAAATATATTTAATAAGATTAAGTTTACTTAAATTAATAAATAACAAATATGTTAAACTTGTTTATTAATAACATTCATAAAATAAAATAAAGTAAACATATCAACTTTTTTATTTTTTAAATAATATATTTTAAAATGTGTAAAATTCACTAATTTCTTTATAAATATTGAGTTGGTCTAAAAATAAAAATTTTATAAATTCAAATGTAAAATTTTAAGATAATTTTTAAACAAATTTATAAAAATTTAAAACAAATCAATTTAAAATTTAAAAACAATTTTAAATAAAGTTTAATGTAAAATATAAATAAAAATAAAAATAAAAATAATTGTGTTAAAATTATTTAATAAAAAATTAATTTTAATTAAAATATTTGTATAACAGTTATATAAATTTAATTTGGTTTTAATTTGGAGTAAGATAAAATTAATTAATTTTAGAAATAAAATTGAGGCTAAATTAAAATAAAATAAAAATATAAAAATGAGACTAAGATAATTATATCGTAACATTAAGACAACTGTCACATCATACTACTGTTAGATGACAAAACGTCAGTTTAACCTTTAAAAATATTTAATTTTAAAAAATATATATAAAAAATAAAATAAGATTTAAAAAAATAAAAAATGATGAACTTGTACATA
This sequence comes from Vigna reflexopilosa, assembly GCA_027742785.1. NCBI lineage: Eukaryota > Viridiplantae > Streptophyta > Magnoliopsida > Fabales > Fabaceae > Vigna > Vigna reflexopilosa. Next base: position 54,593,469 of record CM050911.1, on the reverse strand, counting down.
ACATTTTTTAATAATATAGTACTAAAAAAATCTTGATTGTATCGTTTTTTTGAAACAAAAATTAAATTAAGACGCATACAAAAATAAACCAATTTAAGATTTTCTTATATATAGAGAGACAAACAACATTATTTGAAAAAATATAAGTAAAAAAGAAAATGGTTGAAATTCACGTAAAAGGTGAAAAATGTTTCATCGAACAGTAATGAATCCCTTGACATGAAAGGTGAGAGAAACTATACATTTTTTAAAGGTTAAGATTCCATTAAGTACTAAAAAATGGATAAAAGAAAAGATACCATACCTTGATTTATAGGGTGGGCTCACAAAAGTATAATAGTTTTGCCTTATAATAAAGTAGCGTTTTGAGTGGAAGTCAGTGCCCTCATTATGCATGCTTCGTTAAGATTACTTTAACATCTCAAAGCGCCTTTCGTAAGCTTTAATTTAACAACTGCTTTATAACAACACAAGTTAACATTAGAGGCCAATCATGTTTCCACCAAATTTGACATTGTCACTTGTAGTCATAATTCCCATACTGGATTTCCATTTATTGTTTTTTTTTTTCTTCTTTTTCTTCAACAATTGTAAATGTTAGTGGAAGGAATTGAATTAATCTTTTTTTTTTCAAAATCCTTTAAATCAATCTTACAATTCTTAAATATTAATGAAAGAATTAAAACTCACAGTCTTTTCCATCAATTTTTTTTAGTTTTATCACTGAATCAACTTTATAATTCCTTATTTTATGTGTGTGCATACACTTTATTCTCTTTTCTACAAATTTGAGTGAGAGAGAAAATATTAAACAAGTGTGGAAGCTGAAAAAGATTTAATTAGTAATCACATTTTACATTTTTCTTCAGAAATTAAACTAATTTCGTTATTGTTCCATTTCTTTCAACTTAAATTTCATACATTAATTAATTTTTCAATGATGCATATAGTCACTAATCTTCAAAAAAACATTTTGAAGTGTCAATTTTTTATAAATATATATAAATTTGAAAAGACTAAATACATAAAATATATAGAATATATTAAAATTAATATATATATTATTTATATTTGTGAAAAAAAAATGGAAGGATCAAATCCTCTCGACTAAGGTTGCGATAGGATACATGGTAATCAACTCTATTTTAGAAAATTATGTACAATGAAATAATATAAATATCAAGATGTTGCATAAAACGAAACAAATTATCAGTAAAAGGTAATTTTTTTCACCATAGAAACATAGAAGGCATATTTTTGGTTGTGTTTGGTTAATATTTTCTTTTACATCCCTACCTAGGGTTGCGCATTGTTTGAGAGTCCCCAAAATAGCAGTGAGACAAAAATTAGTGATGGAATATTGAAATCTATATCTCTCACAAGAGTGGAATAGCATGCATAAACACATTCTATTAATACAAGTGACAAATATAGAAAGAAATTAAATAATGAGATTTAAAAGTTGTAAAAGGAAAAGGCCTATGATTAATTTGTGTTGTGAAGATATATTCGGTGAACAGTTTCTATAAGAAGCATAATTGGATGTTATGATTAGGGATATTATTCCTTTTATGAAGTAAGAGAATGGCTCCTCACTTTAGGTCAAACCTAGAAGCACATGCAAGGTGGATCCAACCCTAGAAAAGAAACTTCACGGATCAAAAGAAGAAGAAAAAATAAACACATATAATTGAACAACTTTGATCACAATCCGAAACTCCTAAAGGACAAAGAACTTTATGTTTTGTGTCATCTCTTTGTGAATCATGCTAGACGGTGGAATGAATTCAAATGTTGAGTGAGAAAACATGAAAAGATGAAGACGGAAAGTTGTGGAGTGTGGGGCGCAAAAACAAAATGAAGAATCTCTCAAGGAGTAATAAACGAATTAAAGGGATCTTGTTTTCTTTTCGCGTATATCTTTGAAAGAAAACAAAACAACATTTGTTGATTTCAATAGTAATAAAAATCTTATTTCGGGTTACTCTAACTGATATTTTTTTAATTGAGCTGAAACAACACTCCAATAGTTAATATAAGTTTTTCTTAAACCAAATTAGTATGAGTTAAATTTAAGATATTTTTTTAGGATGTAAACACATTTGAAGATTCAAAAAGCCCTTGAGGTATTATAAGTTCATCGAGTAAGATCGTTAGAATCAATCGTCTTACATTCAAGATATTATTTGTTTTGGAATCTGAAACTCTATCACAGTTTTGTTGATACCTTGAAAAATGGAAGAGAAAGGAGTATTTAATGTAAGAATCTAGAAATTTGATTATTAGAGTTGATAGATATTTTAAAATAATGAGACCGATTATTTTAGTTTTAAAATAATTCAATAATATAAATAGAATTTCTTAAACTCGTTTCATTACTTAAAACACAAACCATCTCTCTAAAAACTCTTCTCTTGAATTCTTTACCTTTTCTCTACATTTTCTAACTCTTGAGTCATTTCTTTGACGATCAGGAAGTATCTAAAAGACCACAACAACAAGGTTTACGTTTCTATCCGATCAATTTCTTCTATAAAGCAAGTAAGTTTTAACCATTTTTTTCCTTTCGCTCTTAGGTTGAGGTCATGCATAGTAATTCCTCATCGCATGTGTGTTTTGGTCTTTTTTCCTGGTTCCTTGTTGATCAGAGATTCTAAGGACTCTCTCTGATCTCTTTTCTATGTTTTGTAGACTTTCTTAGGATTCCTTGAACTCTAAGCAAAAAGGTTTCGACATTTATAGAGCTTAGTAGCTTCGATATAAGGTAAGGGATGCTAGTTTAATTGATGTTTACATGGTAAACAGGTTATAATATATGATTGTATGATGATGATGTGATTGAATTGTAATATTAAATTGAATTGAGAAATCAAGTATGTTCAATTGCCTATGTGAACATTGATGAACGAGGGTGTGTAGTTGTTTTGCTGAGGTGAAACTTGTTTTTGTTGAGTTTGAGATGTTAGTTTGGGGTAAAATATTGAGTTGCTAAGTGTTATAGATCTTTGATTTGTATTTAGTAGACAAAATATGTAGTTTTGGGGCTAAAAAGGAGATTTTAACAGGCGAAAAGTTAAAATAATGGATATTTGGGAAGAATTGTGTTTTTTGGATCGGTTTAAAGGTCAATTAAGACTGGTTTGAGTTCTGCGTTAATAGAAATCTGATGTAGAGCTGGTTGCTAGCTAATAGGGTGTGTTTTGTATAGTTTTTGGTTCATTTTTAGGGGTTTTGAGTAGTGAAATTCTAAAGTTAAGGTCTTAGACACATTCTACATCTTTGAGAACTGTTTTCAGGTCAATTGGGACTTGGTTGGTAGCTTACTTTGCAAAATCTGGTTTTTATATATCAAGAACCGTGAGTTGGAATTTTCGGTACTTAACTTGGTATAAATGCATTGAAATCATGTTTAATTGAGCAATTGGTGTCCAAATGTAAGTTATAAATCGATTTAAGAGTCAAATACGTGCTAATGATACCTAATTGGTCTTTTAAAATGAGTTTGAATAACATTTAAATCCAATTAAGAGTGTCTTGTTAAATGATATGGCGTTGAGTGGTAGTTCACTGGGCGCCACATTCCAGATGCTCTAACGTTGAGCGGTATTTTCGTAGCGTTGAGCGCCATATTCCAGTGACTCTAGCGTTGATGGTTAGTTTCCTGGTGTTGAGCACCACTTTTATAAGTCTTGGTCTAGGTTGTTTTTGTGTTGTTTCGTGATCTTTGTTGAATTATTTCTTGTACTTTGATGGATGCTTAGTGGGTTCACTTGAGTGCCTACGGTGTTTATATGAAATTATATTTGTGGATGGAAAAGTGTGGAAAAGAGTTTCGAGGAGAAAATTCTTATTGGTGGTTTCAAGTGTTGTAAGTATGAATGTATGGAGCTAAGTATTGGAGTTTATCCTAACACTCTAATGGTTCTAACACTCTAATGGTCATCCATTCTCAAGTAGAGATGGGTGAGGCATGTGGTGAAAGTAGCAGAAGATTCTAGTCTAGGGGTTTTACCTTTGTTAAAAGCCTTTTTGTTAACAAACTAACTTTGTATGGTAGTTTGGGGTGAGCCAGTAATATTACCATTACAAGTGCATAAACCGTCATAGTTCGACATTCATACTATATCCGGATGAGTCAAATCTTTGTTTATTACATGTTTTGACAATGTTTGATTACTTGGTTTGGAATCGTAATTTGTGTTGAGGTCTTAATCATTATATTATAAATTATGTTTACACTAGTTTACCATGTTTGTTTTCTCTGTGCTTGTATTGTATTGTTTGTTCGTGCATCGACTATGATCATTTGGTGGGTGTGAACAGAGGATGATGATGTATCAGTGGAGCAAGCCTTAGGTGGAGAAGGTGTTGATGTTTAGATCTTTATTTCTTTTACGTTTTACTTAGTTATAGTAGAGATTCACTGTATATAGTTTTGGTTTAATGTTTGTATATAAAGTTTAATTTTATAGTTATATTAGATGATTGTAATAAAAATTTATCTTCTCCCAGTTGTTAATTGATCTATTTTATTAATTATATGATAGTTCCTTTATAATTCAATACTATATATTTGGAATGTTACATTTAAAATGTGTTTGATATTGACTCCTAGAAGATATAAGACTATTGGGTATGATAGTAACAAACATGAATAAAAATTTTACATTTACGGTGTAATTGATATGAAAAAAAATATACAAAATTTACCATTTTGTATAGGTTTAATTATTTTTTAATGCCTTAATAATTTTGTATATTTTCAATTAAATTTCTATTAAAAATTTTCACTTTCTTAAATATTAAAAAAATTATATTTTTCAATTGGTTTTGTATAATGTTTTATTTTAGCATCGATTGGAGTTAGATACTATTATTTTTCATCATCATTCCTTAAGTGTCTTTGGTAGAAAATAAAAAAAAAATGAAATTGAGATCTTATTAAAAAAAATTATTGATTATCTAAGACCTTTATATTTGGAAATTGAGTCTCTAACGTCAATTGGGATTATGTGACTTTTTTTTTCTAGTCTCTAGGAAAATAAAAAGAACTTGGTTAATAAAAATTGAACATATAATCCTAATTTTCTTTATAAAAAACTAACGTAGTTTTATTTTACAAATTAAATACAAATAAAAATAAAATCAATTATATAAAGACACAACACAACGCCATTGGGAAAAGATAATTACGACTTCAAAATTTAACTATTTTTTATTGTTTAAATTCATTGTACAAAATCATGCTATCACATCATTACAATTGTTGATAAAAATTCAATTAAAAAACAAAAAAAAAATTCAATAAGGCAAAAACTGTTAATAAAAGTTTTATTAAAAATATCCAAATTTATAAAAATAAAATAAAATATAATTAAATAATTTTTCCATTTTTCATATTTAATTAAAGACACATAAAGAACCAATACGTAAAGTAAGAGTAGTCTCATCCCAATACTTTTTTAAAAAAAATCTAATTAAAAGACTTAATTGAAAAATATAAATTTTGATCCTTCAATAAAATAGTGAATGAAATGTGTCAGAGGTAGGCAGTGCTCTAATGCTAAATAATTTTCTTAAAGCATGCATGTCACTTTCGGAGGGTAGAGAAGAGAAATGGGTAGTTTTTTTCTGAAGGACCTCTCTGTGGTCACTTTATAAAGTGTGACTTTTGTGGCCAAGACCTTTTTCTCTTTTCCAAACTCATGCAACAACTTCCATTGCATGGACAAAACACAATTCAACCCTGGCTCGCTAATTGGAGAAAGATTTATGTACTATTAATTTAAAATAGACTCTCTTTTTTAGGTTGCTCAAAATTCACATTAATACCATCTCGTCTTGTTGCAAAATTTAGACTATTTTAGGAACATTATAATTTCTCAAAAACATTTCAATATCAGTTTCACTGAAATATTCTTAAAATATTCTCTCATCTTTTTCTCCAATTGTCTTTCCTTCCTTAGTACCTTTTTATTTTACAATACTTTTATTTATTTTATATTTTTATCTTTGTGTCTTCTCATAAGTTCTTTTTTTTATATATATATTTTAAGCTCTTGGTAAAATTAGAGTAAATAAAGCCGAATCTAATGATAAAGATTTTTTTTTCTAGGGTCAATTTGAAATAAGACAAAGAAACAAATTGGAAGTTGAGAGTACTCTGTAATAAAAAGGGTGAAGGAAAGAACAAAAATGAAGTGGTATGATAAGAGAAACAAAAATCCGGTATAATTTTAACACCCAAGCAAACCGAAGCTACTACGTATTAGTTAAAACCAATTAAGAATAATTTCTTGTTAGTTAATCAAAATAATATACTTGAATATCCTATTAGAAAATTGTTTTCCCATAAAACAAACATATTTTTAGGTGACATTAATTAAACTTTTTCAATTAATTTTTTCAAATAAAATCATCTTAAGCATGTTAGTATTATATGAAAATCTCAATAAAGAAAATTAGAAAATATTCCAAACTCATGATAAAATCACATAACGTACATAAATAAAAATACTAAGAAAAAAAAAAGACATGATTTCCTTTACAAAAATCATTTCATACTTTGAATGCCGCATATTAGAAAAAAGACATGAAATATTAAAAAGATTATCATTAGTTAATTCTCTTAGTATCTAAAACTAACCTTTAAATTTTAGAAATTTTGGCTTTGAAGAATTTAGTATTAATTTTCTTTATCCAATCCCTATCAAGTTTTTTTAGTTTGAATTAATTTATCATCCTATTTAGTATTAGAATAATTTTTTCTCATCAAGTATATTAACCCATTTAAAAAGTATTCTCAATTTCTTCGTAAAAATGAGTCTCCTTAGACATTAAAGAATTAAAAATTGCTACTAAACTATTATAAGTTGAATAATTGTTGTAAATTCAAACAAATTATTGACAACGAGAGTGATATTCTCCAAAAAAGACATATGAAAAAGAATCAGATTTCATTAGCACACAATCATCAAGATTCATAATAAGAGAAAATTCATTCACAACACAATTATATCATGATTAACTACCATTGGCTCAGGTTGTGACTGAGCAACAAGTTGCACCTTAAAAGCCTAAACCACAAACTCCATCAAAGGCTCCACCGTCAATTCTACCACTTGAGCTAAAGAGTCATTAATCTTATCTTACGCATCAATCACCTTATGACGATAATGTTGTTATATTTTTGTGTTAATTGTTTTCTCCCTACCAGAAATAACATTGGTACCTTGTTGTAATAGTATCTTTTCATCAAAATTTGATTAGACAAATTAGATAATAAATTAACATCAACCAAGACATGTGCAAACCTCAAAACTAATTCTTCGTATAATCATCTAAAAATAAAGGTGTAACAATTTCTCGTATTAAGAAAATAACTTTCAATTGCCAATATTCTGAATGAAGGCTATGAATGCAAACCCAACATTGAGTTTTTGTGAGCTTTATGCACATAGGGATTTATCCAAGAAAAAACACAAAGAATAATGAGAGATAAATTCCAAGTTCCAACAACCAAAACTATTCACATGTCTTCTAAAGAAAAAAAAAATCATAAAATCCTTTGTGAAGTAAAATTGTCTTTCATTGACCCAAATGCTTTCAAGTCACATCAATTTTGTTTTTAAATAAGTCTAAATGTAAGTGATTTATCCCCTTTTGTTAACAAAATACCTCCATGTAAATGATTTTTTCATTTCTCCAAACCGATAAAGTAAACTTCTTTATAAATTTGCACAGTTACCATATCTCTTTTTACAAAAGAAAAAAGTAATTAAAACAAACGAATATAGTATCATATGATCGTTCGACTTGTCCTTCACCACTCTATCATTGTTTCTAAACATTGAAAGGTCACTTCTAACCCAAGTGTACATAAATTGGACGAGTTCTCGAGCAGTCAATCGGTATGACCACTATTAGGTACCAGCAACACAAATCCAACACATTACAGGTAAAACATACTTATCAGCCTTTGGACCGTGATTAGATCATTTCTAATTAAAAGTCTACTTCGAAACTTATAAATACAGAGATAAGGTAAGGAACTAGGTGATTGTATTTATTCTAAATTTAAGATTGTACTATGATAACCAATCGGACACATTTAACTGACTTAAACATCGTAGTGTCTTTGACAAATATTCACCCACCAGACTTAAAAATTAAGAGTGAAATACTAAAAATAACAATAATAAAGACTTAAAACAACATTTAAAAATAATAAAAAAGTATGAAAGAATAATTTTTGACTCCACGGTTCAAAACAAATATTAAAATTTTTATGTTTCCTCATAAAAAAGTTAGAAAAAAAAAATAATTTTCGATAATCTTGATCATGTAAACATCAACAACAAGTATAACCGATCATCTTACCTAAAGTATCAAATCTGTATAGTACTAAAAACTTCACTCACGAAGTGATGCATGCTCTACACTGCTGCACAAAGCACTAAAGTAAATAATATCCATAGTAAGTGATAAATTTAAAAAGTGTATTCCCGTAAGAAATTTGTATTGATTGTTCATGTTACATTTACCTAATTAAATCCTATAAAATATTCAGTAATTAAAATGGTCTCTTAAAATTAAATTAACTAGCTAGTCTTTCTAACTTTTTTTTATTATCAAGTACTTTCAACCATCAATCTATTACAAATTGTGATAAATTGTGTGATAAAATTGTAAAATTTATTATAAATATTGATTAGTAAATAATTGTGACAAAATTTAAAATAAAATTACATCGCCTACTTTCTTACCAAAAGCGTCACAAAAAGAATTTGAATTATATTAGTAAGAAAAAAATAAAATTGTGTTATATTTATATTAACTTCAAGGACCGTTCTTAAACGAATATTATTTTGTGCTTAAGTAAGATGATGTAAGAATCTATAATTTTGTTCTCAATTAAATAATTCAAAGTAAAATAGAACTAACATTTAAGCAAGAATGTTTATCGATAATTTTGCTTATATTATATTGCTTAAAGTGAAAATAAAATATATTTAAGTGATAAAAAAAATTTTAAGTTCAATTCCTTGCTAAGTTATCTTCATATTTTGATGAATTTTAATTTATAAAAACATTAAATTTTTTTTATGAAATTTGGAATCTTGTTTTAGTATTGTTGATTTAAGGTAAAATAAATTTTATATTTTTAGTAGAGCGTAATATATGTAAAATTATAAAAAAAATTATCATCTATTTCATGGATTCCATTAATTATAAAATATATTAATACAAAATGATTAAAAATATTAATTAAAATGTTATTATCAATTGTATAATATTTAATTTTAGCCTGTGATGTAAATTTGGATACGTTATGTATTATTTTAAAGGCACAAAGAAAGGAAATATAGAAATATATGTCCATAAAATTATTAAATGAATATTTCATCTAATATATATGGGAATTTTTTAAAAATAAACAAACTAACTAAAAAGTAATTATCATTCTATTCACTATTATCAATTTCATCTTAGTCATCACTATTAGATAGACACTATCAGATAGGAAGGGTTAATGTTAGAATGTAATGACTCAATTATTTCTTGATACCTTCTTTATATTGTTTAAAATTTAAAGTTTGTAAACCACACCACATGAGTGGCACACTCATCTTGTGCAGGACAATCAAATGGTTCAAAAACACCTGCGGATACGTGGAAACAAAATCCATGCTATATATCATTACCATAACATAATCCTTTGATTCCCTTTAATTGAATTGTAATGGTAGTTGTCATCTTAACATCTTAAGCATGTCTTATGTCTTAATTTTTATGTTGAAAGTACCACGTCGATTAGAGATAAAGTCAATTTATAATATATAAGTGAGTTGCAAACCTTATCTTACAATTTGATCGATTTTGTGGAGTTGAGTTAGACTTAAAACTCACTTCTTAATATGGTATCAGAGCTATAATTGGAGCCTATCCTATCGATATTTATTCTTTCTTGGAAATTTCTATTTCCACTTGTTGTTTATTGGACCACCCAGTTTCTACTATCATACACGAGATGTCTTTACCTTGGCGTGAAGGGAATATATTACCTCACCTTACAAGTCGGTTTTGTGGGGTTAGGTTAGACTTAAAATCCATTTTTTAATATCTTATCCGTTTGTACGAAGATATTGTTTTTCCTTTTATGTTTTATTTTGTTGAGATTAAAAGAAAAAACATATTAAAATATTTTGATAATTTAAATTAAATTGACTTAATTTTATCACCAAAAAGGTCAATTTTTTAATTAAAAGTAAATTAAATCTAAAATTTAATTAATTTCTTTTGCTTGGTTACCTAGACAATGTTGGATAAGTTGTTGTTTCTTTGCATATATTAGGTCTTACTTGACCTTTATTTTATTTTTTTTATTTTTATATTACCAAAAATATGATTTACTATAAATAGAATTATTTTGAATGTATATTCTTTTAATGATATTTTTTAAAAGAACCAACTACCCATGCCTATCTAGCATCAAGAACTTTTATCATTTCATTCCAAAGGTAGTTCGGGCTAGCATCTCAAAGGAGATTCTAATCAACATTCACAAGTACGATGAAACAATTGACCCGACTAAACATCTAAAGGCATATATGATCCAAGTTAGTATTCACACCCAAGACAAAATGGTGTTTTATAGGTTGTTCCCCACAACCTTATTGGATGGACCAGCCTTGGACTAGTACATGCTACCCTCGTACTTGGTGGACTCTTTTGAAGTGTTAAATATCATGTTCAAAGCTCGATTTGTTGATTGTAATGCAGTACCCACAACATAGGTTGCTTTAATGTACATAGAGTAAGGAGAAAACAAGACCATCAGACACTTCATGGAAAGGTTCTTCGTAGTAACAACCAAGATCCCAAACCTCATCTCGTCCATGATTATGCATTATCTTATCTATGATCTTTAATTCAGACCTTTCTTTGGCTCCCTCTTCATATAGATGTTGAATAACATGGATGATCTGAGGGAGCAAGCAACCAAGTACATGATTATTGAAGAAAATAGGATAAAGAGAATGAAGAAGTCCAATATCCCGATAGGAAGGAAGAACAAGAAGGGCAGTGCCAAAGAAGTATTCAACCTAGAACTCATCTAGCTCCTATAACCTCAACCACCTTCCCCTAATGTCGATTCGACAAAGAAGTGTTTATAACACAAAATAGAACACACCACGGAAGAATGATAATATCTAAAGGATCTCATTGAAGAGTTTATCCACTCTGATGTCTTGGCTCAGTTTGTTCGACAAAGCAATGACGATAAGGTAGGGAACAAGGAGGACGAGGCTTAGGAAGAGGAATGTGGGTTTGGTTGATAAAATTTCAATTTTTTTAATGTGAGTTTAACTCACTTAACCCATTGGTTAAAGAGATTCGATCTAGTTGAAGGTGGATTGATCCGTAATCTACTAACAACAATATTTTATTTTTATTTTCACAATTTTTATAAGTTTTTGTATTAAAAGTATTTTCTATTTTTAATTATATATATAAGTTTACAATTTGATTTTTTAAGTATTAGTATATTGTTCAATAATATTTAAATAATTTAAATATTTAATTTATTTTTTTATCAATTGATACACGTTAATACTTTAAGTTTTTAATTACTATTTTTATATTAATATTTAGAGAATTAAGTAAATCCTTTGCTTCCATTATTATAAAAAATAATCAAATCCATTCATTTTTATTATATTATAATAAATATATAAAATAAATTACAAAAATAAAATATTTATAAATAAGTTAATCCATTAATCTACCGACATGTGTGGATGAAATCAAACTATAAAATTTCTAATATCTAAATTATAAATTGTTTTAAATTAACTTTTTCTTAGCTCAACTGTTAATTCACTTTGGCACCACCCTGTTCTTTATATTTATATTGTGTAGAGAATAAAAATATATTCTCAATGGTGAAAATTATATTTGCACTGAAACTTAATAATTTTCTTTTTAAATCTCTTGTTTTCTTATTTGTAATTTAAGATACACTAATTTTTCTTCCAAATAATCACAACTATTTTGAAACTTTCAAAATCCTGTTCTTTTCCTTATTCCTCGTTCAACCTAACTTCTCTTCTTCTTTTTTTCTAGTCTTCCATCTCCCTCTCCTTTCTATGAACCCAAGTGTTCGTGTCTCCTTTTTTCCTTCCCATAAACCTTCCAAGAGTGACATCGTGCGAAAATGAAGTCCTACAAGAGGGACGATACTAGACAACAGTGTCGCACGAGAACTACGCCACACAAGGACAACTTTGCGTCAGAACCACAATGAAACTATTGATGAGGAGATGGACAAAATGTGATTTTGTTATCTGGTATTTATTTTGTTTGGATTTTTGTAATTTCATATATTCATTTTAATATATGTTTGCGTTTTTTACCTATTATTTTTAATAATTAATATTTTTTTTTTTCATGGTTAGAAAGATAAAATATGAAGTTTTATTTTAAGCATATTTTACGTGGTATTTGTGGCAAACACTTTTCAATTTTTTATTTGAAGAGTTTTTAAATCTAGTAATTTTATAAATTTCATGTTCAATCAAGTTTAACTGATGATAAAAATGATGATAAAGTGACAATGATGTAGTTATGTATGTTATAACTTTTTGTTGTATATCTATTGTTCTGAATTTAGATAATTGAACCGCGTCATATGCTTTTGTAAAGTAGAATGGATTTGCATTTGCTCAAGGGAAAGAAGTGACAGTGCTCTGCAGTTTCTCCCAGGATATTATAATGATCATCATTACGTATAACCACGACGGACTTTCATTCTGTTGGAGTGGTCCAAAATCAAAGAGAAAAATTCTGTCTACAAACCAAAATGAAAAAGACCAAGAGAAAAGGCCAAAGCATTGTAGTAACAACTAAGTGGGAGACAAGGAAAGAACATTTCGAAATGTCAATACATGAACCCTCCATGTTCCAAAATAAACGGGTTTAAAATCAATATTACACTTCCCATTTTCGTCCTTTATTTGGACCATAATACGAACAGTGGTGGTGGGGAGCACCATATTTTATTCCCATGTCAATGTCTTAATGCTAAAAAAAAAATAACACATAAAACCTATTTCCATGTCTTTCTAGTTAGTTTGCCCAAACACACTAAAATACATGTCGGAAATCAATTAGACATGCACATTGTATATTCCATAAAAATGTACATAATAAGAAAACACAAATTTGTTCCTAATTATCCACTACTTCGCCCTACAAATTCAGACACCCAGTGTAACAATTTTGATCTGTTTCTCTCTCCTCTCATCTTTCGCACTTACTTGGGGACCAGAGGATAATTATTAAGTGCATGGACTTTTGTCATAGTTGGAGCACTCGCAGCCAAAAAAAACTATGATTCTGGTTCATGATTCCAAGCTTGTCGCTCCATTTGCGACTTGCAAGTGAAGGAAGCTGGGTACTTGACCCAACAGAAAGAAGGTTCCAAGACAACATGCAATCCAATAACATCCTCATGGAGTCGCTAATTCCGATCATAGGTTTTATCCAACACTACCAACCTATATAATAAGGTGGTCTAATTTGTTATATATGGCCAATAGACCAGGCAATAAAAAGTTACTTTAAGGAGTTTTTCTTCATGTTTTCTGTTAATATATTTTCAGTAATATATTATTATTATTCTATTACTGTTTTTTGTTTTTATATGTGTTTTTGTAAAGAAAAGAAAGATGAAAGAGAGAGATGAGATGTGTGCAGAGAGAGTTGAAAGACATTGTAACGTGGCTCCAGATGGTGTGTCGCCGTCAAAACAGATGTAATCCGTAGGCACTGAGTGAGTGGCTGGCTGCCATGCTAATGGTGGTGTGTGTTAGGAGTATCAAGGGGGAGGTTTTTGATCGGGGAGTCAATGAGCAATGAGATGTGAGTCCAACCTTATAAGAGATTGACACCACTCTAGCATCCCCATCCAACCACGAGTAGCCCTCTATACTCCCATCGGCTCTGATACCACTGTTAGGAGTATCAAGGGGGAGGTTTTTGACCGGAGAGTCAATGAGCAATGAGATGTGAGTCCAACCTTATAAGAGATTGACACCACTCTTTACCCAAAACCTTAAGGCAATGGGTTAATGGGTCTTCCCACTTATAAAACACTCTACTTTCACATTTCTATCCAATGTGGGACTTAGACTCACACTTGAAACCCCAACAGTGTGGACCTTGTTCAAAAAATAAAACTAAGAAAAAAAAAAGAAGAGAAAAAGATAGAAGTGAAAATGACCTTTTCTTTGTTGCAGACATCTAAGCAAACACTACAAAATCATTGGAAATTGAAAAAAAAACTTGAGGGTCGGTTTGTGGATCCCACGAAATGGGTTATGGCAAAAGAAAAAGGAGTGCTAATAAGGGCCCTCCCTCAAACCATCAATAGTGGCATTGAATTCCGCACTTTGTCGCCATTCAAAATACTATTTCTCTAATTCTTCAACTTTTATTTTTACTTTTTTCAATAAACTACCATACATTCAATTTCTTCTCTAAGGTTCATTCTTTTCAAATTTACAAAATTAAATTACTGGATAGGCATGCACATCTAACAATAAAAAGTTAAAAGCTTTAAAATAAGATTATTTCTAAGACCTATTTTAAATAATTTTATTAGCTTGGAGTAATGAGTTATACAAATCTAGTCAGTAATTTCTATATTTATGTATAGAACTAAAAAAGATTTTAAATCATATGTTATTTTCTCACTATCACTATCAAGCATGCTCAGAATTTCAGTGATGTATATCTGTTGTCACTGGATACAAGAAGGAAACAATAATAATAATACTTATTAAAACGCTACAATTATTTAATAAAAATTAAAATGGACAAAGACAAATATTCTACTATAATTTTGATATAGTTCTTTCATTAAAATTAAAAATGTTCTGCAATAACTATCTTATTCTAATTTTTATTCGCATTTTATTGATTTTAAATTATAATCGAGGATATAAAAAAGAGAGTCAAATATTAAACATAAGTTTTGTTAATATGTTTAATATGCACATGTTTGTCTTTTTTTTTTAATATAACAAGAGTTCTATTAAGTTACAAAATAAATTTTAACTATTGAAATAAAAAAAATATAAAGAAATTACAAAAAAGTTGTCATAAAAAAATAATTATAAAATTAAATAATTTTTATTCTGAAAAATTTTATTTTCATATTATTTTGAAATTTGAAAAAATAATATATAATTTTTTTATTTAATTTATAAAATTAATGCTAAAAAAAGTACGAAATTCATACTTCATATTAATAAATAAATAATATTTTGATTAACTATAATAATTAAAATGACATGTGTTACATACAAATATATACACCTTTTATGATAATAAAAAAATAAAATTATTATTATTATTGTTATTATTATAATATAAAATTAAAATATTTTTTATTATAAATAGTTATTTTAAATTTAATCAAATATTATTTATTGTAAAAATCAAAATTAATAAAATAATTATTTTAATTTTAAAAAAATATTATTTAAAAGTAAAATTAAAAAAATTGTAAACACCAAAATGAGAAATCATAGGTTATATAATTATTAATTTAAGAAAATAATGGATAAAATTATAAAATAATATAAAGATATTTTAAATAAATTTATACATATCTCAGTTATTCTATTAGCTTCATAAAAATAATATTACACAATTCAAATATTGTTATGTATCTAGAGAAATATATTTTTTTTGCACATTTTGTGTTTTAATTTTACCCTCCAAGTTATATTTTTTAAAATTTAACTATTTTTTTATTTAACCGTTTTTTTAAATTTAATATTTTCTATAATTAAATAAATAAATAACATCTATAAAATAAATAAAAATTATCTATAATTAATTTAAAAATTATAATTTCATTACTTTTTATTATTATAAAAAAGTATATATATATATATATATATATATATATATATATATATATATATATATATATATAGGCACGTAGATTTTCACTAATATTAATAATTAAAGTGTATATAATCATAAACTATTTAATCACAAATACTTTGTTAGTTTTTTTTTTCTCGTAAAGTCATATAATGTTTACCTAAAAAATATGACATAAAATTATGATAATATAATCTTAGATATAAAACTTGTAAAGTTTCATTTTAGAAGGCAATACTTGTCCTATTTTTATGCTAAAAGTTTACATAAATTATACAAAATAAATGCCTATTTAATAATTTAATACTCAAGTATAATTAATATTTGTATATTAATTAATAGGTGAAATAAAATAGTTTTGACATATATTTACTTTTTATATACTCGTCCTTAAACAATTCACCTTTGTAAGAGTTGAGACAAAGGTTCATTCAAGATCTCTTCAATTTCATCATTTTCATCATCTTCACTAACCTCTCTAATTTCATCATCTGCAGATGTTGATCATCATCTCTTAAAAAACCTTTAGACCAATTATCAATTCCTTCTGATAAGTGTTTCTGAATTTTTCCAGGCCAATTACCAATTTCTTTGATGTCATTATACTTGTGCAAATTAGATAAAATTAGATAAGACAAAAATTATAAAATGAAAACTCATTATAAAATCATATTTTGTAAGAAATTGTTTAATAGTGAGTATTTCTGATTTTTTTTTCCAGACGAATTACCAATTCCTTCATATGTCATTATGCTTATGAAAATTAGATAAAATTAGATAAGATAAAAATTATAAAATGAAAACTCATTATAAAATCATTTTTTTGTAAGAAATTGCTTAATCGTCAATGTTTCTGATTTTTTTTTTAATTTGGGTTACTGTAGAGATGACAGTGAAAAGGTTGAAGTAAAAGAGATGAAAGGAAAGGGTTGAGAGGAATGAGAGAGGTGAGTAAGGGTTTCAGTTTTTTTTTTTTAGTTTTGAGAATGAAAATTATTTAAATATCTTTGACTTTAAAACTTAGAATCCATTATATATAAAGGTATTTTTTGTCTACTATAATCCGGAACATATTATTAAAATATACCATCTGAAAAACAGACGTCCCTTGTATACAACAACTATCAAATAGCATTATATAATTTCAAAAATTTATGTTCAAAGAATACCATGCTTGAGAAAATAAAGTGGTAATGAGTCACTCATCAAACCATCAACCAAAATAAAATTTTAATATAAACTATTTCAAACCTTTAAAATATTTTTTGAGTATTAAATCGTGATTTGTCAACATTATATCAAAGTTTTAATTTCATGTAAATTTAAATGTGACTTTGTATTCACCAAATAAAAAACAAAGTTATACGGAAGTTAAAGAATAAAATATCATTTACCATAAAGGTGGATGGGAAGAAGATATATTCTGAGTATTGCATTGAAGTCCTTGAATTTTAATTTCTCTCATTTCTAACTTATCTTTTCTTTGTCTATCTAACCTAGTCTATCTTTTATTATTCTTGTCTTTGCAATGATTGGTTTAATATTTGAATTTTACTTTTGAAAGCATCAACATCCATAGAATTTGATCATTGATATGGAGATGAAACCAATATTTTGTTTACATATCCAAAATAAAATATCTTTTATTTTTTTTTCAATTAAAAAAAATCTATATATCCATTAGATGGTATTTAATCACTCAATCATTAGCCATTAGTAACATCTCTATAGAATCTTGAGATATGAACTCTTTTCTTTTTCAAATCTATCTCGAAAATATCATGCAAATTGGAAAGTCACAAAAACACATTTTTCATGAAAATAAAAATCAATGAATGATAGAACCAAATCTGCTGAAAAACATCATGCACAGTAGTGACTTGTGTGAATTTAAATAGTTGTGGTCGAGGACACTCATAAGGAAGGTCCAAATTCCATTTCAAAGGCCCGTGTAAAATCAACCCATGAATGAAAAGGATTGGTGCTAGTTAAGGAACAACTACTTCTTTGTGTAGATGAATGGCTGCAATATTGGTTAAGCTATCTTCATCCGGTGTATTGTAAGAATTGAAGAATGGTTCTGCTTTTTAAATATCCATTGAAGGACATTTGAGCATGTAAATAAAGGAAAATCCAGCTTTACACTCCTTAGCTGAAATCATGGTGTATCATTCAGATTCATGGTTTATGGGTTAATTTCGACCGTCACTAAACCTAGGTTATATTTTTTCTGGACTTTTTTAAAAAATTAATTCCAAAAGCCCCAGGTCAGTTGAGACAGAATTTGAGTGGAATTAAACCCCTAATACTAACTTATCTCAAATTTTTTACTTTCTTTCATAACTTACCTAATTAAAAATTATATATATATATATATATATATATATTCTAATATATTTGTATTAACTTATATTATCAGTTATTAATTTTAAACATATTATTACAGTATTTAAAAAATTATTTTTATATTTAAAAGTTCTTATTTATAGTTATTATTATATATAAATTGTAACATCCCAATAAATATAGATTTAAACTATACCTATTTCAAAGAGTTATCAATAATAATACTAGAGAACAGTGGAGAATAAGTCTATATACAGAATGAGAGTAGATAAAATATCCAAAAATCTTAAATTACACATAAACTGGAAGTCTCGAACGACTATACAATGTAGAACGAACGGTACAAAGTTTAGTCAAACCGAACGGTATTACCATAAGGATATTTACATCAAAACGATTATACATACAATACTTATAAACCGAACGGTTATGCAAAAGAATTAGACCGAACGCTCTCACTAAAGTAAAAGGCACAAGAACCTATTGTTCAGATAAACCTATACTATCCTCGGGTTGATCCACCTGTAAAGCTTCTTCAACGAACCTGTATCACCTTCTGCTCACATCCATTGGATGATCATTGCAGTGAAGAGAACGACCGAACGGTAGACAAAACAGACAACAGAGAAGTAGGGTAAGCTTATGTAATTTAATTAGTTCATTTAAAACATATGATTTAAACATAATAGTGCATGGACGAAATACCAAATCAAATCATAAAATCATTGTACCAAGCATTTCATATAATAAACCGAACGTATAAATCATTAAAAGCGACCACTAAGACATTGTCCGGACTGTATAAACCATGTAGCTCGTCGTTTCTAGCACCCGGGTGGAACCTGGCTGGGATACACTCAATAGACCGCCACCCGAAGTTAGTCCAGTGAAGCTTACCTCGGCACAATTGTACCCTGAGACTAAAGGACCTCCTGCCATTCCCACACATGAATTACCCTCTTCTATATGATGAGGAATAATCACGAAATATCAAGATAAAAAACGAAGCATGAGTTTGGTTACGGTCATACTTTACCATTCAAAATCAATCATGAGACATTCCTCCTTGGAATTCTCTTAAAACATTCATAACATTCATTTCATATCTCATCATTTTTCTTATTCCATATAGTCGAAATTCCATAGTATAACAAAATCACATTCAGAAAAATCTTTAAAAGAGATACGAAGATAATTTAAGAAAGTGATCGAACGGTCGAACAACTGGTTAATCCTCGTGGAATCCGATTACTATCTAAGACCGAGCATACAAAAACTTGATTTGAGAATAAGGTCCTATATTGACTACTAATACCTTAGACCGAGTATGTGAGGCTTAGACCGAGTATGTGAGGCTTAGACCGAGCAAATTATAACTTAGACTGAGTACTTTATAGTTTTGGTCGAATGAATTATTATAAAACGAAGTTCTCTTCAAGAAACCGAGTGTTCGCACAAGACCGAACACTCTTAATGAAATTGAGTGTCAGTGTAAGACCGAGCACTCTTTAAAAGAATATTATTAATGCAATACCGAGCGCTTAATCTATGACCGAACACTTCCAAGACTGAGCACTCAATCTATGACCGAGCACTTTTAACCATACGTGTGTGTATATATATATATATATATATATATATATATATATATATATATATATATATATATATATATATATATATATATATATATATATATAATCAAACTGATAATGAAATTCTTTTTTTTTTCTTATTTTGAATGCCTTGACTAAACTAACTTAGTAAAATAAAATAAAAATGAATATAACATTTTAGGAGACCGATCGGTCATCAACTGAAATCTCCTACAGCAGAAGATTCAATCAAGACCGAACGTCCTAGGAAAAACACCGAGCGGTAATAAATGACCTTTGGTCACAATTTACAGAGTTTAATAGAGTTTCGACGTAATTCTAATGCTATTCAATTCATATCCATTATTCAATCACAAACACGTTCAAACAAACATGCAATCAACCAATTCATCAAGGTAACATCATTACAGCATCCAACATTTACAAACGAAATCATAATTAAATTACAAGCTTCCTTTACCTTATGACCGAACGACTATCTTCTTAGCAGCAGAATATGTTTTCTTGGAACTCCCTTTTTCTTCTAGAATTCCTATAACCCATTTCCCCAAAAGAAGAGATTAAAACCTGATCATTTTTCTTTGTGTAAAAAGAGAGAGATGAACACATGCACTAAAGTTTGGCTTGCATGGCTCGAAAAGAGTTTTCTGAAGAGTGAAAGAAGTTTACCTTCGTGGAATTGAAATCTGATCGGTGCAACTGGAAGACCTTGACAACAGGAAGACCTAATCGGTGGCTGGTTGGTGATCGGAGAAGGAAAAATGGTGAGAAAACTTAGAGAGAAAAGATGAAGTTCTAGAGAGAAGGAGGAGAAAAATGGTTTTCTGAAGGTTGAAGACGAAGATTGCATGCAAAGAAGTGGTACCAGAATTTAAAATCCCACTTTATATACTGCCTCCAAAAACCGATCGGTCCACTCCCTGCCTACCACATGTCTTTCACCTTCTGAATTACACACTCCCTCTCGGTGACACATGAATCTCACTAAAAGGGGAATTAAACGGATGTAACACCACTTGATGGGGAATTTAAGAGGTCTGACATAAATCATAACTTGAATACAGATATTAACAAAATATTTAACATCATGAATATACATATAAAATTATTAAACAATCTAAGAAATTATAATTTTATTATATTTAAATGAATATTATTATATCATACTTATTATCATATTATTAAATAAAATATATAATAAATAATTTAATATAGTTATTAACTATAATTTATTTATAATTTTATTATCTTTTTAGAGAAAAAAATTTATATCATATAATAAAACAATACATAATATATTGTGGTAAATTCTCAAACACGATAGAAGAAGCATCAAGTCTATTCAAAATATGAAAAATATTAGATTAATTTTAAAAAAATTCATACTAAATTTTTTTTATAATTACTAAATATATATTTATTATCCATTGTGACAGATTAAGAATTAATTGTATTTTTTTATTTAAAATGAATATTTTTTTTAAAAAGAAAGTCCATAAGATTTTTGTAAATATTTTTATCTGTGAATTTTTTCAATTGAAAGCTTTTCAACTTTGTGAATATTTCTGGCGTTAATTCACGTGGATCAGGACCATATTAACAGGTCTAAAGGTGTGACTCTCAGTAATCCACCAATGGTGGACTTCATTCTCTCAAATCGGATGACATTTTCTTTATCTCTCTGTTTCATAGCCTTCAACAACCATTTGATATTGGACGAGAGTTCCTAGAGGAGAGTATTCTCAACTATGACTTAATAAAAGCACCAATTTGTAATGGGTATGGATTAAAGCAGTGAAATCAGAAATAAAAATAACTAGTATGCTTTATAATATCTTTTGTTTCTCAAGAGTTTCGTCTAATACAAGTGATGGGTACTAACAAGGTAGCAAAAATTAGAGACAAAATGCATAAACGAAGAAAACACCAAGAAACATCACAGACTCTAGAGAAAAGAATTAGAAAGAGGGGATGTAACTTTTAATGTTGTTGTCGTGACCATTAACCTTGTGTTTGCTATTTTTTACTTGTTTTTTCTTTACTAATTTCATGAGATATTATTGTTATTGTTAAGGTCGAAGAAGTGAGATATTCAAAAAGGGTAAGATTAAGTTGTAGGTAGTTATATTATAAAATGAAAGATTATCTTTTCAATTTGAGAGATGAGATTCACAATTATATTCGAGTTTTATGTCAAAAATTTTCTTATACATCATGACTGAATTGACTGGGTTCGAAAGAATTGTTTTTTATTTTAGATTTGTCGTCCTAATTATAAGATTTGATAAAATTATTTGGTCAATAAGACATTTTTATTATTAGGATGTGAAATATATTTTTCGTTTTCTGGCCCACACGACCTCGTATTTTCCTATCAGATTATGATGGTTTTCTATGGGCTTATCATCGTTTGTTTCTCTTGGGCTTTGTTATTCTCACAGAGTTTTGCTAAGTTAATCCAACCTTTGAGAAGCAAGCTTGTAAAAATTGAAGCATGGTTTTGCTTTATAGAACGATAGATCTTTTCATATCACACAAACCTTTTCGAAAGCACACAACAAAAACATACTTTATATTTTGTAAAATGGAAAACAAGTTGAAGGTATAAATAAAAGCTGGGTTGAATAATAAAATCCCCTTCACTTTTTTCAAGTCTGGGCCTCATTTTGTCACAAGCCCAGTGGACATCTTGTATGGTAGGTTGCGGGTCCTGATTTCTTCCTGTTCTTTCCATTTTTTTCAAAATGTCCCCGTTTTCTCTTCTATTTTATAACAACCATGACAATTATCTCAACGTCGACGCCATGAATAACTAAGGTTTTACAATCATGAGAATCGTTTTCTGCGAGAAAAGAGTGCAGATAATAGAAACTCTCAGCACACTGATATAAGAAAAGACTGTTTAGAATGAGGAGAAAAGAACCCATTCATTGATTCATTGTTCATTAATTTATGCATAACCTGACGCACTCTTTCAACTCTGTGATCAGAGCCTGCAAAACTTTGAATCAAGCAAAACAACTTCACAACTGCATTCTCCAAACCGCTTCACACCGCAACCCTTTCTTCGTAACCAAGTTAATCCAAATCTACGCCGATTGCAACGACCTTCGCTCCGCAGTCGCCCTTCTCCACCAACTCTCCCACCCCAACGTCTTCGCCTTTACTTCCATCCTTTCCTTCTATTCCAAGCACGGCCATCCACACCACTGCATCCAAACCTACGCCAAACTGAGGCAAAACGGTGTCGTACCCGATGGCTACGTCTTCCCCAAGGTGTTGAAAGCGTGTGCCCAGTTATCGCACTTGGGAACCGGCACTGTTGTGTACAAAGATGTCATTGTATTTGGGGCGGAGTCCAACTTGCAAGTTCGCAACTCCCTGTTGGATATGTACTCCAAATGTGGTGATGTTTGGAGTGCAACACAGGTTTTCGATGAAATGCGTGAAAGAGATGTTTTTTCGTGGAATTCCATGATGTCGGCTTATGTGTGTAATGGGTTTCCTCAGAGGGCTGTAGAGGTGTTCCGCGTTATGAAACGGGATGGGCGTGAGTGTGCCCCGGATGTTGTCACGTGGAACACGCTGATGGATGCTTATTGTAGGATGGGAAAGTGCTGCGAGGCTTGGAGGGCTTTTGGGGAGATTGAGATTCCTAATGTGATTTCGTGGACGATTTTGATATCGGGTTATGCTAGTGCTGGGAGGCATGATGTTTCTTTGGGGATTTTTAGGAAGATGATGAATGTGGGCATGGTTTCACCTGATGTGGATGCTCTTTCTGGGGTGCTTGTGTCGTGCAGGTCTTTGGGAGCTTTGGCTAGTGGGATGGAGATTCATGGCTATGGCCTTAAAATAATGTATGGGGATGTGTTTTATAGGTCTGCTGGTGCTGCATTGTTGACATTGTATGCCGGCTGCGGGAGACTTGATCGTGCTGATATTGTGTTTCGGAGGATGGATAAGAGTGATGTTGTTACATGGAATGCGATGATTTTTGGTTTGGTTGATGTAGGATCGGGAGATCTGGCACTTGAATGTTTCAGAAAAATGCAGGAAAGGGGAGTGAGAATTGATGGCACAACTGTATCTACTATATTGCCTGTCTGTGATTTAAGATGTGGAAAAGAGATGCATGCTTATGTTCGGAAATGCTGTCTCAGTTCTGTGATTCCGGTTAATAATGCGCTTGTTCATATGTACTCGGTCCGTGGATGCATTGCATATGCATTTGCTGTGTTTTCCGCCATGTTGGCCAAGGACTTGGTTTCATGGAACACGATAATTGGAGGGTTTGGAACACACGGGCTTGGCCAAACTGCTCTGAAGCTTTTGCAGGAGATGAGTGATTCAGGTATTAGATCTGATTTGGTGACTTTTTCGTGTGCACTTTCGGCTTGTAGTCATTCAGGTCTTGTGGATGAGGGGATCAAACTTTTCTACAGAATGACAAAAGACTTGGGTTTGACACCAGTGAGGGAACACTTTTCTTGTGTCGTTGACATGCTTTCCCGTGCTGGTAGGCTTGAAGAGGCTTTTGACCTCATAAACCAAATGCCCCAGGAGCCAGATAAATATGTTTGGGGAGCTTTACTTGCTGCCTGCCAAGAACACCAAAATGTTAGCGTTGGAAAAGTAGCCGCAGAAAAATTGATCAGTTTAGAACCTCAAGAAGCAGGTCATTATGTGACGCTGTCAAATATATACTCAAGAGCTGGAAGATGGGATGATGCTGCAATAGTAAGGAGGAGGATGAAAGGCCATGCAATGCCTAAGCCGTCGGGACATAGTTTGGTTGGTATTGGAAGTTAGCCAAGAGGGGAACACAACTTGATCAAGTCAATATGCATTGTCAAATTGGCACCAAGAGTTAGAGGTGTGTGACTATGCGTTGAGTTGCCTTGAGATGAGACGGGGCAGTGTTGTTCGATGTTAACAAATTTAGCCTTCACGACATTGAAAACAAATTGTAGTACTTCCAAAAGACTGATACTTAGACAAATGCAAGGTCCAGAACATCGTGTAAGCTATTAAAATTTACAAAGGCTGAAAGTGGTTGAGTCAATTAGATGGTACCCAAATCTGGCTTAAATTGGTTTTTGATCCTATCTGATGAAAACCTGTATAACCTTGAGTACTTTGCAGTTAATGTTTAACTAAATTAGTTTGCGAACACTTCTACTGTTAGGTTAGGCTTCTTCAAGTTTTATGAGGTCTTAAACTTGATTTTACGCATGTACAGATTGTGTTGGAACATTCATGTTATTGTTTATACTAAGTTAAAAAACTTGCTTGTTACTTGTATTTATTCTAAAATCTCAAATAATTTCTCAATTTTGATCAATTTCAATTGAAAATGTGTAACAATCATATCATTTCCTTTATGTTTTATAAAACGTCTTTTAGAAATATGTATGAAACGGCGTCTCATTTCTTTTTAAAAGGCAGTGATAAGCTTGTTGAAGGCGGTTGAAGGCGGATCCTCCGACAGCTCCGGCGGTGGCAGGGAATCAGCCATGTGGTGGACATGATAAAAGACGGTGGGTCGTCCGGCATCACCAGTGTTTCCGGCATGGTAAAAGTAGGTGGCACCTCCGCAGCCAACGGTGGTGGAAACAAAGCATTATTAGGT
The DNA here is from genome assembly GCA_027742785.1 of Vigna reflexopilosa. Taxonomy (NCBI): domain Eukaryota; kingdom Viridiplantae; phylum Streptophyta; class Magnoliopsida; order Fabales; family Fabaceae; genus Vigna; species Vigna reflexopilosa. The sequence goes on along the minus strand of CM050911.1, from coordinate 54,567,918 downwards.
GAAGGAGAGGGTGATGGCAGAGGGCAGCAGGGTTTAACCCACGGCGATGCTGGGGAAAAATATTGCAGCAGTGGAGGTGAACACGCTTCCAACCCTGTTTTTGCTTTTTGAAACCACAAAACAACCTATGCATGTCTATTCAGTCTATCGTTAACAATTTTTACACTCTTAAATGATTTCCGTCTAATTGTTATAAATTTTTAAAAGTAAGTATTCAATTAAGATCAATTAAAATATAAAAAATTATTTGATATTTTTAAATAAATACAAAGATTAACTATATATTTTAACCTTTATACATAATATATTATTCGTAATATATTATTCAATGATATAATGAAAGTTATCAAGGTAAACTAGAAAGTGTTCAAATTATTCCCTATCGATTTAAAAAAGTATAGACTAAAGAAATGCTGAAATGAACAGGTGAAAGAAATCGCTGAAAAATAGCGTATTCATGTTCTCTTTTAATCTCTAATTCTACCGTTGTCATGAATCCAATTTTTTATATTTATATAAATTAATATATAATTTAAACTTGTTTTAAAATTTTAATATATTTTTAGATATTTAATACCTTTAAATATATATATATATATATATATATATATATATATATATATATATCTATGTAAAAATTTTGACATCACTAAAATATTTGTTAAAGCTCTACTACATAATAGAAATAAAACATGAATAACAATTTAGAATTAGAAAAGGAACTATAATTTTAAGTTTGTGGATATCAATAATATTTTAATTCCACTTAATACTTAATACGAATATAAAATATAAAAGTAAGAAAAATTTGCTCTTACCTTTCTCCCTGTATTGTGATTTATAGTTTTTAAATTGGCATATACTCCCCATGTTTTTAATAAATAACAATCAATTTCTTTATACCTTACAATTTTAATAATGTGAGATTCACCTCTAAAAATTTTACCATAAAAATCTGTTTTTAATAATTTTTATATTTAAAAAAATAATTTTTAATTTTTATTTAGGATTTAATTAACACGATGTTTTAAAATAAAATAAGAGAAATGAGTATTATTTTATTATGAAAATATACACAAAAAGTGAATTTATTTTATTAAAAATATAAGAGAATTGAATATAATTTGTTAGAAACACAAGGATGTGAATTTTTAATTCAAAACAAACAAAAAAAAAAAGATATCACTTCATTTTATTAAAGAGATGAACTTGATTTTAAAATTAGAAAGTAAATCAATATTTAACAATGATTTGATGGATATATGTATGAGACTTTTAAAAAGTCAAAATAATTAACCTTATATTAATTTAAAACTTGTTTAACTTAATTTAATTTTTCTATTGTCTATTTAACGTCTTTTTTAATAACTATCGTCAAAATGTTTATTATAAATGAAAAATTATTAAATGAAAGATGTTTTAAAAATATACTGGTTATTTAATAATTAAATTCACTCTGCATGACAGTTTTCTGTATGTTTATAATGAGACATGTGGATTTTGGATCAAATATTTCATTAATTTTTATCAATATTTAACTATTGATAAATATTTATCCAAGTATCTAAAAGATGTGTTTTAAACAAAAATTTTGCAATTATTGAAGTCAATTCAGTTTTTAAATTGTATATAGTAACATTAATTCTCTCACTCAGAAAAAATACAACAATTCAATCTCTAAATTGTCTTCATTAAGGGTGTTCTAGCTGATAAAAAGATAATATATACGTAGAACGATGATATTGATATTAATTTATATGATTACAAGACAAATTATTGTAACCGCTCTATTTCGTAGTCACATTACCGGTAAACATGTAATTTAATAATACCTAGGCATATAATATAAATATATATGATTAATTTAAATTCAATGAAATCAAGTTTTTTAAAATAAAATATAAACAAAAATCATATATATATATATATATATATATATATATATATATATATATATATATGGGTTTGCTAACTTGCGTACGTTGTAGACAAAAATACTCTTATGTCATGAATTTTAAGTTTTAAGGTTAAGGCTATTTTAATAATTTCTATTCTTCAAATTAAAAAAATAAAAAAAGAAACCCCCAAACCCTTACCCACCTCTTTCATTCCTCTCAACATTTTCTCTTTCATCTCTTTCACTCCAACATTTTTTCTGCCATCCTTACTCTAGTCCCAATTAAAAAAAATCAGAAACATTTGTCTTATTTTAATAATTTTAATTCTCAAAACTAAAAAAAGAAACCGCAAACCCTTACTCATCTCCTTCATTCCTCTCAACCTTTTCTCCTTCGTCTATCAAACTCAAACATTTTATCTGTTATCCCTGCATTAGTCTCAACTAAAAAAACACTCATTATTAAACAATTTACTTTTATAAATAGTTGAATCATTGACATATTCACCTTCCAAAAATATTTTATTTAAAATCTCTTTAATTTTATTATCTTCACTAATAGACGGGCACGACTAGCACCAAGACTTATGAGCATCCTTCCTTTACATTATGAGACTACTACGTAACATTGCTCATTGGTCATTTAATTTTTTTTGATAGAAATTCATTAACTTGTTTTCCTTTACTATAGAAAAAACAAATCAAAATACAATAAAATTCTCAACGATAAAATCAAACAATAAAAATTCTAAATCTTGAAATTTTATTTAAAATTATATAAAGAAAACATTAGGTGTTTTAATTTTTTTTTATTTATGTAAGTATTTTTTTTCTCTAACCATTTTATTCACCTATTGTTTACATTCTCCAGTACAGCAGTACACCGCAAACAACTAGTTATTTGTTATGTCATCATCATTATCATTTTTTTTCTTAAAATATGAAAAAGAGTGTATCATTTTGTTAGAGTAAAAATATATTTAAATAATAATTAATTGTAGAGACAAGGAATAATTACTCACTAATCTCTTAAATATAGGGCTTATTGGTTATTGGTTGCTCCTTTGTTGTAGGATTTTATTCATTTTTTAATCTGGAAATTTTTTGGTCATGCTTGGTTTGGTTCACTGTTGGGTAATGATTTTTTTTCTGCTTGAAATTCAGAACTTTTGACTGGGTTTATATTCCCAACTGCACTGTACTTGAGCTCAATTAAACTACGTTGGTTATTAGTAATTTGGAGTAAAGTTGTGTTTGCATGCCTTTTTTTCTTCCTCCTGATTGAGTCGAATGGTCCATTTGATCAACACTGCAATTTGCAATCTTTTGGAGAGGCAATCTTATGCATTGATTCTCATTTTTGTTGAATTTCTTTCATCTTTTCATTGGCTATTTACACGCTATTTGTAATGTTCTAATGGTTCCATACTGATTAATTTTACTCTCTAATAACACTTCTTTTCCTGATTTTGCCCCAATTCGATTTTTCCTCTTCTAAAAAAGTTGTTTTTCTAAATTGACATGTAATTGCATCATTAGGTCATGTAGAGTACAATAACACATTATTAGGTCTTCACACAATCAGTTCGCTAATACAATTATATAGTGTTCAAGGCTTGTCAATTTCTTATGTTAGGTCTTAGAGTTTCCTCAAATCCGATGTTATCCTATATAATTTAATTGTTGGAGGTGTTAAATTGTTGATTCAAATTTACATATGTTAAAGATTTCAAATACTAATAATTTCAAATTAGTTACAATAAATGGCAGACCAATTAGTTAGTCAGTTAATTAAAGAGCATGAAAAGACATTGATTTAACTTATACAGAAATACTACAGTCACATAAGATAACCAATATCACAAGTTAAATTAAGAGGAAAATATAACCAATACATCTCACTTTCAATCAATCACCTACATATTACAAATTAATGAAACTTTAGAATACCATAGAATCATGCATTACATATTAGGAGATGATTGAGAAGCTAATAATGAGTCTTTCTTCCTTTTGATTGGATAATTTTGTGAGTCATGATCGGTTCCACCACAATTAGGATAATGACAATGACGAGACTTCTTTGCAACTTCAACTCCTCCTTTTGTCCTTGATCCTCTTGGTCGACCTTTTGTTTTAGAAGTGATAGGATTTTCAACATCACACTCATCAACATTTAGAACACCATGTTCTAGATCAATTGAATTTTCTTGAACTTCAGGCATGCCTTTTAAATAGTGAATGACTTTCTTTAACTCTTTAGTACCTACTTCAACTCGATCTTTGGTCTTTAAAGATTCAACCTCTAAACATTGCACAAGTGATCGAAACTCAACAGAGGAGTTATCATTATAGTTGATTATGTGTCTTGATTGTGGGATCAATGAGCTTTCTCTTCTCCATCGAGAAGGAAGATATTCTTCTGGAATGCTAAAATAGTCATTCTTCAACAACACTCGAATAGCATGTCTACATAGTATCCCGAAAAATTCAAATTGTTTACAAGAACAATGAATTGAATTATTTTTCCTTTATCCAAGTTACAGAACGACCTCCATCAAGTTTGGTATGATGTCACACCGAGTAAGAGTCATTGTCAATCGCAGTTGCTGCATATTTTGTAGAAAACTCAATCTCATGTTGAAGCAACTCAAAGGCATATGGTGTGAGTATGGATGCAGCATGTTCCTCAATAGAAAAACTCGTTTTTATTAGAGGATTATGATACTTTTGACGCATTCTCGCCTCTTCTCCAGCTTGATTTCTAATGTTCACAACAATTCCAACCTTAAAAAAAGGAAATATGAAAAACTTATAAGTTGATTATAAAAAAGGAAGAAAAAACACTTAACACCAAACAATAATATATTCTTACTTGATTCACAAAGTCCACCAAACTCGTTTTAACATCCAAGAATCTTTTAATATATGAATTTATAGATTCTGAACGTCCGATTGTCGTCATCCCAACGAAAAAGAATTCTTTCAAATAAGTTAAGGCCCAAAATTGACGATGAGAATACAATGCCTCAATGTACGTGTTATTACTTACATGAAAGCGTTCAACCATCAAATCCCATTGTTGTTCAAAATCACTTTCACATTCTAAATTATATAGCCTATAGAACTCAGTTTTGAAGTCATCATATTTTGTAACCAAAAGCAAAGAAAACCAAGTTGGCAACTTTGTTGCAATATGCCATATGCAAAAGGCATGCTTTGTATTTGGCAATTCTGTTGAAACAACTTCTTTAAGTGCATGGTCTTGATTAGTTAGAATTTTTTGTGAACATTTTCCTTTCACAAAGCGTACAAAACTCTGAAAATATAACAAATAATAAAAATTATGAAAATACAAAAGTTAATATTTAAGAAACAAAAATAACAACAAATAATTATAATAGTTTTTCTTGTTTTGCAGCAACAAGTAACATTAGTTTTACTCCTTCTCAATGTGGTTGTAGTTTACCATGGAAGCAAAACAAGCCTTTTCATCAGAAAGGTCAATAGGGTTAAGGACATGCCTTTCATAGTGATGCATTTGCAGTCTCTTATGGCTCTAATGCTTCTCAACTGGCTCATATAAAAATAGGTGACCATGTGGGAAGGGCTATGATCTATCACAAGTGATCATGGAAGAACTATGAAACAATTTAGTCCATTATTAGAGTGAGGACATCCCACACAAGGAGTTGGCCAAGGGACATCATGTTACCTATAGTTTCTTTGATTACTCTTATGGTTATATTTGTAGTTACACCCTTAGAGAGTTAGAGTTTAAAAAAAAGATATTATTATGAGATTAGAATGAGACATATATACAATAAGAAAATTTTGGTTTATGGCCATTCTGAAGTTCACCTAAATGCACATTTTACATTTGGTCGCATTGGGGATCTAAAAAACTAAAGCAAAGAGGAGTGTTGAAATTGTAGTTTAGTAGTCCACTTCTTTTTTCATGCTAAAATATTTGAGTTATTTTTTTTAAAGTTGTTTGATTATTTCAAATAAATTTAGCACTAATTCTAGATTTTTAGGAAGTTCTTAAACATGAAATTGTGTACCATGTGTAATTCCTATTTTCTTGTTTTTAGTTTGAGTTTTAGGTGAATTTAAAGTGTTCATTAATCCAATAAAAGTGAGACTTCATATAATAATTTCTTTCTTTACTTCCTAGGTAATTTATTCCTGCATTTCATTAAAAACTCCAATACTTCTTCCTCCTCTCCTCTCCTCTCCTTTTCTTCTTCTCTTTTCCCTCTCCATCCCATTGCCACCTCTTCTTCTTCCTTTCCTTATCTTTCTTTTCCTTCAACTTCGACCATCACCTTTAAATAATTGTTGCTGAACCACCTGTCACTACTATTCTAACAAATTTGTTTTGATAGAAAAATCTATTTATAATTATGAAAATTCTTATAATAATGTAAAGTTGACTAATATAATTTTAATCTTTACGATTCTTTTATCAAACATAAATAAATATTTCACTATTTATTTTATAAAAACAATAAAAAATAAAATAAAATATTTTAACCAATCTAAATATGTGATAGAATTTTTTATATTGAAATTTAACACCATAATGTTGTGAAAGAAAAAGAATATATGTATTTGTGTCACATCCCAATAAATATATAACAAAAGCTATAATTTATTCTAGGTGTTAACATAAATAATAAAGGAGAACAGTGATGAATAGAAAATATAAAATATCATAACGAATTAAAACTGTACAATAACAAGAGTTTAATATAAATTTACAGGCTAAGACCGAACGGTCATAACATCATAACAAGACCGAACAGTTTCACAAGAAATAAACTACCTAACTCTACTGACCAGACGGTCCTATACTATCCTCAGGCATGCTATCCTCGGGCTGAACAGTTTGTAATACATCCTCCAACGAGTCTTCAATAACGCCTTCTGCTCACATCCAATGGACGATCATCGCAGTGAAGAGAACAAACCGAACGACCAAAAATATCAAACGACAATGAAGACAAAGACAGAAAAAATAAGGGTAAGCTTAAGTAAATTTAATTAATCCAACTCATATACATTTTAACATCAAAACAATATGATCAACACAATCTCAACCATGGAATCATCATACAAGTATATTAACTAAAAACCGAACGTTCAAACTATCATAACAGACCACTTAGACATTGTTCGGACTGTATGAACCATGTAGCTCGAAGTTTCTAGCACCCGGTGTGGTGTAGTAGCTGGCATACTCATCAGTTGCCACCCGAGGTTGGTCCTAAAACGATCATCTAGTCTTATGATCGCGGACCTCCTGCCATTCCCACACATGAATAACCTTTCTCTACATGAGAAAATGTCATCACGGAATATCAGGAACAAAACAACAGCAGAGTCTGACCATTTTCATACTTTACTAATCAACACCAATTTTGAGATATTCCTCCCTTGGAATTCTCTTACTTAACCAAATTCAACCAATTTTGAACCAAGCACACACTATCACATTCAAAAGAATAGAAAAATGTTAAGTGGATGACCAAACGATCTAACACTGAGGAGAAAACTTATTATCAAGGAAAACTCTAGTAAATGACCGAACGGTCGAACACTGAGAAGGACCGAGTACTATCCAAGGCCAAGTAAAACTGATATAATACAAAGGATTTATGAACATAACCGAACGCTCAACAATTGATTTAAACTTTAGTGAGACCGAGTGTCAGTACAAGACCAAACACTCTTTGGGACACAAGTGTAAATACAAGACCGAGCATTTTTTCCAAATAAAATATTACAAATCGAGTACTTGAAAGATTAAGTGCTAGTATAAGACAAAGCACTATGATGACCAAAGGCTAGTCTATGACCGAGCATTTCAAGACCGAATACTTGATGTAAAACCGAGTACTTTTAAATCATAGAAATACTAATTTATGACTGAGCATCTCATAAGATCGAGCACTAGATCTATGACCGAGTGCTTCACGTGACCGAACGTTCTTTGGGTGAATAATAATAATATAAAACCGAATGTTTCATAAGTTAAGTGCCAGTCTAAGACTGAGCACTTGTATGACTGAACGCTTGGTTTATGACCGAACGTTTTAGGGGAGGACCAAACGGTCCTAATGACCTTCAGTCACAGATTCCAGAATTTCTCTAAGTTGAATATTGTATGTTACAATATTTCAACATATCATTAAAATCATCAAACATACCCACATTAAATCATGCATCCATACAAGCAAAGTAATCACAATTAAATCTTATAAGCTTGCCTTACCTGTAATTCCAGCTAAACTTCTAAGGTTCTTGACGGCAACTACTTCTATAGTTTTCAAGGTCCAAAGTCGGTTCAGAACGGAAATCTGATCGGTGCAAGTGAAAGAGCTTGTCTCCGGGAGTACTTAATCTGAAAGGAGGTTGGTGATCGAAGGAGAAGCAAGGTTAGAAATCTAGAGAGAAGGTTGAGAGCTTTTAGAGAGAAGAGGAGAAAATAGTCTAGAAAATGAGCTTGAGGAAGAAGAAGGGTGCATGCAGAAAGTGGTACCAAATTTTAAAATTCCATCTTAAATACTGTCTCTACTAAAACCGCTCGATCCATTCCCTGCTTGCCACCTGTCTTCCACTTTCTGGAAACTCTTATTCTCCTTGCTGCCACACGATTTTCGAAGAGCGAGAAATTAAATGGAGATAACACTTTGTCCCCCACTAACCTAGGGAACCTGACAGCATGACACCTGTCCTCCACTAAAATGAAGAATTAAATAAGGTATGACAATTTGTGTTAAAAACAGAAAGAAAGAAAGAAAGAAAGAAAGAAAGAAAGAAAGAAGCAATTTTGTGATTTTTATGAACAGGTGGATTTACTCTTTCCAACTTTAAATGATTGATTTTATTATTTTGTTTGTCTGCACTTAGAAAATCTTGGTGTTGTTTGTTTTTGGCTATAATCTCGGTGTTGTTTGTTTTTGGCTATGTGGGTGCACTTGGTTCAACCATTTTGTGTGTAGAATACTCACAGTAATTAAAAAGGGAACATGCTCCTTATTTGCTAATACCATAAACTATTTTTATTAATAGGGAACTTTGACCAATCACCAAAGTTGATTTCTTTTAACTTTAATAGATAAAACATTACTTTTGCATTTTTCTTTAGGGGTTTCAATAATTATTAATCTAATTAAGTTATAATCTAAGCTGAGTGAATTAAATTGGCTTAGTTTTTTTAGTCTAATAAAATCTAACCTAAATTAAATACAAAAATGCTAGCTTTAGATATTAGAACTCAAAGTTAGATAAAGTGAAGCAAAAATTAGTAATATAATGTTTTCATTAATTATAATATTTTAAATTTGATTTTTTTATCAGAAATATTTTAAATTATATGTTTATTTTATAATTTTTGTTATTATTTAATTGATGCAAATGAAATGTATCAATAACAAAACCATGTGTATTTGTCTTTTTTTTTTCTAAAAATAAAATTTTACACATTTTCCCATGAAGACATTCCATTGATTTACAATGAAACGAGGTCGTTTGGATGGAAACCAGAGCATTTTCTTTGTCTGTAATAAAAAGAGAAATGCTGAATAGTGGGAAGAAAGAGATAGAAAGAGAGAGAAGGAGACAGGTGGCGGGCAGCTATAAGCGGGAGAAGAGCAATCCTTATTTACCTCACATCGCCGCCTTTCTTGCCCAGAGAGAACCCAAAATCAAATCAATCTCCATTCTTCCAATTTCACAGCACCACAACACACTCAGATTTTAGATTCTCCCCTCTATGGAGTCTACACCGGTTAATTGGGAAGCCCTTGACGCTCTCCTCATCGATTTCGCTAAATCGGAAAACCTAATCGAAGAAGACTCCTCCGCCCCTTCCCCCTCCTCTTCCTCCTACCACTCCCGTCTCCTCATCCGCCACATCCGACGCTCCCTCCACACCGGCGCCATTGACGCCGCCGTCCATCTCCTCCGCCTCCACGCCCCCTCCATCCTCACCGACCACAAGATTCTCTTCCGCCTCCACAAACAGGTCCCTCCCTTTCTCCCCTCGTTTCTAACCATACATCCAACATATTGTTCTAATTTTTTTATTTTTTTATAATTGTGGTGTAGAAATTTATTGAACTTCTTCGGAAGGGGACCGCGGAGGATCGCGAGTCTGCTATCCAGTGTCTGAGGACGTCTCTCGCTCCTTGCGCGCTCGATGCTTATCCGGTATCTGAACAGTTCATTTGAATTCGCTATTTATGCTCTTTTTCTTTTGTTTGGGTTTGACGGTTGGCTTTTGTATTTAAGGAAGCATATGAGGAATTCAAGCACGTTCTGCTAGCTTTTATATATGACAAGGATGATAACACTTCTCCTGTGGCAAATGAGGTATAGGTCTCCAGTCTACTTATACTGAGAAGATGACAATTGAATGGGATATGCATTGATGTTTGCTAAGTACTTCCTGTTGTAGTGTTCTTGCACACACCGGTTGTAGTTTCTTGCACACACCTGTTGTAGTGTTCTTGCACACACTATGGGTATAGTTGTGATACTCGTCAAATGTGTTGACTCTACTTATAGATAGAAGTTCAGTTAAACACAATTAATTTGGCAAACAAATCCTTCAATTATATAACTCAGCAACTGTGTTAAGTTAAAGGGTCTTGCTAACTAGTTCCCTAAGGCACTGGTTAAGGAATTAATGGCAGATTTTTTTTTTTTCAAATAATATGGTAGTGCATTATAAAACATATGAAAATATTTTCCTCTGATTTTAATGCACTTCCATACGATTTTCAATGAAACCTTTTTCCTTTTAATTCTTTAAACAGTTTCCTTAGGGCATTAGTTAGCATTTTCCCAAGTTTAATTACAGTCCCAGTAACCTGGATCATTTTTATTACGGAATTATTTTTTCTCATATTTTTAGGCATGCTGTATTAAAAAACGAAAAAACTTTATTTACTTGTCATCCGTGCACTCCAAGCCCTTGAATTTGGTCATAAAGGAGAAATGGAATACCTTATAGAAAGGGGTGGGCCTGCTTCTAAGTTTTCCATGTAGTAATTTCAAAGTTACGTAACTCTTTCCATGTAGTAATTTCAAAGTTACATAACTCTTTCGTGCACCATTACTGCAATGCAACTGAAGAAGAGGCTGTGAGAGAATGACTGTATGCAGACTTCTTTATTCCTTGCATAGTCATTAATTGTGCACTATGCCACTGTCGTGGCTAAGGTAGTCAAACTCGAGATTCTATTCAGACTCCGGAATATTCTACCAGATATACAAAATTCATATATATGATTTAACACATCATAAACTAATGTGAGGGAAAAAAATACATATATCCCACCAAATACTTAATTATGCTTAAATTTATAATCGTAATTATAGTTCATAAACATAAGAAAGTCATTAACTAAACTCCATGCACAACTCATAACCAATGTTGTCAAACTCGAGGATGGTAAGAGAGAGGATTGGAAATGGAACAAAAAAACATAACTCATAAGAGTTAAGAAGATTATATGAAAAATTATATTCATAGACTTGTGCATGCATTAAAAATAATATAGATGATACAAATAACTCGCAATAAGTCTAAAGTATACGATCCAATACGTAACACAACTAAAAGTAGGTTTACAATTCATAAAATTACTAGTAAATAAAACAACTAATAAATTCATAAATGTTTAATACAATCAAACCATCCAAGGAAAGCACTCTCCTAAATGCAGGATGGTCATCCTCTTCCACATGATCTTCATTTTTATTAATGTCATCTCCTCCATGACCTTCGTCGTTATTAGCAATTGGAGGAACCTCCAAATCATCCACAGGTGCAGCAGCAACACCACTAGCATCTTCATCTTCTCCAACTTCAACTAAGATTTCTTCAACTGAAGCATCCATAGTTGAATTTGCTTTATTCTCCTCCATAGCCCATTCATCACAAACACCACATCATTCATGGTCTTTTGTTGTTAATGATTTCTTTTCTTGGTGTGGACTTAAATAATTATTAAATTATTTAATACATCATACTAGGCTTCTGGGTGGTGAGGCAAATAATTATAAAATCAATTTCGTAAATTTAAATTTTTACCCACTAAAAAATGCTTCAATTACGCTCTCAATCAAATGAAATACAAGTCAAACTCAATACTCTAATAAAAAACCTTTGTAATTCTGGATGTTCATCCCCGTATGATTCCCATCATCGTGTTGTTGGAGTTTTGGTTTTGATTTTTGAGTGCTTGTTGAGTTATTAGACTATATTAGACTACCAAAAAAAATCTAGATTTGCTCTTGAAACTCTTAATTTGAGCATCAACCTTACTGATCTCATCAATGTCTCCCCCCAATCTATCCAAACAATTATACATTCCACACTTCACTTTATAATATGCTTTAAACTCAGGATTATAGTGCATCATTGGATTAAGACATTAATTTGCAACATTCAATGGCCTATGCAATTTGGCTGTCCTATGCAAATGGAAAAAGAAAGAAACTTGAACTGATCCTCGAAGTTTGTTCACAAAAATGTGATCCACACAAACCTGGAAAAGTCTATTCTCAATCACTATTCTCCAGCAACGCAACATTCTTTTCTGTATCCAGCTACATTTTTGTTTCTGTTTCCAGTCACATTCTTTGTTTCCTTTACTTTCATTGTTATTTAAATGCTTTGCTTTATATTACTTTTTATTGTTAAGTATAAATGTCATGAATTTTCACAATTTTTAAATTTTTTTTTACCATGTATCTGTTTATAGTAGAATCTATTTAATATTGATGTAGTGATACATGTTTGGATTTTGACAAGTTATACATTGATTGTTGAGAAGATAAGATAATCCCTCTCCTTTATCCAGATTTGGCATTGGCTGAGACTATAGATGGAATTAATAGAAATTACTCATGTGCGAATGAACTTTCTTAGCAGCTGTCAGCACACTTTTTTGTCCTTGGGGTTAGCTGCTTGGCACCTCTATTCGAGATCTACGACTGATTCCTACTTGAGTATATGGACTTGATACGAATGGGATAAATATAGTAACTGGTCTCAGATTAATTTTCCTGACCAATTAGATAGTAAAATTTCAGTCAAATAATAAATTAAAATGTTGGGTACGGAAGATATAGATGATAATTATTTAATTATTTCTGTTATTGTTTTAAATTGTAAGTCTATCTTTGCTTCATTTCTAGTGTGAAGATGTCTATTAAATAAATATCAAATTGTATGCTTAAAAAATACTTGAACTCTTTAAGAAGGAAGAGAATAATCAAGCTATATATATATATACACACACACACACACACACACACACTACACAAGTTGAACTCAAGCTTCATATATTTAAACAATCATATCAAGCTTTAATTTGACTATATTAAAACGAATTTTGCAAGCTTAAGTAGCATGGTCTGTTTTCACGGCCAAGCTTTAGCTTTAATGAAAACTTGATTCAATTCAACTTGTTCTACACCCTTATTCAACACCTTTTGTTAAAAAACTAAATAAGGATATCTTCCACAAATAAGGGTGTTATACGGAATAGGAATTTAAATTTGAGTTGGGAGATGTCAACCTTTGTATCTTTTAAAACCTGTCCTATTGAAATAATGGTGTGCTCCGCCCTGGACATGGTGGCCTGGGTATGTATCTGTTGCTGCTGCTTTTGCAAATAAAAAAATGTTTGAAATGAAATGGTTTTCTATGGAAAACTTGTCCTATCAAGTATGCAACGCGTTCAATTGGTAGTGGTGTAGACATGGACCATAGGCTGGTAGTATATGTGTCATGCCTGGGGTAAATCATTCACCTTTCTAATATATAATAATATATAAATATGAAAGCATGTTAATAATCTGTAAATATACTATACTAAAATCTTCTGGCCACTTAGAAAACAAGCATTTAGTGATTTTATGTTCTGTTTTCTCTGATATAGTAGATGTCTGACTTTTGTGGTTATGTATGTTTTGTGCTTAGCTTACTGTCAATGGTAGAAAGGATAGACATTTGTAGGATGGATTTTATTTTATTTTGGATCACCATTATAGGTGAGTGAGACATCTAGCCAACTGTTTTCTGAGGATATGTCCATACTCTTTCAAAAACTTACTTCTTTTTGTGAGAAAAATATTATAGAAGACAGAACATGTTATTTCTTGTCAGTTTTTCATTTTTGAATGTTTATTTAGATCGACTAGTTGAAATTTGCAATTCATTTGATAATAAAAGTATTGGAAATTGTATTCGTCCCTTTTTATTTTTGAAATCTGTTAGTGAGGTTTTTGTTTGATGTTATATACTTTGTGTGAATAGTGTATTTGTTAAGCTCATGATCAGGCTTGCTTACTTTTGCAGTGGTCAGAACGGAGGAGGATTGACTTAGCCGGATATATGTCCTCTATGTTAAGGGCTCATTTAAATGCTTATGACCCAATTTTTTCAATGGCTTTGAGATATTTAATAAGGTTATCTATCAGCCTTTTCTCTTTCAATTTGCAGAAATTAGTTAAATTGTGCTATTTTAATTGCCATGGATTATGCAAATTTTGGGATTCTTATGCCAAATTTTTCATTTTATTTTTCTTTTGTATTTCCTGTCTTTTACAGCATACACAGGGTATATTGTTTACGTCAAGGTATTACATCACCCATCTCTGATCTGACTGAAAGATTGCTCCTTGAAGAGAGGGACCCTCCTGCAACACCACAAGACATTTTATACGAAGTTCCACCATTTGATGAGGTGAGATATCTATGTTGATAATTCTGAAATTCCTCACATTAATGAAGGAAAATGGTATGTATGGTAGTCAAAATCACAATCCAGAATGTAAGCCGTATGAGTCTACGATCTTCTTCTCCCTCTCCGATCTAGCTTCACTTAAAACTCACGATCTTGACAGATCGTGCTAGGTTGCTGTTTTAAATCGCTGTTGAAAATGGCAACTCGTGTGGGAGTGGCAATTCTCTGCGATGCAGTCCCTCCCTGTGGCGAGGGAGCAGCCGACAGAGCTTGTGGTGGTGGTTCTCTTGTGGCCTCATGATGCAATCCCTCCCGGTGGTGAGGGAGAATAAGTGAACAGACCTCACAGCGGCAGCACCTCTATCAGCGGTGACTCTCGTGGCCTCAACATGGTACAGTGGTGGCCTCAACGCTGGCCTCACTACGAGTCTCTTTGTGAGGGGTGGTGGGTGATAACTCCAGGGTTTTTTTTAATGGGATGGAATTGTATTCTAACCTAAAAAGGTTAGCCAATTTAGTTTAAGCCCAATTACTAAAACTGTTACTGGACATTAAAAAAAGGTGCCTCTCTTGAAACAACCATTGCACCCAAAGAAAAAAAAGACTCTAAAAAAAGTTCAAACTGTCACGCAAAAGAGTGACTACCTCTCTTCTATAACTGAGAAAAACTGCCACACTTGACTCCCTCTCTTCCCACAAGTGAAACCCATGCATACCAGTTCCATGGATGAAATAAGTGCTGCTCTCCCTTCATTAAAATATGTTTAGACTGTCGCTCTTTCATCGCCAAAATACCACAATTTTCACTCTTTTTTCAGCTATTTAATGATGTACTATTTTATTTATATATTATGAAGTTCAATTATGAATTTTGAGTGGCATATAATGATTTTATGTGTGAATATAAGTTTCATAAAATCTGTAGGATCTTATTATCCTGTGTCACGATCTTCCGATTTATGATTTATATTTCCCTTTCCGATCTTGAGTAAGATCTCGATTTTGACTACCTTGTTATGATGTATATTATCACTCAAATTGTCATGATGTGTTATCAGTTGCATATGAACACCAGTATATGGCTTTACAGAGGAAATGTTGAGCTCTGACTCTCCTCAGTTTTTTCTTGCCCTATTGTCTCTTGACTCCTCGTTTTATTTCCATTACTGAACCTTGCACTCAAATCAATATTTCTGCATGTGACATAAACTGGCTGTTGCAATGTAAACCGACAATACACTGATCCTCATAGCACACCTTTCAGACGTGCTCTAATGAGTCTCAATCGTCTGCTATTGTTCCTTCTGTACTGTTATACTTTTTCATGCTTATTAAAAGTCATCTGTATGTTAATGGTGAATGTTATCATTTTGTGTTTGCACGTTTGTATTAATGAACACTTGTGGCCACAATTTTTTTTATTGTATCTGCACATCTCATTCAGACATGCTTCACTTTTCAGCTTAAGCTATATGTTTTACTTTGGAATCCAGGTTGACATACAGGCTCTTGCACACGCTGTAGAGCTTACCAGACAAGGGGCAATTGATAGCTTGAGATTCAGTAAGGGTGATCTGATCCTGGCATTTCAGGTTACGTATAATCCTACTAATTCATCTGCCTTTCCTTCAATTTAAATTTTACCCACGAATTTCCTGTTACATCTAAATTACTTCAAAATTGATTTTTTTTAAAATATAATTTGGTTTAGTGATATTATCTCTTTCTTTTCTTTTCATAAAATAGACAATTTAAAATCTCAATTTCTTTTGATGAAAAATAAAATTTAAAATGAATTTCTAGTTTATCACCTTTAAATTCTACTTTGAATCGTCTTCTCTTCAGGTTAATAGATTTCCTTGCACTATTACTATTAAAAAAAAACCACTGTTTGCTTAATATCATATTGATTATGGAAAATTTAATTTAAAAAGCTTTTCTTTACTTTTTCACTTATTAACTGGATCGTAGTAAAAAAAATTCTTTTTTTTTCTTTGCACTTGCACACCAATAAGGAACGATCTCATCACCCTAATGGTTATGGGATTTTGAATATAAAAGGAGTAAAAAAGAAAATCAGTTTTTGGTTAATGTAAAAAGTATGACAAATGATTTCAACCTCTTTCAATACTAACTTATGGCTGCATGGGTGATATATTTATTCTTTTCACCAATCTTGCCTATAGCTTTATTATTGTGTACTTTTTTGTTGCAGAATGAATTATGTCGGATGAGGTTGGATGTTCCACTTCTTGATCAGCTTGTTAGAGAGTATTGTGTTTACAGAGGCATTGTTGACTCTGGTAAAGCATCTCCTCTGTTGAATCCTAGCTCTTTCTGTGTGTGATAACTGTCAAGAACTTTTATGCTACTTGCTCCTGTTAGTTTATTTTTATTGGCATTTTCTCGTAACATTAGTTTTCATTGGATTTCTAGTATCATGAAAAATTCAGTTTAAATTTTAAGTTGGTTATTTCATCTGTGCTTTGTAATCTAGTAAAGCATGTTGTGCAATCTCAAAGTCCCATTCTAAGTTACAATGGTATCTTATATAAGTTTGATTTTTTTACTTTCAATTTATGAACTTAGCTTCTGGGAAGCAACAACCTATTTCAGAACCCGTGAAATTCAACCAACAAGACCCTGGGTACTGTTCATCAAGGGATTGTTCTCTCGAGATTGATTGTAATGCTGGCAAGCATTCTGATGGTGAAACTTCTGTTACCAATGCTCAGATGGATGGTTCCCCTGAAAATAATGCTGATGTGACAAGCATGAGACAAGTTGATTTTGAAGTACGATATACTTCTGAACTCACAAGCATCCATGAAGACTGTAGCACCAGTGGTTCGCAGCAACATGAAGATGCAGCTGCTTTGCAGCGAAGCAGGTTGCCTGGAAATGGGGAAAGGAGCAAGCGTAAGCGTTGGAGAGGGCGATATGATGACAATAGTTACATGCCCAATGCTTCTTTGGAAGAGCACAGCAAGCAAGAGCATAGCATAAGTACTATTGTTTCAACTATATCAAAGGAGAAACAGGTATATGTGTGATAATTTTGATGGTAGTCTAACTAGGACATAATTACTGACAATTTTGTTTTGCAGGGCTCTGAAAAGCTTTCTGTACATGATGTTAGTAATGTGGAAGATAGATACGAGATTCTGTTGGGAATGAAGGAATTAGCTAGCAGAGGAATGGCTGCTGAAGCAGTCCAGGAGGTTAATGCTATTGATCCCAATTTCTTTGCGCATAATTCTGTTTTGCTCTTCCAACTCAAGCAGGTAAGTGGCTTCTATTTCTTAATTTCTGTTTCTTTATTACATGTATAAGAGAGGCCCAGAGAATGATATAGGCTGTGTGGTTGTGTTGTGAATGCTATCTTTTAACGAGGATTCCTGGCTATAGGTTGAATTCCTCAAGTTGGTCAGCTCTGGTGATTATAGTGCTGCGTTAAAGGTTGCTTGCACCCATTTGGGTCCTTTAGCTTCTAGTGATCCTGCTTTATTAAAGCCGTTGAAAGAAACTCTTTTGGCTTTACTAAGGCCAAATGAAGATGCTCTTGGAAATGCATTACCCTTACATGCTCTAGCTGCTTCTCTACAGGTGTTGTGGATTTTTGCTACTCTAATATATAATTTTTTTTCCATTGCTATACATCTTTTTTTAAAATCTGTTGATAGTAGGATTTTATTCATCATGGTGTTTGTCTAGAATAGTTGTGATAAAACTGTTGGTAAGTATGATTCTTTATTCTAAGATATAGGAGTACAAATAAAATACGTGAAGGAGTAGTAGGTGAATTAAGAAGTGAGTGGTGCAAGCTTATAACTTTTCACAAAATGTACCGTCCATTCTTGTTAAATTTAGTTGGGTTCCAATTCCTAAATGTAAATTTGCATTTTAGTATACATTAGCCATGTACCCAATGTGTACTTGGCATTGTGCCGTCCTGGTTGATGGTCTTTTCACTTATGCTTAGGACGTAGGGGTTAGGCATCGGTATTAACTCTGATACCAGAACTTAACTTTTTTTATTTAAGAGTGTAACAGTCCAAGTTCAACTATTGAATTATGACTTGGCCCACCTAGCCTGGCCTACACCCTGGGACTGTTGATGACCCAGCAATAAGGTACCGCTACGTCTCTATATAACTTGGATATTACACAATGCACTAATTGGGGGAGTTGGGTCGAAATATGACTCAACTAGCCAAGTCCCAAGTAAATTCCTTTATGTGGGTTTGATATTCTTGGATGCATAAACTAACCAGTCCTGGAAACACACCTATTTTAGTGTGGTGATCCCCTTCCCCACAAAGTAACTTGAGGGCCAAGACCCATGCATGCATGCACTGTGCACACAAGGCTCACTATCCCTAAGAGAGGGTAGGAATAGACCGTTTCTGAGTCTATAAATAGATCCCTACATCATGAGTTTGGAGGTAACACAATTTGAATTCTTTTAGCTTAAAATTTTTCGATACTTTTTGCTAGAACACAAGCCAACTTAAGGCTTTCTTACTCATGGGTTAATTTTGTTAAAAAATTATAGGAATGGGTTAATTTTAAATTTTATCAGGGAGAATGGATAGGTTGTGTTTTAAAGCACAATTCAAACTACTTCACCTTTTTTTAATTCAAGAAGTTGTGTTTAATTTGATGAACTATACAGTTTTCATTAAGTAATGAAAATGTTATAGGAAGCATGACTTCTGCAATATTTTTTAAATACTTGTAGATAAATGCCATGAAACTTGTGAAAGTGAACATATATTAATATTCGCCGGAAAAACTTGAGTTAATGGAAACTGCAGACCTACCCAACATTCTTAGTGTGCATCGAATCGCCCCCTAGATATTTATCATACATGAACATCAAAAAACGACTTTACCCAGTGAACTAAAACGGATCAAGACATAAAAAAGGGTTTAAAGTTCCCATTTCTATTAGGGAAGAAAAAAGATATTAAACAAGCAAGCTATATTCCGTGAAAACTTTGGGTGTGTTTGGATTTAAAGATGTATTTGGGGGAGTGGATATGAGAGGAAAAGGAGGTGAAGGTGAGATTGTTTGGATTTAGGAAAAAATGGTGTGATTTCAGCAGATTTGGAATGAAAGTGTGTACAATGTAATGGATGATATTTTAATGGATAAAATTAGATGATTATCATTTTATCCTAATGTGATATAAATTTAGAGATAAATAGTAGAAATTATGTTAAAATGAAACTGAGGTTATTATTTAAAATTACAAAAATATAATAATAATAATATTATTATTATTATTATTATTATTATTGTTATGATTATTATTATTATTATTATTATTATATAAAATATAATTATAAAACTAAAACCAATAAAACCTAAAACCTAAAACCACTGCACATGGATATACCCTCACGCATATGCACATGGAAGGAGAATCGACTATGATTCATATATTCCAAAACTATTTAATAGTATCACCAAGAATCCATTAGAGAAGATAATAGATTTTGGAAAGAGGAGAATTGATTCTCCTGTCTTTAACATTACAGTAGAATTGATTCTTGGCCCTTGGATCCCTTTTCTCCTTCATCAATCCATTATCTCTCAGGGCAAAAAGAAATTCAGAAATTGATTCATGAGGGCAAAATCGAAATTGTATATCACGTGAGGTGGCTTTCCCCACTGATCTTCTCACTTGAGTGAAGACACCTCACTGCAAATCCGGCAAATCTGTCCGCCCAATTCTCCTCAAATCAAATCAGCTGATCCAAACGTCCTACTCACTCGCTCTTCCTTACTTGTTTAGAGTAAATCAATAGAAACAAATAGAGCATCAACGGAAATATGTCTTCATCTTCCAGTGTTCGAACTTGAACACGTTTTCTCTCTCCTCAAAGTTAGCCTCTATTCTGGCGACCACATACCCACCTTTGTGGTCTTTTTGTTCAGTATATGACCATGACTCCTATCAGTCTATATTTACTTATGATTTTGGTTTCTGGTTTTTATTCAGCATTCGATTGACTTATAGAAGTTTTTATTTATATGTATCAGTATTTGTTTGAGTTTTTTTTTTATTGTTAATGATTATTAGTGTTTGAAATTTGAGTTTTCTTTTTCAGATTTTCAGCTTATATTTTTATTTTTTAATTATTATATATATATATATATATATTGTAAAATATGTTTTCCTCCATCCCACTTTTGGGGTCTTTTTGTTCAGTATATGACCATGACTCCTATCAGTCTATATTTACTTATGATTTTGGTTTCTGGTTTTTATTCAGCATTCGATTGACTTATAGAAGTTTTTATTTATATGTATCAGTATTTGTTTGAGTTTTTTTTTTATTGTTAATGATTATTAGTGTTTGAAATTTGAGTTTTCTTTTTCAGATTTTCAGCTTATATTTTTATTTTTTAATTATTATATATATATATATATATTGTAAAATATGCTGCTCGCCATCTAGGAATGATAAATAGCGAAATATGAATGCAGAATTGACAACTTTTATCTTGAAAAATGTGGGATCCAGCAAACTTGTGACAGTTTCGGTAGTAGTGAAGCTATTACATTCGGAAATGATGGGAACGTAATATTGCTTTATGGGCTGAAATGCACGTGAAAAGTGGGGTGATGAAAAAAGTACAGAGATAAAGATAACTCAAAGCATGTTAACATAAAAGATATTTTGTAATATTTTTTATTTTTGCAAAAGTTGTGTAACGAGACAACTTTTATCTAAAAATATTAAAAAATTATTAGTTAGATTATTAAAAACAGCATTATTTAAAAAAAGTGATGACTTTCTTAAAACATGACTTTCCATTCTTCATAATAAATTTAAAGTTACCCAGTCGTGTAATTTTTTCACAATATTAACCCATTTGTGCAAGAAAGGCCACTTACTTAGTATTGATAGCTTAGCATGCTAAATAATATCTACTTCCTAGGATTTACAATTACCCTATAGTAAGATATTTTATTTGGTTTCATGTTTCACATCGGTATCTATTGTGTAGGGTTTGTTCTATTATATCTGATTTCTGTAATATTATGTAATGCTGTTATATACTAAATAGGTTGCAGTTGGTCGAAGGCTTGGTGTTGAAGAACCTCAACTTATGAAAATAATGCGGGCCACTCTTTATACTCATAACGAGTGGTTTAAACTTCAAATGTGCAAAGATCGTTTTGAAGGTCTTCTGAGGATTGATTCCTTGAAGGAAGCCAACACTCCCTTCCTTGCACCAGTATCTATATCCAAGTCCTATGCTGATAGCTGCACAAATGGATCTTCTCAGGCTACAGTATCTTCAGGGACCAGGACGTCAGAAGATGGTAGCAGTCCAACTCAAGTATCCTCAAGGGATGTTATCTGTGACGAAGGAGCAATACTTAAAGTAATGGTATGTCATGGGTTGTTGCCGTTAATTCTTTTCTATAATAAAAATTAAAATCTTAAGGACCGTAACACGACTCTGACCTATGAAGCTTTCCATGATGGGTTTTGATTTTTCAATAGAACAATAAAAATGTAGTTACACGGATTATTTTGTTTCTTCCTTTTTCCTGTTACCGTGTCCCATTCCCATTTTATTTTAGTTTGTTTTGAGACCTCATTCTCATTGCTATGTTATCAAATGTTATTTATTCTTTTACAGGGTAGATTAAATAAAATGCATAAGTATACATTTTGCGATTTTGAACTTTCAGGAAACTTCCGTTTTGTTGTGAACTTGAGTGTCTATTTTTCGACAGTATCTTAATGTCTTTCTCCTTGGTTGGTACTTCTGCGTCAATTCTAGGATAATTATTCTTTCTCTTATGACTGATAAATAATAGCATGTCATAAATGTTGTTTTAGTCTTTCTAGTCATCATGATTCTTATTGTTGGAGTGTTTTAGCTTTGAAGATAATTTTCCATACAACTTATTTGACATACAGGATCTGTTCTGATGCGCAAATTTTTGGTGAGTGCAGGAGTTTTTAGCTTTACCTAGGGCTGATGCCATACATCTGCTTTCACAATACAACGGAAATGCCGAGACAGTCATTCAGCAGATATTTGCCTAGGTAAAATTATTTTTTTAAATATTATTTTATTCAAATTTGTGATTTTTTTATACCCGTGTACATATAGCTGCAAAGAAGTCACTGTAATGTTTGAAATCTAAATTGATGGAAACTACTCTCTTCTGTACAGAATCTCTTGATTATTACCTCTCAGTTTTAATATGAGAAAGTTGTAATTAATAAAAAATTTATTGCCGTGACTCAAGGGGATTCACAAGAAGATAATGATACTTGCATATACATTTTACACTAGCGACACTATTCACGGATAAAATCATTCGTGAAGCTGATTGTTTCGTGCTTGTTTGCACAGTTCATACATGGCTGCAATTTAGGGCATGCTTAATTTCTGATTTTGTTTTAAAAACTTCTTTGGCCTAGTGTCAAGTTATTTCAACAATCAAATCCTTACCTGTAGAATGCATTAAGTTTTAAAATTATTTTAAGTTGGTATTTTTAAAATTTAAAAAGATATAGGTGAGTGATGCATTTTCATTAGTGTTTTTATTTTATTTTATTTTTTTATTCAAACAGTTTCCGAAAAATAAATTAAATGCACCCTTAGTTGTCTCTTTTTTTTTTTGTTGTTTGCCCCATTTCTGGGAGTCTATATCTGTTAGGCATGAATTTTGGTTGGACTGAATTTGTAGTATAACAATTGTCCTTAAATTTTCAAGAAACTTGTGAGATAATTAACATAGGTTGTAAATAAGAGATGAATACGCTAGAAGGGACATTTTAGTATATAATAAATTATATTCGTATAAGTTAGTAATTGTTTATTTTAATTTTAAAGGTAGATGAGTAAATCTTAATTTTACCAAGAGATGACAACTAGAACAATTTACTAGTTACTTTAATGTTTGACATAAAAGGTGATTAAAAGTTTTAATAAAAAATTACACGACATGATATAACAATATAACAACTTATTTGACATATTAGGATGTACCGTGTTAATTAAAAAAATTAATAGAGAGAACAAGTGAGGAGAAAAATCAAAAAAATTCCATAGCTCGAAACTATGTCTAGAAGCGCAAAATAAATGTACAATAAAGAGCAAAATTTAAAAAATTTCTGTTTGAAAGAGTTGATAGATGTAATAATTTCAATATATGTAATTCCAAACTAAAAGAATTAGCTTTATAGTGTGCAATGTAAATGTATTACATATTCTAAAAGTAAAATAAAAATAAAAATTGGACTATACAATTCTGAGAAGCACCTAATATTTTAATTTTTAGATTATATAATTTAGTTTTTAAAATTCAATTCAAAATCTTTCGACCAAAATGTATGGAAAGATACTTTTTGCATTCATCTTATCAAGGTGTAAGAACATAACATGGAGGTACAAAAAAAAATTGCCTATTCATTATCGGCTACGGACACTTTTTCACCATACGAACAGTAACGTTTTAAAGCTATGTTGCATATTCACGTTAGCATTAAACCTTGCATACAAAAAAAGTTAACAATAATAAATTTATGAATATGTAACACTGATAATAGATATTTATAAGAATATAGTTGTTATGACTCTCCGAATAATTAAGTAGAAAAATTATGCTATCTTTTTGTAGATGTATGTAACATGATGACTTTAATATCAGGAATAGTTGACTATGATTAACATGTTAAAAAGAGTGAATTTAAATTCGGTTAGATTCTAAACTTGATCTAGAAAGGAATTAATTTCTCTGATACAATATGTAATTTATTTCATTATCAATGCCATATTTATAATGAAGAAATATTGAACATTTTCAATTTAATAAGTTTATAACTTGATATTCATTCATCTATTAACAACAACTAAAACATGTATACATCGGTAAGTCACCGATTAATTTAAATGCAATACCTCTAGTTGCTTAAACTTTTTCTAACAGGGAAAAGTTCATTAATTAAGCCAAAATCTTATATAAAAATGAAGAAATGTTAGTAAACATGATCGAAAGAGCTTGGTAATAATGATGTATTTTGCTGTGTAAAATTATTGCATGATAGGTAGAATATCAATCTATTTAAAGTGTAACATTTTTAGTTAGCTTTTAAGAGCACATGAGTGAAGGATTTACACACAAACAAGATTATTTGAAAAATGATATTGTTGTGTTATATTTTATTCTAGTGTTTTACATTTTCTAAAATAGGAAAATTTTATCTTGAAATAAACTAAATATTTCTTCTGTAAATATGAAAATTTTGTTAACTAATCAAATTAACGATAATAGTATAGTTACAAAATATATATCCTTATAAGTATAGTATACATAAATCATTTTAATACTTCCTCACAAATTGAAATAAGATATTTATCGCACTTAACATATTGATTGTATAATGAAACATCTTAAACAATTTTTGTGAAAATATGGATTAGTCGACATTTTGATTTAACACAAAGAAATTGTATCATATTTTTATGAAATTTTGTAATAATAAATATTTAACCATTTCATATTAGAGTAAATAATAAAAAATGTTATCAGAATAAATATGTAGAAGATTTTACTATAATCAATCTGATTTAGTATACTTAATTGTCACTTCTTATTTATAAAAGTACACTTCTAATAAATATTTTTAATATCTTTCTGGTATTAGTACTTTCAAGTTTTGTAATTGTCACATTTGTCTATAATGAAAATTTGGATGAAGAGAATCTATAAGAATAACTCTATATGTTTTACAAAGCAGTGAATCACTTTTGATCACAATTCTAATTTTATTAGGTGAAACATAAATATATGAAATCTTAAATACTATATAAGGTCTAGAATATGATGACTATGACTTAAATATTTTTATCATGTTTTTATTGCTTTGTAAAATTTGTCCTTGATACCATTTTTATTATAATTCTAATTTTACTAGGTGAAACATATATAAATATATGAACTCTCAAACTATAAGGTCTAGAATATGATCTCTATGATTTAAGTATTTTTATCATGTGTTTTTATTGTTTTTGTAAAATTTGTCCGTTATACCTTTTTTTCTATAATAACTTTAAGAGTGTGTTTGTTGAAAGATATTTAATTTTGAATATTGAATGAAATATATGATTATTAGACCGATATGAAACGCAGAAAAACTTTAGAAGGAGAATTAAATAGATTTTTAAAATTTTTTCACAAGTGTTTAAACTCTTTTGCATAGTTAAACGCAATAAGTTTTAAATATTTAAATAATTTTAACAACATTTAGGAAAATTTTTAAAAATGAAAATAGTAGGCAAACTTATTTTTATATTGGTTCACTCACAACTTGAGTTAAGTTCAACTCTCCCTTAAACACTTTTAAGGAGTTTCATTAATCTTAAAAGATTAAATTCAAGTTTAACCACTCCTAGTATTACAACTAATCTAATTGGTTAGGTTGAGTATCACAACTCCTAGTATGCATATTAGTCTAATTGACTAGACTGTTTAACTCCACTAAGTTAAATTTATAAGTATTTAAATTCATTTCTGAATATGAAAAAAACAAAGTGTTTTTCAAGATACAACATCAGAAAGATAACTCTCATAGAGAGGATATGAATTTATACAAAGATATTATGAAACTTGTAAAGAATTTTTCTTTTAAAAAGAACAAGTGTTTGATAATGTAAGCTTTAAAGAAAACAGCAACGTGAGAGAATGCAATGAAAAACTTTTGATCATCTTCTTGTTATTCAATCCTCTTTATATAGGCTTATTAGAAAAATGTCTGTTACTCAGAGCTTTAACTTTCACGTAGGGATATAGTCTTTTGTACGAAGTCAAAAGTTATGTTGTATCTGCAAAAGCAACAATGTTGTGTGTACGGAGGAGACAAACAAAAGGTATGAAGGAAACATTCCTAAAATATTTTCTGATCTCTAAATGGTCTTCTGATTCTGATGTCGCCTTTTGAATAAAGGTAATATATTATCTGCACTGAAAAAGAGAGCACAACACAACAAACAAAAGAGTACTACTACGTTCATGCATTAAATCGTTAGATGATCCTAAGTGTTTAGGCATTATACGAGAGTAAGCGTTTAGGTATTATCTATTTGAGTAACACATAATGTTTATGATATGTTTTATGTATAGCGTTTATCATTTTGCAATTTTATCCTAGACGATTTATGTTTATTATTTCCTTTAAACATTTTATTAAACTTCAAAACAAGGTTTGTTTGACAGTCTTGTCTTAACGCATAGCGTTTGACGATCTTGTCTTAACACAATATTCTAATAATCTTCATAATAAAGAGTTATAGTCCAAATAAGTTTTATTCTTTCTTCTTAATATGTTTTTATGTTTTAATTTACTTGTGCATGTTGTTCACGAGGAATTGCAAAACATGTATTATAGAAGAACAAATAATACTTTTCTCTATATATGTGATAATGTTGTCATTTATAAAAAAAAAGGTAAAGATATTTATTTTGTAAATCTTTGTGTGGTGAGATTTTTCTGAAATAGGTCACATGATGATTATAATTGAAAGCCATTTGATTGCTGAATTCTTGGTAATTTATTGACTCAACTTCTTATCATTTGGTGAATAAAGAGTCTTGTTTTACTGGTTATAATTTTTCTTGTATTTCTAACTATCATAACCATTTTACACCTCTTTATATAGGTATGTTAGGCGATTCATTTGAGTATGCAAAAGTATGAATAATTTGTAAGCAATTTCATGATTATCTTTCTTAATACATGAAACAATTTATTCATTTCTAATTATATATTTATTTATTATTTTTAATCAGTGTTATTGTTAACTCATTGGCAAGTGTACCAAATCATTCAAGTAATATAAAATGGTAAGACTAAGTATCGTTTTCCAAGATACTCGTGTAACACTAGTTAATTGTACTATTAGCAACTCATTTAGACTCAAGAACAACTCATCATTTACGAATATGTGCAAAAAGATAAATTCACAAATAATTACAAGGTTGACCTTTGGTATTTGAAGACACTTGAAATATGGAATAGACTAGAAATGGTGTGAAATGACATTGCTAAGGTTAGTTTTCACCAATTCACTCTTGTGCATACCCAATTTCATCTCCTCTCCATTAAATTACTAAAGTCAATCCACAAAATTACTCTAGCCTTAATCCCTTAGGTGAAAGATCCTAACTTTTACCTATTAACCAACAATCCCTCGATTAATTAACAAGCAAAAACCACATTAAGAGCTAGGACCTAAGACAACAAGTGAATAATCTTCCATACCTAGAATCAATGAACCACTAAGACTCTTGTTTCAGATCTAGGTTCCATCTTACGTCCCCATAACCCATGAAACCCCAAAATCATGTCATGAATGTCCCAATTACATGCAAGCTTTAAGATTAGAAACAAGAATACTAGCAATTGATGGAAAAGGCATATATATATATATATATATATATATATATATATATATATATATATATATTCAAATCATTCAACAAATACATAAGAATTCAGATGACACATCTATCCCCAACAAGATGGGTTTGGCTCTCCATTTCCATGGAGAACCTTAAGCTTACAAAATGGCCATGGAAGAAGAAGAACCCAAAGAGGAAGAAGGAAGTGTTCCCACGAACCCTAGCATCCTTTCAAGCTCTCCTATGAGTGAAATCGTGCCTCAAAACCACCAAAGACCCAAACCCCTTCATGTTTTAGGGTTAAATAAGCTCAATCTGTCACATCAGCAAAAGTGGCGCTCAAGGCCCCTAGAGGGACGCCCAGGCGCGAGATTTTCGCAGCAAATGGCGCTCAGCTCCCTTGGAGGGGTGCCCAGGCGTAAGATTTTTGGCAGTAAATGGCACCTTCGTGCCTCTAGAGGGGCACTTGCGCGCGAGATTCTGGCAGCATTGTGTTTTTGCTCCCATTTTGTGCAAATCTGCTTGATTTTGTGGCTGATTCAACTCTATACATTGATGGAGGTTCTTCCAAGCACAATATTAGCTACAAAATAATGGGATTAGTGATGAATTTATACCAATGTAGCCAAAAATACAAATAAACACTAAAGTAAGATAAAAGAGAGGATTTAAGCGAATAATAAGCTAAATTGGAGCTAATTTTGTCTCTAAAATGAACCTCAGATAAGGGTAAGAATTACCGTTATCGGGTATTAACACTCAACTTTTTAAGGTTTGTTTGGACACTAGGGACAAACCAAATTGGCATTAAAGCCAATTTTGAATATTGTTCCACTTAGTTTTATGTTTCTTCAAGAAAGTGAGCATCACTTCTAAAATTGAGAAGTTTAATAGATAAAACTATTTTAACTTTTTTTAGAATTAAGATGAGGTATTTTCTCAATAAACAAGGCATGTGAGTACCACTTTTCGGGAGTAAATCACATATGGAGAGACATTTTCTAAAACAAATGGATGAAAAAACTCATTGATGATCCCTTTGTCATTGTCAAATTTGATCCTTTAAGAGGCGAAAAGCTCAACAATATGTTATGTGATAGTTGAAGAAGTTTTTCATGACAAAGTCCATTTGTATGAAGTTATTGTAGAAGAGACAAACTTTTGGACTTTATACGAAAGAGATTATATCATCAAAGCTTATTTAAGTGGCTTCAATTTTATTTTGATGGAACTTTGAGAAAAAGATGTTAAAGTACAATTTAAAATGTATTAATGATTATCAAACTTCTCACTTGTCATCCTATAAAAGCTTGATAAGTTCACTAAGCATCAAAAATATTGTATTACACTTGAAGAAGAGTTTAAGTCGAGACTCAATACAAAGAAGATGCATAATTGATAGTCTTCAAGAAAGAGAAAAAGATTAAGAAGTAGATTAATATAATGGTTAATCTTAAACATCTTTGAAAATACCACAAACAATTAGGTCATTGGAGGAAAAAGTGTTCAAATTTGTGGGAAATAAGATAAAGTAGTGGCTATGGTATGGGACAAATTAGTTGTTTGATGAAACTTGGTGTGAGTTTTCCCGTCTATACGAAATTGTGGTTGCTTCTTGCATATGTGCTCTCATAGGAACTGATTTATCAAGTTTAAAGTTCAAGTTCGAATAAAGATACACAATGACATTATTCATACATTGACCAACATAAGATGCATCTTATCTTAGAGTTGAAGAAGAACCTTATTTTTCTTAAAAAATTTATGAAGTGATAGATTAGAGAGAGGAATGATATTGTTGTGATACAAGGAGTCATAGAAGGGGATTTCTATTTCCTTTAGTGGTTGTCGATAGTTGTGTCTAAGGTTTCAACCATCATAAAAATGTTCTAATAAATTTAACAGTTTTCATAAAAATAAAGAATTCTAAATATTTAAGTATTTTTCATACGCCTCATCAGGAGTTACAAAGGGCATAACTTGCAAAAATTTAAATAAAAACATAACTATGAAACTTTTAATCTGATCAAGCATCTTGATTTATATATTAAAATATAATCAGTGGATTTGGTACCAGCCATTGATTGTTGTTAGGTTTATCAAATAAAAGCTGTACAGATTTGTAGAGTCGAAAGTTTGAATTCATCCATGTTTCATCTTTATTTCTCCCCGTGCTTACCTGGACACCGTCACCATGTTTCCAACCAATTCAAATCAATGAATTTGCCACAAACGTCTATCACCGACTGATTTATTTATTTATTTTTCAATAAAAAAATATTTTTTTTCCCTTTAAAACATGTTCGTAAAAAAAATAAACTAGTTAAAAAAAATTATCATGTTTATTTCCATAACTACAGAAGCAATTAGTAAAGTTTTCAATGACAAGTAATCATACCACAGTGGTACTAATATACCATTCTTATTGTATAGTAATGATGATTCAGAAACTAAAAGACATAGACATACTTGTAAAAGAAAAAATAAAGGCCAAAAATGGAAACATCGTTTTGAAGTACCTTTTCTTTTAAAATTTTAGGTCAAGGTCAATTTATCAATAATATTCATAACTAAATAAAAGTCCTCTTTGCATCATGAGTTCCTTTAAAAATATACGAAAATGAATATAAGCTGCAAGCACGTTTATAAGCGCAACTTTTGTGTTAAAATTCAAAAATAGAAATTCTGTTTTTATAAGTAAAAGGTTTAATCCGTAAGTAAGCTAAAATTAAAATTAAAGTCATATTTTGAAATATGATTTGAAAAAGATAAAACTTTAATTACATGTTTAAAATATAAAATTATCTCTTACCAAATGTTTTTTAATGAAAAACTTAAACAAAATCAACTCCATTTAATGAATGAGTCATGTCTTCTTATTTCACATACTTTGGTATTCAGCCACTTGGCTAATTTTTTATGAGAATTTTCAAATTATTTTATTGATTTAAGGTCATGCTTTGAAAGAGAGAATACGACTTTACTTTATGAGAGTCATTGAAATGAAGCTGCAGACCAAGTCATTTTGAATATGACAACCTTCCAGATTTATTGACATTTCAGTATTTGCTTCGCACGAAAATAAAGCATTTATGATATATAATATAACACGTGTAATAAAAATATGGACAAAAAAACAATTCAATGTCGCACTAAAATGAAAAAAAAAAAAGATTATTATCATTGTTAATGCTGCACAACTTACACAAATTTAGTTGTTTGTCTTTTCTCACTCACACACACATATATATAAACACATAAATTGTATCATCAATGTCATTATCATACACAATGAAAAGATATAACTGTGTTCTATTGAAAGCATTGATGATACCTTTTTAATTTTGTAGATAACATTTTTTTTAAAAAAAAAGAAGGAAAATCCACTTTAATAAGTTTTGTAATCCAAAGAATTAATCTTGTTGACATATTTGTCTTTTTTTTTCAGTGAAAGAATGTCAATTGAACTCGAAATTTGTAAATTAATAAATTGGTTTTAATAGAAGTTTGAACTATAAACATGGACTTAATAATTACAAATTTACAATAATAATTCAATCTCTGAACTATTTTTTCAAGTGACACCTCAGAACTGAATTAATGATTCAACTTATTCTCAACATCTGAAGTATTTAAAATTACAAAAGACAAATGTATATTTTTAAGAAAATATCGGGGTTTGTTTTAAATATGGAAAAACATATTAAAACAAAATTCACGTTTGGTATAATGTCATAATTAAAAATACCCCACATATTGTTTAAGGTACTGTTAAAAGAACTAAAATTTTGGTTAACTCGTATTTTGATAATAATATTAAATTTTCAGAAAGTATGAAACTTAAATTTCTTTATCCTACTACTTTTTTTTTTAAAATCATTTTTAGTTTTTGCTAGATCAAATCACTTCTCAATGTCAATGTCTTACTTCTGACGAGACAGTTTAATTTTTAAATATACATTTAAAAATTTTAAATT
Organism: Vigna reflexopilosa; assembly: GCA_027742785.1. Taxonomy (NCBI): domain Eukaryota; kingdom Viridiplantae; phylum Streptophyta; class Magnoliopsida; order Fabales; family Fabaceae; genus Vigna; species Vigna reflexopilosa. The sequence continues at coordinate 54,535,838 of CM050911.1, read as the reverse complement.
TTAATATTACACATTATTGGAAATTATCATCAATTTATTTTGAAGATTTAGCCATTCAAATTAATTTTAACATTTAGTTACAAAGATATAAGAACTGTCAATTCTTAATTTACGTCAATATTGATCGAGAGGATGAAATAAAGACGAGAAAATGGTAAAAGTAAAAAAGAGACAGAGATAAAAAAAATAAAGAAAAAAAAATTATAAATAATTTTGAAATGTTTTATTTATTTTTTGGTAAAATTGGGATTTTGTAAATTTAAATATTAAAGTGGCAGAGCAAAGAGAAAGACTTGTGTGTGTGGTTGCAGCGAAGACTCTGGAGATGTCCAAGACAGAGTCGCGATCTCAAAAGAAGCGGAACCAAGGTGCTGTGAAAGAAGAAGAGTGCGACCCACGAAGAGAAAAGAGAAGAGAAAGGTAAAAACTTTAAACACTGAATATTATTTTTGTACTATACAAAGTAAAAAAGGGAAAGAAACCCTAGATATATAGGATTCCTGAAACACAAAAGGAAGAAGGGAGATTTTTGATAAAAAATCCCTAACGGGTAATAGAAAACCAAAACCTAATAATTAAAGCTCCTATTAAGTAACAGTAATCATAAAACAGGAAACATTTTAATATTAAATAATCTCATTTTCAAATTTTCTTTAAATTTTCACCACGCAATACTTATCATTATAGCGTATTTTAAATTTTATAAATAAACAAAAAGAAACCACTAATTTAAAATTTCTCATGATGATCAATATTTTCTAAAAAAGCCCTCCAAAAAATATAATGTATTTACTAGAACATACTATTTATCATTAACTAATATTGATTCAAAATATAATTACCTCGATCTCATCTCCTTAGAAAATTAAGGATGCTTTTTTATAAATATTGAAAACAAGTTATGTTCACATTAAATTTTTCAACATTTTAACACAATATACACATACTTTTCTATTAAATTCAAAATGCATAATAACAAACAAATGAACATGTTATTTTTCATTAAATTATTATTTATTTATTATTATACCAGTATACTCTAAACCTAATAAAAAAAGGTATGTTATGGCAAAATATTATGAAAAAATTTTACATAAATATTTTAGTCGGAGCTGACGTGTATAGGTTTTCTGGTTCTCAACTCAACTCCTCTTTTCCTCTGCTATTTCAAACCTTCAACTCCAGTTATTGTCCTCTCTCTCTCTCTCTTTCTCTCTCTCTCTCTCTCTCTCTCTCTCTCTCTCTCTGTGTCTTTTGTTTCTTCCGGAACAGCAATGGTACTAAAAGACATGTGTTTCTTCAACAAGGTGCTACTGCGCGGTCCTCACTTAATAAAACCATCTGTCCTTTCTGCTGTGAGGAACAATGTGATTCTGTTTTTAGCAACCCTTCCAAGTTACCATCATGCCTCTGTTTTTGATTTGTTTCCATTTTCAAAACTTTTCAAAAACACTGGAAACTGGCTCTTACCTTATCTGTCCCTCCTCACACTTCTGTTTCAAATTTATTGCTTTCACTCTGTGATCAAACCCGGGAAGGAAAAAAATGAATGCTTTGAGCTCCCTCTGCATTTTTCGATCTGATCCATTAGTCTTAAATGTAACTTTCTTTTTATGGACTTCTGTGACTCGAACAAGTACTTCTAAAAATACTGCCTTTTCATCCTTTGAAGCACCGATTTTTATTTTACCTTGTATCCTTTTTCTTTCCTTTGATATGGTTGTAATGTTTTTCTCTTCGGTTGTAGGACATTCTGGTTATAAAGTCTCCGAAGAAATCGCCTTTGTTGTTAAGGATGTCGGTGCTGATCTTTTCGATGGTATGCGGTGTTTTTATCTGTTCCGTGTGTCTAAAGCAGATAAGCACCCATGCTAGGACTATGCTTATGGAGTTGCAAAGTGAGAAGCCTTCACGGAATCGATTGGGCCTAACAGATGTTCCTTTGTTGCATTACCCCAATCCCGTGTCTTTCAACAGGTAATGTGAAGAAGTTTATGTGTTTTATGGTTATATTTTCTTTGGTTGGGGTCTTGTTAATTGACTTTTGGCTTTGGTAGGAGTGAGTGTGCTGGGAATCCTGTGCGGTTCTTTGCTATTTTGTCAAATCAGAGATCAGGCAGTGGGTGGTTTGAGACCCTTTTGAATAGCCATATTAATGTGAGCTCCAATGGGGAGATTTTTTCTGTTAGAGAAAGAAGAGTAAATGTTTCTACCATTGTGCAGACTTTGGATAAAGTTTACAACTTGGATTGGTTCAGTAGTGCTTCCAAGAATGAGTGCTCAGCTGCAATTGAATTGAAGTGGATGCTTAATCAGGTAAAAGTGCTCACTTTTGAGTCTTGTTCCGGAATGTAGTGATCTGGTTTATAAGTGTTTCAAGAAAGAGGAAACCTTACTTGTTTTGTAGGCATAAATTCCCTCGTATTAATGGCTTAGGTTTCAATGTAATTTTGATGACCCCCACCGCATCATGTATTAGATGTGAAGGATCTAAGTGAAACTTGACCCATGTGCTTGACTTTGAGGGCAAGTACTTTTTCTGAGAGTCTGGAACATTATTATCAATTTCTGTCTAACAGTTATGATCATTGAACAGAGTAGGGCCACCTCATTGCATACTAATACAATTAAATATTGGGAAAATTATTCTTATACCCTTATCATTTTTTTATCCTCTGTAATAACATAATACTGTGTAGTATACCCTTCTGTTTGATACAGATCACCTGTGATTTCTTAACATGAGCCTGATAGGAGGCTAAATTGCGTTGATTTTTTGAAACTACTGGATTAACATTATAGATGCCTTTGTGGCTCAGACTTTGCATTTCTTTTTTATAGATTTATATTTAGTAATAGCATCAAGACTTGTGATTTTGCACAGGGATTAATGGAGCACCCGAAGGAAATAGCAGATTATTTCAACCGTAGAGGTGTTTCTGTCATATTTCTTTTTCGAAGAAACTTATTGCGCAGAATGGTATCAGTGCTTGCCAACTCCTATGACCGATATGCTAAACTTTTGAATGGAGCTCATAAATCTCATGTACATTCCACAGAAGAGGTCTCTCTCTCTCTCTCTCTCTCTCTCTCTCTATATATATATATATATATATATATATTGCCTTTCCCTTAATATCTTTAACAAAAAAAGAAACTCATTTGTCTTCTTTTAGGCGGATACTCTTTCAAAGTACAAGCCTATCATTAATTCTACATCATTACTGGTTGATTTGAAGGATATGGAGATGAGAATGGCAAAGGCTTTAGAATACTTCAGCATCAATAGGCATATGATCCTGTACTATGAAGATTTGATTAGAAATCGTACTGTAAGTGCCTCAACACACACTCCTTCATTTTGTACTAAAACTATCGATAATTACCTTTTTGGATGCATTATTCGAGTGATAATCTAGGAAGTGATTTCAATTTTATCACACAAATTTTACCAAAGTTTCTTCCTTCTCAACCCCGAAGTCATTTTTTCTGCACACACTTAATGAAGAGTTGTTTTGTTTATTGTTGGAAGTTCCACGTTCACTAGATAAGACCAAATAAGTGAGATGTTAATCTCACCTTACAAACCACCGGTTTTGTGGGTGAGAATGAGTTAGGCTTAAACTCTACTTCTTAACATGATATCAGAGTCATAAGTTAGGTTTAAACCCACCTTCTAATATTTATTGAATGTGAAACAATGAAGCTGCAAGTAGGTTGTGTAGCAAACTATGTTGAAAATGAACCTCTAACATTCTGCGACATGGATGATATGGCAAACTTTTAAGTTAACAAAATGTATTTGTTTCACATTTATTCAGAAGCTGAAAGACGTTCAAGATTTTTTAGGATTGCCACAGATGGAATTAAGAAGCCGTCAGATTAAGATACACAGAGGACCATTGTCAGATCACATTAAAAATTGGGATGATGTGAACAAGACACTACATGGAACTGCTTATGAGTGTTTCCTCCAAACTGATTATTCATCGTAACCTCCTCTAACTCTTGGAAAGGTGTAAATATCAACACTATTTTTTCCCAGGAAACAGTTTAAAGTTTTGTTACTGGTTGGTTGCAGTCAGAAAACTGTCTCCACCTTCTCATTTTTCCACTCCTGTACGTTCCTTTGTAATCTTATCTTACTTTTGAGCATTTTTTAATTACTTTGTACACGCCCAACTAAATTATGAGCAAAGATGACCATGAGTTTTATTCAACATGTAAGCTGCACTTCAAAGTTTGAGGTAATCGATATGGCACAGATCAATGTCTTCAAAGTTTATGTTCACTTTTTAGTTATTTCAAGACCTGTAGTAATTGTAAAACTAGTAATTCAAAGGCCTCGAAATGCGGTAGCTTCACATAAAACAAACCCTTGAAAACACATTAGGACATTAAATTTCGTGGTCTTGTATTCGTTGGTGTTAAGGTTGTTGCTCTTTAAAGTCATGGTTAATGGATGGAAGATTAGAAATGTATGTTGGCAGGGACACCATAAATTTTAGCTTATTAATGAATAGGAAATTAGATTACAACTTTCACTGATCAATGGCCCCAGACAACACCATCAACCTTACAACAACCTGTAATAATAGGAGACATATGGTGATAAGATTCCACAGATTACCTCCATCAACGGCAACTGCTTCCTGTTTCTAGGCACCCTGTAAAAAAATAGTCATTTTATAATTTGGCTTTTTGAAACAGCTTTTTAACAAGTCAACTATGTTCTAAACTAGCCATTTGCTTAACATAAAAGATGTTTTCACCCACTTTACAGCTTATGATCTTGGCCCTTTTTTTTTGTATCTGTGTGAAATTTTATACAGAATGTGTAATATCGAGCTCCTTTTAGTATATATATATATATATATATATATATATATATATATATATATATTTTTAGATTTTTTCTTCCTTGACTTAGGAACGCAAACTTAAAAAATTGACAGCGTTTTTGTAGTCTTTTGCAAAGGAATTTCTTTAGGATAATGATAGTTAGACAATATTTTTTTTACAACATTTGAACATCGTTTACGTGTTATTTTGTGATTGATCTAAAATTATTTCACAATCAATAATAATAATCATAAATACCACTATGGAGTAATTTTGGACCAATCAGAGAATGACACATAAACGATGTTTAAATATTGTTAAAAAAATGTTGTTTAAGTATCATTATCCATTTCTTTATCTATGACTTTAATAGACCAAAATGTAAGTAGCTTTTTTGAATCGGACCGTTGCCTCATGAATAAAGGTATCGTTTCAATCATGCATCTTATTTACTTTAATGCATCTGCTTAAGCATCATATCAATTTGACTTTGTCCAATATTTCTCAGCTTTCCAATGGAAAATTTGCTCCAGCGATATGTCTAGAATTATTTAATATTTTTTTAAAAGCATATTTTCTATGCTTTGTTTGCGTATGTCAATTAAAAATATATAAAGCATTGTTCTCTGATTAAGCAGAATGTTAATTAAAAATATATAAAAAGAAAGGCTATAAATTAGAGCATTGTTCTCTGATTAAGCAGAATGTTAAATATATTTTTGCATATAATTGAAACAGTTACACCAAACAGAATTTCCAAAAAATGTAGGCAAACAATCCGAGTGGTAGCAGGAAGTATTAGGTGATTATTTGTTCACTATCACTTATTCATGGTCTCATTCAATTTTTATATGTGGAACTAAATATTGTTAATTTTCTTTTTCATAAATTAAAAAATTCCAAATGCATATTATTCAGATATTGATTGAAATCATAAAATACTTGCTCCTGTACTGCCTAATAATTTCTGCAGTAATGCTTCTTCCACCATCCCATCTTCATCCTACACCTTTCCAATTTTTTTTTAAATTCCAAATTTACTATTTTTACTTTTTACTTTTACCAATTTTACTTTTTATTTTATTAGAGTTAGTTTTCTGTTAAGGATTGTTTGTTTTTTAAAGTGTTTTCTCGTTCTCCTTTCCTAACCTTTAAAAGGTTAGGTTTTTTCCTTCTGTTTTTATCATTCACAACATTTAGAACATACAGTATTATCACAAAATTGTAAATCACTTTCAGATGTGACAAGTTGATGTTTTTCTTACCTTTCCTTGTTCCTCTTGCTCCGATCTATCTTTTTCTCTCTTCCGGTATCAGCAACGGAGGTCTTCCGGCATGTCTACAGTGGCTTCTCTCTACTGGCAACGAGGTTCCCATCTCTGCTTCTCTCTCTATCCATAGTAGAAGTCAGATAACGTTTAGCAGCTTCTGGAGGAAACTTTTCTTTATCCACATGGACCTGCGTTTTTCAGATTTTGGCTTAAAGGCATTTGGGCCTTTTACTCGGTTTTAACATTTGGGCCTTTTACTCAATTTTAACATTTGGGCCTTTACTTTAATATGGTATCAGAAGTGCAACCTGTTTCTTGAGTTGTTCTTGGCATCTTGTTTCGTTCTTGCCATGACAGAAATCACCACTAATCCCTCAAGCCCCTATTATCTTCATCCTGGAGAAAATCCAGGCATTACCCTCATTTCCCAGATTCTTACTGAGTCCAATTACTCATCATGGAGCAGAAATCTAAAACATGCTCTTCTCTCAAAGAACAAGATCAAATTCATTGATGGCAGCATCCAAAAGCCTGCCAGAACAGACAAATTATTTGAAGCATGGGAAATATGTGATACTATGGTTCTTTCTTGGATCATCAAGACCCTTTCACCTCAGATTGCAGACAGTGTTCTTTATGCTGATACTACTCAAGAACTTTGGGAAGAACTCAAAGACAGGTTTTCCAAGGGTGATTATTTCAAGATTTCATACCTATTACAAGATATTCATTCCATTAAGCAAGGAGAACGAAATATCAGTCACTATTACACTGATCTAAAAATCATTTGGGAAGAACTCGAATCTCTCAGGCCTATACCCACTTGCACCTGCCCTAACCCATGCACCTGTGATTTATCAAAAATCTCTCTCAGATACAGAGAGGTTGAGCACGTCATTTGTTTTTTAAAAGGTCTCAATGACACCTATTAAACTGTTCGCACTCAAATCCTTCTCATGGAGCCCTTTCCCAACATCAACAAGGTTTTTTCTCTTCTAATGCAACAAGAAAGACAACATCAGGACAGGGGAGGCCATAATGACACTTTCAAGATCTTAGCCAGCACATCTAACAAGACAAATTGGAGAGGTCAAGGCCATGGTACTAACTCACGTGGCCAAGGCAGAGGAAGAGGGAGAAATCCCAATTATGGGAAACAATGTTCCCATTGTCACAAGATGAATCACATCATTGATGAGTGCTACTCTAAACACGGCTTTCCACCTACAAGAAGAATGATCATCAAAACAGTCAAGACAGGGGAGGCCAAAATGAATGAAGTTATGCTAATGTTTGCAAAGAAGATTCCAACTCTACCCAGACTCAAAGTACTCACCAAGAAAATCATAGTAATCCTATGCAGGTTTTTACCCCTGAACAGATGCAAAAATTATTGCAAATCATAGAGAACACCCAGACACAAAATATCCACAGCATCAGTCAAGTTCAAAGAAACATCCCTGGAGAAAATCAAGGTACTTTCTCCTGGATTATTGACATTGGGGCCACTGATCATGTGATCCATGAAAAGAAATATTTCATTACGTTTCAGAAAATTAAACCCATAACAGTCAAACTTCCAAATAATTCTGTGGTTACAGTCAATATGTTGGAACCATCCAATTTTCTGAAAATTTTATCATTTTTAATGTTCTCTACATTCTTGAATTCTCTTTTAATCTCATATTTGTACAAAGCCTGACAAGGGATTTAAATTGTGTTCTAACTTTTTCTTCTAAGACTTGCCAGATTCAGGACAGCTTTACCTTGAAGATGATTGGGCATGCTAAAGTTTTCAAAAGTCTTCACTATCTCAGTCTTTTCCTGTTTTTACCCAGTATTATGTTCCCAAGGTTGTTCTTTCTTGTAAACATGTTAGTGATGATCTATGGAACTATAGATTAGGACATCCAGGACACAGAATTATAGAACAAATCTGTAAAAGTTTTCCCTATGTTCAAATGCCATCTAAAGTTGTTTGTGATGTTTTTCATTATGTTAAACAACACAAATTGCCCTTTTCTCAAAGCATGATTGTTTCTGCTAATTGTTTTGATCTAATACACTGTGATATATGGGGACCCATTTCTATATCTTCTATCCATGGACACAAATACGTTCTTACCATAGTAGACGACTATAGTAGACACACCTGGACCTTTTTAATGCACAATAAAGGACAAATTAGAGAACTCTTACAGAATTTTATCTTAAAAATCAAAAACCAATTTGGAAAAACTATTAAAACTCTTTGATCTGATAATGGTCCTGAATTTAATTGTATTAGTATGTATAATTCCTATGGTATTGAACATCAAAGAAGTTGCGTTGAGACACCCTAACAGAACTCTATTGTTGAACGAAAACATCAAGATATATTAAATAAAACTAGAAGTCTTCTTTTTCAATCTAGAATTCCTAATGCTTATTGGTGCTATGCTGTTTCTCATTTTCTTTTTTGGATCGTCGTCCCGTCGCGATTCCGGTTGCGACAACTACCAACTTCTGTTCTTAATGGTAAGACTCCTTATGACTTGATGTATAACACTCCTCCCACTTATTTGAACTTGAAAACCTTTGGTTGTCTTTGTTTTGCCTCAACTTTAGAACATAATAGACATAAGCTTGATTCTAGAGCTAGGAAAGGTGTTTTCTTAGGTTATAAAAATGGAGTCAAAGGATATATATTATACTTGATGTTAATACTAGAGAAATTTTTCTAAGCAGAAATGTTATCTTCCATGAGAATGTTTTTCCTTATAAAAATCAACAAGATAGTGAGCAGAATTGTGCTTAAAAGGAGATTGAAACTATTTTTCCGAATGAATTTTGGCATGGTCCTAACTGTAATGAGACTCAAGATTCTCTAGAGAATATAAACACTGAACAGGAACCTGATTATAGAGAAAATACTAGCACAAATATTGACAATAATCATATTGATATTGATAATAGTCCTAGACGACCCACTAGAACCAAAAGGGTCCCTGGATATCTTAATGATTATGTCCATCAAGTTAATCAATCTTCTCTGCATGCTAGAAATAATTACAAAACTCCATATCCTATTTCCAGTGTTTTGTGTTATGATTCTTTGTCTGAAAAACATCTAAAATATACTCTAGCTGTCTCTGCTGATAAGGAGCCTAGATCCTATAATGAAGCCAAAGAAAAACATGAGTGGGTTGCAGCTATGCAAAAAGAGCTCAAAGCTTTGCAAGATAATGGAACTTGGACCTTAACTCAACTCCCTCCTGGTAAAAACTCCATTGGATGTAGATGGGTTTACAAAATAAAACACAAAGCAAATGGCAGCATAGAAAGATACAAAGCTCGCCTAGTTGCCAAAGGATATATGCAGCAAGAAGGTATAGACTTTCTACACACTTTTTCACCTATTGCTAAGTTAACTATTGTCAGAATGATTCTGGCCATTGCTGCCGCAAAGGATTGGCATCTACATCAACTTGATGTAGATAATGCCTTCCTTCATGGAGACTTAAATGAAGAAGTGTACATGGAACTACCACCAGGGCTGGATATTTGGGAAAAAGGACAGGTTTGCAGGTTAACCAAGTCTCTATATGGGCTCAAACAAGCTAGCAGACAATGGTTTGATAAGCTTTCTTCTTTTTAAATTTCTGTTAATTATACTCAATCCAAATCTGACCTCTCTCTTTTTATTAAGAAGACTTCTACAAGTTTTACAGCCCTCCTTGTGTATGTAGATGACATTATTTTAGCAGGAAACTCTATTAAAGAGATTGACCATATTAAGGCTCTTCTTCATCATGCTTTCCGGATCAAAAACCTAGGAGAGCTAAAATATTTTCTGGGGTTTGAAGTTTCCAGATCTAAGAAAGGAATACATTTATGCCAAAGAAAATATGCTTTGGACATTCTTGAAGACACAGGGATGCTGGGATCTGAGCCTTGCACTACTCCTTTTCTGAGTGACACAAGTTCCTTATACAAAAATGAAAATCACTTGACTGATCCTAAGTCTTATCGCAGGCTAATAGGGAAGCTTCTTTACCTTACTAATACTAGACCTGATCTATGTTTTTCTGTTAATCTTCTTAGTCAATTTGTTCATTCTCCTACTGAATATCACTATCGGGCTTTGCAGCACATGCTTAGATACATTAAGTCCAGTCCTTCACAAGGCCTCTTCTTTGCTGCCGATTCTCATATCCAGATCAAAGCTTTCAGTGAATCAGACTGGGCAACGTGTCCTAATACGAGGAGATCTACCACTGGCTTTTGTATTTTTCTTGGATCCTCACTTGTTTCATGGAAAACTAAAAAACAAATTACAATTTCCAAGTCATCCATCGAAGCTGAGTATCGAGCACTAGCTGCTACAGTTTGTGAAATCCAATGAATCTCTTACATCTTACAAGATCTCAATATTGAGACCACTACCACCGCTGCTCTCTACTGCGACAATAAGTCTACCAGACATATTGCCCACAATCAAAGCTACCATGAAAGGACTAAACACATCGAACTCGACTGTCACGTTGTTCGAGAGAAGATTCAAGCGAATCTCCTTCATCTCTTGCCTATTCGTTCTAACGAACAGCTTGCGGACATATTCACTAAATTTCCTCACCGAGTGCGTTTTTAGTTTATTGTTCCCAAGCTTGGATTGGTAAACATACACAATCCAGCTTAAGGGGAGGCTATTAGAGTTAGTTTTCTGTTAAGGATTGTTTGTTTTTTAGAGTGTTTTCTCGTTCCCCTTTCCTAACCTTTAAAAGGTTAGGTTTTCCCCTTTTGTTTTTATCATTCAGAACATTCAGAACATATAGTATTATCACAAAATTGTAAATCACTTTCAGATATGACAAGTTGATATTTTTCTTACCTTTCCTTGTTCCTCTTGCTCCGATCTATCTTTTTCTCTCTTCCGATATCAGCAACGGAGGTCTTCCAGCGTGTCTACGGTGACTTCTCTCTCTACTGGCAACGAGGTTCCCTTCTCTGCTTCTCTCTCTATCCATCGTAGAAGTCAGACAACGTTTAGCAGCTTCTGGAGGAAACTTTTCTTTATCCACGTGGACCTGTGTTTTTCAGATTTTGGCTTAAAGGCATTTGGGCCTTTTACTCGATTTTAACATTTGGGTCTTTCACTTACGTTAATATTATTATTATTATAACAGATGTTGATTATAACAACTGTTGCGCTACCTGAAAGCTCCTTGTTATAAGTGAATGCAACTACACAAACACTATTTCAATGTCTCATGATGGTTGATGTTCTATTGTACAGTATCACGTGCAATTAAACAATTATTTTCCCACTCTACCTATTCACCGTGTCTGCACACCACTAGGTGATGTTAACGAAATGAATAACACACAAAATATATTGTGGAAAGGGTAAAGACATACATGGCTCAACGAATTATATATTTAAAAAATATACAAAATGGAAAGGCATTTATGCAAACACTATGCATATATGACGATGAGAAGAGGAAGTATTTTGTTGAATGCACAATGGAACGACGTAATGTTTGTTATGGGAAGTGGAGGGAGGGGGGGGCGGGGGTGGGGGCTTGGTGGTGAGAGTGAGAAAAAAAAGTAGATTTGGAATTTTAAAAATTTGGAAAGGTATAGGGAGAACATGAGGTGGTGGAGGGAGCATGCTCTAATTTCTGTTGCAGGATTTGTCAGCTTAGGCCATGTCTTAATGTCTTCAGTTTTGGTCTGCAATGTAATAATAGAATTTCAACAAAATGCATGGCCACGTATTTGGCCCAATAAATTGGGCCACCTTGGTCGATAAAAAGCCCAAAATCATTGTAAATATTATTTTCTATATCCAGTACATGAAATTTAAACCTTCATGGACATGCATGCATGAAATAGTTCATTCCAACATTTCAGGTTTTGAAAAATACATAATAAGATTTTATAGCTTCAATTTAATCATAAGACTTGTAGAGAATTAACTGATATCTTATTATTATTATTTTTATTAAATCTTCTTCGTAACTTGTCTTAAAAAAGATGTTATCAGTGTATGAGAGTAAATGGAGTATTGAGATTATTAGAATTGAAAATGAGTTAGAGTATACATCTTATTATTATTATTATTAAGAATATGGTCCATACTTGATTATCATGTAATGAATGGAATACTTTATGCAGTGCCATACTTTACATAAAAGTAAAAAGTGGCCTCGAACAACAAAAAGGCAACTGGATTTGAATACAGAAGTGATCCTGAATGTATAGTTAGTCGTAGTCTACAATTAAAGTAACAGCTAATAAGCATAGCCAACCATCTTCCAATTTAGTATGTTTTATTAAAGAAAAACTGTTAAAGCTGACACCTTTACATACACTCTCCATGTTATGTTGCTTAAACTACATTTTTCATGCATGCTCTAATCATCGCCACCTTCAACAACTTCCACGCTCATAAAATCACTTCAACACCAACAATTCTTTGTGGTCACGTGATTTTCTTTTCACATAAAAAGGAGAACACAGCAAATTGCAAAACCACTTCTTAAAAATACTGATACTTTCACACGCTGAAGTGTCAAATCCATTCATTTGACAAGATAAAATATCAATAACCCTTAAAATTATATAATTTAATTGGTTGAAAAAGTTTATCAGTGCGACCCACTGCATGTCACTTGAAGGTTAAAGTAAAAAAATGTGTTAAAGTATAATTATTCACTTCTTAATTTGCTTGACATGAAAAAAATAATTATTTGTTGAATATGAAAACAGGAGAAATTGATTTTTTTTTCTGCTATATATATATATATATAAACTAAATATTGTTAAAATTGTAGGATCAAAAGCCATGTGAATTAGTTTTAAACTGGTTTTACCTTTTTAAAAAAATTCTATTGTATAAAATGTGTTTTGAAATGAACTTGATTTAAAAAATAACAAATAAAATGGAATAAGATACATAAAATTTAATACTGATTTTATCTCCACCTCTAGTTTTCTTTTAACAACCTAAGTTATAAAGAAATTCATTCTAAAAATATCAAGATGATAGACTTACAAGATCTTATTATGTAATTTAAATTTTTAATCAAACAAAACTAACTTTTTAAGGTAAAGCTAGATATCTACATTAAGAATTTTACTTACACAACAAATGATATAATTAAGGTTGTCAAACTTGAAAGTTTACGTAAACTCATGAAAATTTGATAAACTCGAATAATAAATTATTTACTTTAATAATATTTTAATTTAAATTATATAAAAATCATATATATTATATTTTAATTTAAATTATATAAATAATATGTTAATTTAAATAAATCCATAAAATTATATAATTTCAAATAAATAAAATTATAAAAATATTATTCGTATAAATATTATAAAACATAAATTAAAATGTAAAAGTGCAATCCTCTAATAATGAATTTGATGGGTTTCAAAAAATAATAAAATAAGTTTTTTCACTACAAAACATAAAAACCAAGCAATAGGGTTTTCTTTAGAACTTAAACACAGTACAACACTTTACTTAATAGAGACATCAAACAACCAAACAGTGTGAGAACAACTTGAAAACTGTGCAGAGCTGAACTTAGAAACATAAGAATATTGAGACGACCGTCATTGAGTGCGAAACAGAGGCACATGAAGGAGGCACAACCACCACTGACAGCGAGATGGTGGGTTACAACAAGCATGGTGCTTGCAATGACAAAAGAGTGTGCTCGCAACGGCTCGAGCTAGGGCATAAGTGAGACCGTAAGAAGAAATGAAGAAGATGAATCGTAAGAACGGGAGCAGAGCCTGAGTGAATCGCAAGAGCGAGAGCAGAAGATGGGCTTCGTCATTGACCCTAAATAAGAAAACCTAATCTACCTAATGTAATATGCCAAAAACGACTTCATTTTACATTTTAAAATTTTCTCCACAAACTCGTCAGTAAACAATGTCATGATTTCAAGTGAGTCTACCGAGTCCACTAACGAGCTTATCGATTCCTAAATTAACTTGAAGTCATAAATTCGACCGAATTAACAAGTTAACTCATTAACTCATGAGTTTGATAATCATGGATACAATAGTTCTCAATAATATAAAAAAAATAAAGAAACAAATATACCTCACAAGTATTATAGAGAAAATTGGAAACAATTAATTCTTAGCTTTTTCCACTCATTCTTGTAAGTTTGTATACTTGATTTTCCTCAATTTTGTTTTCCAACAATGTTCCAAAAATGCTCAAAAGATATTTTTTTATGAACAATTGAATGTTTTAGTAATTTTTCTTTTGTGTTTGGAAAAGGAACAAAATATATATATATATATATATATATATATATATATATATATATAAAGTAAATAAAAAAGCTTTGGGGTGCCGTGATTTATCCTGCCATATAGAAGGTCCAAATTAATGTGAATTTAGAAATTAATATAACATGTTTGTGTCCAAATTAATGTTAATTGATAAATTAATAAAATTAATTAAAACTTCTAAGATACAATTGATAGTAAAAGTAGGAAAGAAAATAATTTAATTTTTTTATTTATTATGCGTATGGCAGCAAATCCCCATACTTTGTCTCACTTGGTCACCTCCATTCACAACAAAGGATAAAAAAATTAAATGATAGACAATAAAATGAAGGTGCCAATAGCAATCCATAATTACCAATACCAAACATTAAAATTTCTTCTTAAACTTCCATAAATTTATTCCCGCACCTTCATATAACAACTTTTACTCTTTTTATTTTTGGATTGTACAACTCATAAGTAAAAAAATCACTTTTAAATTGTACAATTTAAAAGTAAAAAATAATTCAGAAATAACTTGATTTCCAAATTATGTAATAAAAAAAGAAAATATTTTATTTTATATAGAGATACAAGAAAAAACTTATGGAGGTGCATGAGGAAACTGCCTTACAAAAATTATATATTACAACCGTGCAACTAAGAGCACCTTTTTGGACCCAAATGTTTAATATTTTTTTTCTTCCAAAATTACCTTTTGTCAAACAAACTATCACGTCTAACAGAAGATATGAATTTAATGACTTTTTGTTATCATCAAACTGTCTCTCATTAAAATTCATACCTCTAAACAATTTTCAGGGTTTTTGATATCTAAAATTTAATAAATATATTAATTTGAACAACTTTATTTTCTTCTTGTATAATCTTCTTTTTATATGCAACACGACAATGCTAGATTGCAACGTAATTGGGCTTAAATAGCACAACCTTGCTTGAATGAAATGACGTCTTAATTGACAATCTTCTTTTTAATTGATTTTCCTCGTTTTTTCAATATTGTGAAATTTTTCTTATCAACTCATACGATAAAAAATTGAATTTTGTTTCAAATAATATGAAATTAAATTACTTTACCAATATATATTGCTTTTTATAGCAATAGGACTTATCACTATGAAATTTCTAAAATAAAATATAAAAATGTCTATATTTCAAAATGGCATGTTGAGTATCTGAAAAACAAAATGACACATTGAAAAGTTGTATTTAACCATAAATTTTCTAGAAACAAGAGTACTCTAGACTATAGTTCAGACTATAGTACTCTAAATTTTCTCTCCATTTTACATTGATTTTTGTTGAATTTTTCAGAGAGAAACATCATTAAAAAATGAAAATAGCTGGACATAGTTTTATTTGGATTGGAAATAGTGTTTTGTTCTTTTATATAAAATGTTTATGGTTTATTGGTACTGGATTACTCTATTAATTTTTAACGTAAACCTCAACAAATTGGTGTAGTGAACATGAATCGGTGGATGAAACTAGTAAGTGAATGAATCCTGAGTTGTTAGAATTTTTAGAAGTGTTTTTCAAATAAGCATGTTCTGTTGAAATAAAAACGACAATGCAAGTAGATAATGTTTAAAGTAAAAAAACTTACACTTTAAACAAATTATAAAGGATTCAAAATATGAATTTGATAATACATTAAATTGAAAATAAATATAAAAAACAATATATAAGAATGACTTTATGCATAATCCAATTTTATAAAATTAATTTATAATTTTTCATTATTTATATTTCAAACATAAAACTAAATATTAAAAAATAATGAAAGAACAAACTCAACAAATATTAAATTTTGTTATAATAAATTTTAATGTTGGAAGTCTCACGTCAACTAGAGATAATGTCCATTGTTAGAACCTATCATAGCGATATTTTTTGTTTCTTAGGTATTTCTGTTTCATCTGTTATCGGATCATTATCGGACCACCTATTTCTACAATCACGCTCGCGATGTCTATACCTCGACCCGTAAAGGGAGTGTGTTAGAAGTTTCACATCGACCAGAATTAAGGTCAAATTATAATATATAAGTGAAGTGCAAACCTCGTCTTACAAATTAATTTTGTAGAGTTGAATTAGATTTAAAGCTCACTTTTTAATATTTAATTCATAATTTTAATATCATATTACTCAATTTTAAAAAATCGATTTATAAAATAAAATATACGGTTATATATACTTTAAATTTTTATCTTTAATTGATACAAAATTTTCAACCATTATCTATTATTTACAAACTTTTAGATTAAAAATAATGCTCAAATTCTTTTATTTAAAATACTTATAACTTATTAATGCTTTCTTATTCCTATAAAGATAAAGTAAAAGACCTGAAAACGTGTGCTTCTCGTTCATGAATAAAGTAGTTAAATTAATAAACATGGTTGGTGCAGCAATGCGACATAGCCACTAGCTATACCCTGATGCACTTTCCTTCCCTTTTATCAAATCAAAAGCTAATCTCTCCCATTTAAACAAATTAGGTCATTGGACGCAAGTTCAAAGTCTTTTCAGGAATTATTTTATTAAACATATGTTTTTAAAATAAATTATTAATTTATTATAATAAATATTAATATATTTTATCTTTAATATAATAAAACAAATGATTTATTCTTAGTTTATTTATGAATAATTAAGTAACTAAGTTAGTGGGCATAGTAGTGGGGGTTGTTCCCCAGTCCCTGGAGCCAACATTATGAGTGTATATGACTCTCCCATTTCCATCTTAACTTATGCTCTTCCTTTGTTTGCCTCATTCAATTTTTTAACACATGATCCATTATTTAATAAATTTTAACTAATTGTAAGATATTTACTAAAAAAATATAATAAAGATTGTGCATTAACACTTGTTTAATAAAATATAATGTGATTGCCAAAATTAGTGGCTGGGTAAACATATTGTAGTGGTAGGGACTGAGACCATGCTACTTTTGACTTGACCTCTTCAACATCATTTCATAATTTGATTAAGGCACATTCATAGTTGTCATGAGTGCCCTCAATATTTATTTGTAAAAATAATATTTATATACTTTAAACACTCATCAATGTTTCCACCTCTTAAATATTATAAAACCAAAAACATTATAAAATCAAGACACATTTCAAATGCTTACTTACTATGTATAGTAAATTGCTTTGTCTTTAAAAGGGTAGACTCCAAAAGTTACCATCAATCTTTCAACATTACAAAGCTTTAACCATATTAATTAGTCTGCACTCAACTCATCAATCATTACTCTCAAAATCTTACAATAACCATGTTACCAAGAATGGAACCATTCTTATGAATCATTTTAAATCTTACGATAACACTTTTAATAACAAAATAAAAATTGGTCATTTATTTTATATTTAAGATGTTATATATATGTATGTATTTACTTTATTCTATAACTAGAAAAAGCAGGTGTTGTGTGTTTGCATTTTTTAAGTTTTAAGAAAAAAAAAAGATTGGAAGTAACACCATATACTTGAATATTAATTGTTATCACTAAAAAATCAGTTCACAACAATTATATTACAAAAGATAAATTTGGAATGAAAAATATGTACAAAATAGGGAAATCTTCTAACATGAATTCAGTTTATTCCCTACCAAACGAGAAATTTTGGTTTTTACAAATTTTTAATTTTAGCTTTAATCCTCTAATATTTTTTTTTACATCTAAGCAAGTTGTATCTACTATAACTATTAATAAAAAATATTAAAATTTATCATTAATATATGAGTAGTTCACACCACTATTTTCATTTAATATCAATAATGAATTAAAAGTGTTCAATTTTAAAAATTTAAAGAAATAAATATGTTAGCAAAGTTTTATAATAATTAAAATTATATATATATATATATATATATATAATGTGTTAGGGTTTATTATTAGATTAGTTAAAATTAAATAATGGTTTATTAATATTAACTTTACTAAATATATCATTATTATGAAAGATTGTTGCCTATATATCCTAAATTAATATTATGATTGGATGAGGAGTTTAATTAGAAATATTAAACTTTAGAATGTGAGTGAATATAGTTCTAAAATAGGTTATGTTTCATTTGTACACAATGTAACATACCTATTATGTTAGGTTTCTTTTCTCTTTATCTCATCGAGATAACAAAAGCTAGATATCTCTTGATAAACCGTGGTTTTCTTATGCGATTTCAAATTTTGTCCACGTAATGTCTTGTAGGTCTTCTTGAACTTCTCGATCCTTTCAATCTTCTCAAAGGACACTAACACAAAACATTCTTATATAAGTTTTGTAGTAAAAATATATTTTTATTTTGAATAATAATATAAATATAATAAATTTTTAACTTAAAAGAATATATAATTTTAATAATAATTATTATAATAACTATAATTTTATATAAGTTATTATTAAATTTTAACAAAATAATATCATATCAGAAATAAAATTTAAAATATATTTAAAAATTTATAAAAATAAAAATATAAATTTGAGTTGAATCATATCCATAAAATCTCACTCATTTGAATTGGATCACTTATTTTAATCAATTTTATTTATTGAAGATTATCCACCCATGTAATATGTAATGGAAACCTGATATTGAAATTTACTCTGAAGTTGATGAATTACAGAATCATTAATGGTAGAGTCGAAGATCCAATGAAAGATATTATAAATGTTGAGCAATGATGTGATTTCACTGCAACTTGTGGAGGAAGGTAAAAGATCTGAGATTAACAGTATACCACTCTAAGTGGAGGGAATGAACTGCTGAATCTCCCTATCTTTCTGCAGCCTCCATTCTCATGGTGCGCAAGTCTACTCATTATTTTTTTATATATTGCTTTACCATAACTCACCAATTTCTGTCTCTTTGCCAAGGGATACAAATAAATAAATTCTTATTATTTAAGATATAAAATAAAAAGTTGCTCCAATATGTGATATATATTTCCATCAATTTAAAAATACATTCTTTTTAAATTTCTTTATATATCTAAAACATCCTTCAAATTCTAAAGAAGTGATATTAACTCCTTCAACAATCAAATCAATCTAAGTCTTCACGATATTAATCTTACATCGTTATGCTCTCTTAATCATCCATCTAAGAGGGGAAAAAAAGTTAAAATATATAACACTAAAATTAAAACTAATAATGAAAACTAATTGAGCAGTCCAACTTAATCTACTCTTCACTAGTTTCACAAGACTTTAATATGACTAGTAAACCACGACGAGAAAGTGGTAAAAAGAATACAAAGAAGTTTACTAAAACCGAAAATTTTAAAATGATCTAAACAATGACTTTATAATTTCTATTCATAAATGTCATGATTTATTTTAAAATTTACTAATAAAAATAATAACGGATTTATATTTACTCTTAAAATTTATTATTCTTAATCCTTATGTATATAAATTTTAATCTATTTTATTTCTTAAAACCTTAGAGTATAAACATTAAAATAGATTAAAAATGGTATATACGAGGACTAAGAGCGATTAGAATACATTTGCAAAGAATAAAATGCATATTTTTTAAATATAATAACAAAATTAACATTTTTTGCAATTTTAAATGCTAAATGACTAATTAAACTTTTTATTTTATTAGCCATTTTAGTTTAAAAAAATGGCAGATTATTGGTAACCCTCCATGTGAGTGTCAGTGAGGAGTCTCTGTTGGTTTTTATAATCTAGTCAAGTTGTCTGTGATTCTGTCTCACACTAACATTCTTTTCTACCAGATGTTGACTAAATTCTAGAAGTCCTTCTCCAGTTAATGCACATAAATTTAGCATATTATGAACTTTTTAACTTCACTTTTTGCAAATCTAATTTATCTATCAGACCCTGCCTTATTGTCATATTCTAGCTAGGATAATATAATTAACACATCAAATTCATGTAAGCAAACCTTTTATAGCAAAAGGAGAGACGAAGATTAAAAGAAGCAATTATCAAATGAAATATGTACATATCTGGAAAGAGAATAATGAGCCAAATCTATTTCAAGCATAGAAAAGAGAATGACTGCGCTGGTGGGACTGGGGCCACCAAATCAAAAGCAATTTTACATATAAACGGTCCACATTCGCAGATCATAATGCACTGCACTCTTCATATTTAAGTCAAGTTGCATAATTTCATTAAGTATCAATAAGAATATAAAGAGAGAGCACTGACACTCAACATGCTATGCTATAAACAGCGGCTAAGCAAGCCACACATTGCATATACCGGTGCATGTTGTTAGGCAGAGATAATTTGCAATGGCATGCTATATATGTTGTAAATGCAGGAGAGTAAAGAGAACTACAAAGGAAACAACAAGTATCCAATTGTCTACAGAACTTTAACTTCCAAATGGTGGTTAATAAACACAACATATTCTACAATTCAACTTCTTTATTCCTTACAAATACCAATTACTACATTGCAACAAATAAATTTTCACTTGACATCAAACCGGGGAAGATGGCTTTGGATCAGTTTATGTGGTAATGAAATGATAAAATGTCTTCATGAGCATTGCTTTCAATGAAAATTTAGCAATTTTAGGTAAAACAATTTAGCAATTTATTTCTTCTTTGACTTTCAAGGAAAATAATATTTTCCTGACATTGGTTTTCAAAGTATTATCTTGATTTATTCTAGAATTACGATGATTTCCTTAAGTAAAGCAGTGAATGGATTGAAAAATACTGAAATGTTCAAGGAACCTAATGCTAAGAATCATAAGATTCTTGGAATACTTGGAAAATGATGTGACAGTAATTCTGCAATTCAAATTGCCAAAAATCCTACCTTCCATGAGTGGACTAAACATGTGCAAATTGATTTTCACATTGTGCGGCAAAAAGCCTGTCGATGACCTCAGTCATCTTCTGCACATTCCTTCTGCTCATCTGTTCGAACGGTTTATACCGTTTTACTTGAATATTTCTATATATTCAAAGCTTTACCTTATATTCGTTGGTTGATTCAGATGAATAATACAGAGATTCTTTCTTCCTTTCTTTCTTCCTTTCTCCCCGTGTTCGTTTAACTCACATCCATAGTAAAATCAATCGAATCTATTACCACAACACAAAGCAATGAGGTGTTTTTTTTTTTATTATTATTATATACCTTGTAAATGTAATAGTATTAAGATGGTACTTATGAAAAATCCAACTTGAGATCATGTCAGGAAAACAGAAGTTGAAATAAAAGAATAAACAAAGTATTATATTTAAAAGTGTTATAATTTACACGATTCTATTAAAAAAAATATATATGAATATATACCTATTATTAGAATGGACTATGGAGGCAATCTAGTCAAGTATATATATTCATTTTGTACGTATATATAATCTTATTGACACAAAAATATATATTTTCTCTTCTAATGTAAATCTTTTCACTCAAATTTTTACAGAACTATGAAAATAATAGCCCTTTTCTCGTGTATAATTAATTTCAATTTCAAATTCTATTTTTGTTTCAATATCAAAACTTTACTGGATGCAAAAATTAATACGAAGAACAAAAATTTCAAGTCTTTAAATCTTCACTTCATGTTTTATTACGACCTTTTATTATATCTTCATAAAGTAAAATTTTATTATAGTCTAAGTTTTCCCCCCAAACTCAACCCCCCTCTCATAATATGATTAAACAGAAAAACTAATATATAGAGAAATAATAAAATTTGAATAAGGTATTTTAATATAAATAATAGCTTCATCGTGACTCTGGGAATATAACTAAGGTCAGATATATATCAAACATGCAAGATTATATGTAACAAAAAAAGAATAAAGGAAGATGAAGAGGAAGCAATATTCAAATCAAATGCATATAGTGACAAGTTCAATTTATTTTAGGCGCATGCACACTAGCATAGGAGGGAGTGGTCCATTGAATTGAGCTGTTTGACAAATAAACGGTCCACAAACACTCATGTAGTCAAATTGTATATATAATTAGGATTTGGAATCATAGCTGAGAGCACTAACACACAAGAACATTATAAATACCCCGACGATCTATGACTGCTCATATGTATCTGTTCTCATACTCACTTCATCTAAGATAAAAATATATATCTCATTCTCTCTTGTCTCTGCATAACCTGCAAACTTCTTCAGTGATCATGGCTAAATCGCAGACCCTCCACAAATATTTTTTCATTTTTCTAGCACTAGTTGCGTACCATGGTTTCCTTCTAGCACATGGCAGGAAAATAAATATAAAGCCACTGAACCAACATTCCCTGCCAAACACAAAAACCGTAGCCAATAATGTTCCATTCGGTGAATACGAGGAAGCTAGAAAATTGGAAGATTCAGGTGCAGGCAACACAAATGCTTTCCGACCAACTACACCAGGAGGAAGTCCAGGTGTTGGGCATCAAGTAATTACATCAAAAGACAACAACATGAAATCATTGTTAGCAGTTCAGAGCCCAGATGCTAAGGTTTCCGTGACTGAGGGGTCAAAAGATGATTTTAAACCTACCGATCCAGGTCACAGCCCGGGCGTTGGTCATGCTGACAAAAACAAAATTGGACACGACAATTAATTACTGCATGCTTGTCTGAAAGTATATGTCATATTGGTTTTCCTTCTGCACAAAACTCTACATTCTTGCATGCAACCATAGTAGGGGCGTGGCTTTTATTTGTTATTGCTTGGGATCAATTTCTTAGAATTTGTCTGTATTTATAGTTGCAGGGTTAACTTCATGTCTAATGCAAATTGTAAAATAAATAAAACATGTAATCTATTATTTTCAATTATCTCCCCTTCTTCTTTCTCTTCATACATACATTAGACAATTTCCTGGTACTTAGAAATATTTTTACCATTCTACAGAAAAACTTTTAATCTTATTTTAGTATATTTTAGCCTACTAATACAATTTTACATGGCAAACTCTTATTCAAAATTCCATTCCTCTTCGGCATCTATGAAAAAACAGAGACTACTCACCTGGTTGGTACAGCACTTAATTAGGGACAAAACATTATTCTCACAGTATAAAGAAAGGGAAATATGATAAAAGAAAGTCAGGAAAGTTTGTTGTTGTTCTCATACATAGTGGAGTGGTTGATGTCTCTGATACTACAAGAAAAATTAGTTTCAGTGATTATCCTATTCATCACTATAAGTTATAAATATGTCACAATAATTAAATTGTCGCTGGTACTTTTCTCACTATTATTATTGTCACAATATTTTTAAATGTCACTAAAATCAAGTTTTATTGTGACAAAAGTAATTGTCACTTTTAATTATATACAATAACAAATTAGTCGTACCAATTAGTATTCTAATTTATTTGTGACAATATTTTAAAATCTTACTAAAATTGATTTTTTTTGTTAACAATGTTAACTTTTTATGAATGTTATTAATTATTTTATAATAAATTTTGTCATCACCATTGGAAGTTGTGTTGATGCGAAATTGTGACATATTACTTTCTCGTCATAATAAATAGACAAATTATTTAAAATCTTAAAATAAATCAACATCAAATATAAGTATTAAAATATAAAATGTTCATTACATTTTAAATGATTAAAGTACACATTAAATATGTAAGAATGAATTCAAACAATATATGCACTAGACCTATTTCTACTTTAAAACATTTAAATTAAATAAGTATTTCAAATACAATAATAAACAGTAATATCTTGAAGCATCTTCGTTCTGCAAATAAATAGAAGAAACCATTAATATTTTAATAATGTGAAGATGTAATTGCAAAATATGAATGACAAATTTCAAATAGCAAAACAACTTACTTTATTTGATGAAATACTTGAAGAGCTGGATCATCCAATAAATGATAAAGCCTCTTAATAAAGTAATTATGTGATATTTTATATACCTTTCGATCATTATTACAGAAAAGGCTTTTACCGATGGTTAAAACGATTCTCTAACGACCGATTTTTGAATGATCATAGATATAGTCATCGTTAAAAGTTTGGAGAAAACGAAGATAATTCAAATGATTGTTGTTAAAAGATTAAAAATCATGACAATTTAAATGATTACTGTTAAAAGATTAAAAAACATGAAAGTTTGGTGTTGCTCATACTTAAATACAGAAAATAAAGTTTAAAACAATGGCGAAAACATCATTTTTTTTTCAAATGCTTCAAATTGTCTTTTAAGTAGGATCAAATCTTTGAAGCAACACCAACATAACAAATATTTATATTATTACCACAAATACATCTGCATTAAACAATACAATTATCTTTAAGTGATAAACACTAATCAAATATCTCTAATTCATATCTAATTTTATAAATAATAAACTCTACTCATATTAAAAAAATAAAATAAAATAGACTTACATAGAATAGAAAGCAAACAATGTGTCACAAGAAGTAATCGAACAAGATGGGACAACACAAACGACAGTAGTAGTGAGTCTCAAACGATGGTTACAACAGGTAAATATTATTCAATGATAACAGATTTATGATTTATATTAATCATATAAATACAATTATTATTTTTTAAGAAATACTTCCTTAATAATCACTTGTATTTATTATACTCATAAATCATTTTTTTTAGCATTCGAGAATCTTATGTAAATAGATTTCTCTCCCTCTATATAACAAAGAATTCCATTTTGATGAACAAAAATATTCAAACAACCACTAGAATATTCTCACATGTTTGTAAATTCACGTTGAAGATTTTGATAAGATAAAAAAAAAATTAGTTGACGTCAGATAAATGAAAAGGGTTTTATATTCCTCTTCACTGAATTTTTGGGATTGGAAACAAATTACAAGTTGTCAAATTAAATAGATAGTGATTTATTATTGTAGGTCATTTGCCCAAACTTCCAGTAGGCGTGAGGTGTTCTGTAGATCTGCTGATTCTGAGAAGGATGATCTCATTTTTTTGTCATTTAATCCAATTGAAGTGCTTTATTATGTAAGACCTACAATATTTGCTGCTTTTGTTGTCATATATATATATATATATATATATATATATATATATATATATATATATGAGTTTTGTAATAATTCATAGTTTAATAATAATACATAATTTAGTAAATTTTTTATCAATTATATTTTTACTTAATAAAAATAATTTTATCCATAACTTGTTTAATAAATATTTATGATATATATTTTAGTTTTTTAATATAATTTGTGATAACTTTTTTTATTTTTGTCACTATTATGAATAATATTTGTGACAAACAATGTATAAATAATGATAAAATTTATATTTATCAAAAAAAATGTTGTCGAAGAAAGAATTCTCATATTAATTAATCTGCTTTTATAAAAGAATTATTTCTTTGAGTGACGAAACAATTCACTCTTAACTTTTAAGGGTTAGTTTAAGTTATGATTCCTTTAGCAAGTGATCTAAAATTTGAACTCTTAACTCTTGTGCACAAACAAAACCTACTTGAAGAATGGCAATTCATTTTTGAATATCTTTTAAATAATCTGAAAGAGATTGATTTCAACGAACAATAAAAAAAAATCTATTCAATCCTTTGATATTAGAAGTGTATTTTTCTAAATAAAATCAATTTATCAAGAATACTTGTATTGGACTTAGCCATTTGTAGTTTTTCCATTCATTAGTACAAGTAGACTTTTATATCGATTATTTTAGAGATTATGTTTCAATTTTTTAACCGAAACATATTTAGAGAAAGTAAAATATATATAACTTTAGGTTTAGATTCATAACCAAAACCTATTATTTACTTTATCCTTCAGTTTTTTTTCTGAATCGAAACTTACTTATTTATATATATTAAAAAATATTGTTTCAATTTTTCCTCATTTTCATGCATTTTTCTATAGTAGAACTATAGTATAATCACCGTTTCCACAGCAATAAACAAAGTCATCACTGCCATTTTCACCTCCACATTGGATAAAAGAGATTAACAAAATATTTGCATTAGTAAAAAGAATTATGAAACAGAAAAAAAAATGCAAGACGAAAGAACAAACCTCTAGCCGCTTTCAAAATTTGAAGAAAAGGAATACTAGTAGTGGCAACACGACGATACATTTCGTATTAGCTATGAGGAAGCGAAGGAAGAAGAGTGGAGGAGTGACAAGGAAAGTGACATTGTGGTTCATATTTGACGACGAGAAAAAAAAACTAAATGACTCTTATAGCGAAGAACTGATGTAGCGACACAAGGTGAAAACTTTGGTGGAATGTAATTTCAACCCTAACAAATGAATTGATCATGGTTCTTAAAAAATCAAAACATATATTAGTATAAATTTCAGTTATTTTAAAACTAAAGGCTATAATTATGCAAAAAAAAAAATTTCAAAAAATTCTACCACGTTTTTAAAGACTTTATTTTTATTAAAACCAAAGTATATTAAGTTATTTCAATTTTTTTATCTTTTACCAGTGATTTATTTTAACAAAAGTATTATTTAAGAGTTTGTCCTTATGATTCTAAATTAATTTTAACTAAAACTCTAATCTAAAAAATGTTATTTACATGGTTTACAAGAATAAGAGAAAAATAAGGTCTAATGAATCTGTTAAATGTTATACAATTTTATAGAAAATTTTAAACACTATAATTAAATGTTATAGTAATGAAAGAATAGTAATGATGAAGTTTAAAAATAGTAATATAATTTTATAGTAAATTTTAAACACTATAATTAAAGTCGTAAATTCCATTAAATGTAATATATAAAATAAAAATTATGTGAGTGACAATAGAAGAATTGTATAGTCGCATCAATGAGAAATTGATACGTAAAATAAAATTATAAAAATGCATAATTAGTACCTTCCAATAACAGTAACTTTATTGAATGAAAGTATAAAAACTTGATACATTAGAAATGCAATAAAAAAAGAAAGAAATTTGAGGTGGTTTTATGTTTTATTTTTCTGGTTTTAACATTCTGAAGACAGGCATACCGTTGAGATTCGATGAAAGGGACCCCAAAGATTCCTGTGTCTTCCAGTCGACACTAATACCAAACTATTTTTTTATCTTTTTAAAATGTGAGTGTGACCATGTTACAGTGATTATTAAATAATAACAATAAAATAAGCAATTAAATAAGCACCCCTCGTGCACTACAGCACAAAATCTAGACTCTAGCCACCACAGCTACCCTATTTCACTTTGCATCTTATGATTTCATTTTTCAAATAAAAAACAATAAAGTTGAGAATTAAGAATTAATAGTACTAATTAATCTCTTTTTTATATACCCTTCATATTGATTCTCCGTACTTTAGCTATTCAATTTGTGAAGTCGAAGAAAAAGTGAGGTTCCATAGTCTCTGGAAGCCAACTTTTTTGGAAGATTCTCCATCTCCACCATTACTTTATTTATTTATTTCCTTCATTCATTCTTTCGTAATTTGATGCATTATCATTACGAAAACGACAGCTACACTCACAATCTCAAGTGGTAGGGACTGTGCCACCATGCCCTTCTTCACTTTACTTTTATTCTCCTCTCCCACATGATTCCTTAATTTTATTAATTAACTTAATTTTATTAATTAACGCACACACATTAGTTGATGCGTGCAATCATTTGGTCATCTCTATCATTTCTTATTTTTTTAGATTTATTCTTTCAAATAAATTTTTTTAATTATTGTTTAATTCCACATAAAAATATTTAGGATTAAAAACAATAGTGACGGCTTCAATAAGCACTTAAATATCTTTACTTCACATCCATTTAATATCAATCATATTAAGAGCTCGTAATTCTTTTACAATTTTTTTAATATAAAATCATATGATTTCCATAATGAGTATTCACTATATCTTATACAACACTAGATCACTAAGAGTGTGATAGCTGATTATAGGGTGCGAAGATAGTTATATAATTAGGTCATATGATTAAATTAATTATTACAATTTTCAAAAGTGATATATAATCAAATATTACTTTATTTTGTAAGATTAAATGCATATATATATATATATATATATATATATATAATCAAATATTTTAAAAATATTTCAAAATTTATGGAGTATTCAATATATCTCAAACTTTTATTTATATGATTGGACTCAAGAATTAATTATTTTTTACATTCACATTTGATGGAATTATTCTTTTATTTCCAAAAGTAATAGAAATAATATAGGTTTAATACCTATTTTGGTCTCTCTTTTCGGGGGTTTTTCAAAGTGGTCATTCCTTTTTTAAAAAGTTCACTAAAGTCCTACTTTTTGCAAAAACTGTGCAAGTTAGTCCTTTTTGCTAACGGCGTTAATTCTACTAATGACAGAGCTACCCAGCTGACAAATATTTGATGAAGTGTAAAGTTTTGATTGTGCTGACACTGTTATGTGTTAAAAAAATTATTAATTGTGACGTGGAATTTAATAAAATTAGGGTTAAAATAAAAATTGAAATTGGGATAATTTGGCGTAATTAGGTAAACTGATTTTGGTCAGATGCAAATTTGGGTAAAATTTGCGATTGCGATTGGGATTTTCTGGGCAATTGGGATTAGGGTTCATCAATCACCTTCAATCCAGTTTTGCAAAATTATCTTTTTTTCGTATATTCCAATAGAATTTTGTCCCAGTGGGAGAGCTTTGCAAAAAGTGGAACTCTATGTGCAGTTCAATCCAAAAGCAACCTTATCCTTCAAACAAAACACTCACACTATCCTCAATATCACCCTCTTCCTCAACCTCAAGTTTCTCATACGAACAACAACATTCTAATTTGCACCAAACCCATCATGAGTGGCAAGTGGGTTCACCCAAAGACTCATTGAACAACCACCATTTCTGGATCTCAAACAATGGATGCAACAACCCCAATGAACCAGCTTTGCGAGTGTACATTCAATAGAGCAAGGACACCACAAAGCAACCGTTCTCATCTCCCAACCCTTCATGGAAGTGGAGCACGTGAGCAGGTTCAAAGAGTTCTCATCTCCCAAGCCCTTGTGTTTCTTTGGATTTGAATATCTCCATTGATGACGAGAACGAGGTTGAGGATCGATCGGTGGATGAAATTGGGCTTCTTGAATCCGTAGACAGAAAGATGCTTGATGAAGATTACTGGATTGATTGAAGGTGCTTGATGAACCCTAATCCCAATTGCTTAGAAAATCCCAATCGCAATCACAAATTTGGGTAAAATTTGCTTGCATCTGACCAAAATCAGTTTACCTAATTACCCCAAATTATCCCAATTTCAATTTTTATTTTAACCCTAATTTTATTAAATTTCATGTCACAATTAATAATTTTTTTAACACATAACAGTGCCAGCACAATCAAAACGTTACACCTCATCAAATATTTTCCAGCTAGGTAGCTCTACCATTAGCAGAATTAACGCCGTTAGCAAAAAGAACTAACTTGCACAGTTTTTGCAAAAAGTAGAAATTTAATGAACTTTTTAAAAAAGGAAGGACCACTTTGAACAAACTCCTGAAAAGAGAGACCAAAATAGATATTAAACTAATAATATATAATTTGTATTTATCTTAATTACAAACATGCCATATATATAAATTTTTATAACATTAGCTTCCAAAGTATTATGTATCAGCAAAACTTGAAACAAGATTACCATATTATATTATTATGACGATTGCTTGCTTCAAGTGTACAAAATAGTAACACACACATTGAAACTTGGATGATCATGTAAATTGTTATGAGAAATGTTAAGAAGTAGACTTTAAGTCTAACTCAACTCTATCAAACTGGTTTGTAAGATAAGGTTTGCACCTTCTTATATACTCTAAATTAGCCTTACCTCTAGTCGATGTGGAATTTTCAACACACTCCCCTCATGCCGAGATATATACATCTCGAGCGTGAGACTAGACATTAATGGGTGGTCCGATAGTGATTGAAACAATATGTCTAACAAACAAAAAATATCGCTAGAATAAACTTTAACCTGATTCTGATACTATGTTATTAAAAAGGAAATTATCAAAATTGTACATTTCATCCAATGATAAGGAGAGAGTAATCCTTTATATATATATATATATATATATATATATATATATATATATATATATATATATATATATATATAACTGTGTAAAATAATATATAAACAAAATATAAATATAAAAACAGAATGAATAGAAACGAATAGAAAATAAAATAAATCCATTATAAATATTAGGATGATCATGTAAATAAAACATAACATTATTTTACGTCATCATGCACATATCGTCATTTTTATTATTATGATCGATAATATATTATATCATTATGTATACATTGAGTTCATAAATATGAATATTTTAATATCACATTTAATCACATATCATATGACCAGATGCAAAACATTCTCTAAAAACTCTAAAATTATAATAGATAAATCTGTCAGAAACTAACACCTTACATATCTTAGATGTTATATGACGCAAAGGATATGCTACTAAACCATATGTACACTGATCAATTTTTCATTACCTGAAGTATTTGTGTGACTAGATCACATTGAAGTTGAAATATCTTTGTTAATGTAAGTTTTATGTTTATCATTGTTAACCAAGGCTTGATATTATCATGATTATCCTACATCACTCATCAAAGACAAACCTTATAATATACATACATTTAAAATAGAAACCAAAATAAAGAAAAAGACGAGTATAAAAATGAGGTAAATATGTATATTCGTTTACGTCCATATACCTAATTTAAAAACCTAAATATTATCGATATTTATATTTGTAATTGTCAATTCTAGAATTTTTCATAAAGATATATTCAAATAATATCAACAGAATCAAATTTATTGTCCTCCGTGTCTCGAAGAATATATGATCCTCAATTTGTAATTGTGCTTACTTAACTCGTCAACCACATATTAGAAAACAAAATGAGTTTGCTTGATTTTAAATTCCATATGAATCTATAAGTCCAAAGATTATAATAATGAAAATGTAATAATAATAATAATAATATTATTATTATTATTATTATTATAATAATATCAATAATTAAAAAAAAATACTATCAAACAATCTCAAACTCTTAAAGTGATCATTTTAATTTCTTCCGAAGGGGGTAAACATTACGAAAATACAAGGAAGTTCATTCGGCAATAAGTGGCATTGACCTATAATCTAATAAATTCACAGTTGATACCTAAGAAGAGAAGGGAATAAATATGGTGTCGCCAATTAACAGTGAAAATAATAAGCAAGAATAACAAGAAATATGTTAATTATAAAAAAGAAGTGTATAGCAATTAAGAAAATGTTTAGCAAGTATCACGATCTCATATTTTACTGTGTAAATTTCATACAAAAATTATTGTATATATGATAGAATAAATACTTTCCTCCGGTTTCAAATGTAACAAAATAACTTATTCATATTAATTAAAAAAAATAGAAAGTAGCATTTTGTTATATTAATTTTACTTCATAGATATTTGCTCCAAATGACTGTTTTAACTTGATATCAAGAAGAAAAGAGACATTAAAATAAATTTCCAATTAATGAATAGAATTTTTCTGATTATATCATTATATAGGGTAAATAATACCATATATTTGTATGATTAAATTAAAGCGTTTTAAAGCACAATTGTCCTCCTTTATTAATTTATATTTTTAATTGTATCCCTTGTATACAAAATCAATAGAAAACATAAAATGCAGTTAATAACTTTTCACAAAGTAAGACAGCTTAACAAAGAACATCAAATTTTAAAAAGAGAGTATACATCTAATAAAGAGATACATATAAAGTGAGAAGAAAGACAAAAGTGTGATATAAAGTGATCGAAAAAAAAAAGTTTATATATAGTGATTATTGTCAAAACTTATATAATAAGATTATTCTGTCGGAAAAGTTAATGCGTATCTCACTCCACCATAATGACTAACGAAACCCCGTCAAATCATGGTTCTCATATGAACCATCCTTTTGGAACCCCTAGTTGCTTTTTCTTCAAGTATACATCACATCGTGCAATAAACATTGCTATATTTTTACTTTAGAGCATGATGCATAAGAATATTCTAGTCGATTTTGTTGAAAATGAAACTAAAATTTCTGAGTCAACATTAACGTAGTACGTGGTTTTGTATGATTTTGACAAAGTTGCGACAGAAGAAGGGTTCCATACATTAACCAAAGCAATCTTAATTAAATGTACCATAAGGCGGCTAGAGATCAATGCTAAATCTTGGTCTTTCCATTTGATACCCAATGAAATGAATATTAAATGCAAGGTATCAGTGGTTACTGCAAGTCAAACACAAATACAAGAATCTTTCTCATTTTTTAGGTTTGAAGCTGCGGCTGCATAATCATGCAACCCATTTGAAAACTATCGTCCCATAAACAGAAATAGTATATAGTATTTGAAACAGAGGACCCCATACATGTGTGCACAGTTGAAATGGTCGACCATAGCAAAAAGGATTTCTGATGAGAAACAGAGGCCATTCACTTGTAGTGGACGGGGAAGGTTGGGGGCAATGCCCATTTCTTGCTGCAGGCTCCATTTTTGATGGTGCGCATGCATGTCTACCAAATATTTTTTAATATTATTTCTTTTTCATGAACCTTTCAACTTGTACCTGTTTGCACTAGAGAAAAAATTCTTAGAAATATCTTATTGTTTATTTTGGACCTTGTGAAAGGTTTATTTCATCACTGAAGTAACAGTTGTGAATTAATATGGAAAGATAAGAAAGTGTTTTTATATGGCCGCATGTGGTGCTGATATAGTTTCCCTTTATATTATGTCTACTCTTGAATATTTTTAAAGCATTGAAAAAACAAGCTTTTCTGTTGCACGGTAAAGATGATTCATACATTTTAGGTTTATGAATACATTTTAGGTTTATGAGACAAAGTGTACCACAAAAAAAAAGGTTTAAGAATAATGTAACTAGAACCTTGATATATACGTAAATAGAAGTGATTTCCTTATATATTAAAATAATGTTTATTGACAAAAGTAGAAGATGATTATACAAGAGTAAATTTTGATAATGATAAAAGTTAGTTCAACAACTTGTATTTTCTTTATGTATTTAATTGAGTTTTTTAAGAAGTCATGTATAAGTAAATAATTTTTTTTTTAGAACTTAGCTTAAAAAGTCATAAATCAACATGTACAAAAATCATCGAGGAAAAATTTTATTTATCCAAAATGTTATGTTATAAATTATTACTAATGATAATTAATTATTTAATTGAAATCAAGATTTCAAAAGAGACTTATGATAATTGATTTTCATTGTCCATAATCAATTATCACAGCAAAAAAAATGCTTTTAAAAAAATTTATGTTATAATCAATTATCTCTTTATATAATAGATTATTAGTTACAATTGTAATTTGACACTTTAAATTGTTGACCTAATTTTTAAATAAGAAGTCTATATATTTTTTGGAGTCCTATTTCGAACATAACTTTTCATTAAGAGATTTAGAATTATGACTGCTAAAGAAACTTTATGTGTTTATGAAAATAGGCTTTGAAGAATTTAGTGTAGGTAGAGTCATAACTTTCACCAATTGAATTATTGTGTGATTGAGTATTGCTGTTGATATTAGGAGAAGTTGTTAATCCTTTATGTGACTTAAAGGAAGTGTTTAATTCCTTGTGTGATCCAAGGAAGGTGTCTTCACTAGTGCAGATACAAGCTTTTGCACTGGTATGTTGGAAATTACACTTCTATTCTTTAATAGAAGCATAGTCAAATGAGGAAAAAAAATGTAGGAATGCTTACTTGTTCTTTATTTCATTCAAAGTATAATAACAAAAGGTTAAGAATGTAAAACAAAGTCAAACATGATGTTTGAACTAGGAATAGGCAATAGTACTTTGATACTAGAATTTTTTTTTACACCTATTTGACATTATCTCTCATTATTCTTCACTTTTTTTTTACAAGCCAATTTTTATTAAGACCATTTTAATTCTATAAAAATTGTCAAATAGTAGTTAAATGATGTTAAAGATAAATTTTCCTTATAAATAAGAGCTAAAATATTCTTTCTTTGCTTGTAGAATTATCACATAATATGAATTGTACTAAACTTTACTTATAAAAATGAACTATACTTAAAAAAACTACATTGAACCAAAATCTAGTTTGTCTGAGCTAAATTAACTGAAAATTAGTTCAGATGAATTGAATTGAACTATTTTTTTTGTGTTTTACAAAACTGTAATGCACTAAATTTGTTTTCTACTTTGAAACACAACATAAATTGGTAGAGTTGGTTGTGACTAAAATTTGGTCAGATTCGACCAAGATGATCACGGTCGAGTCAGACTTGACCGAAATTCGATCAAATTCGGTCCACTTGGTCATGGTCGAGAATCGTCTAAATATGGTCGAGATAGCCACGATCAAAACTCGGTCGAGTAAGTCTTAATTGAAATTTGGTTGAGTGGACCCGCTAAAAATCGATCAAATTCGACAGGGACAATCACTCTTGAAACTTGATCAAGTCGGTCCTAACCAAAGTTCAGCAGAATTAGGTCGAGATGCCATACACGAAACTCAATCAAGTCGAACTCGACCAAGTTCGGCTTAGTCGGTCTTGATACAAAATCAACCGAATTTGGTTAGAATGGCCACAACCGAAACTCAATCGAGATGGTTCTAACCGAAAATTGACCAAATTGAGTTGAATTGCCCCTGACAAAAAATTAGCCATATTCGGTCGAGACGGGCATCGCCGAAACTTAGTTGAGCTGGTCCGAATCAAAATTGGTCGGAATCAATCGAGTCGATCCTAGTTGAAAATTAACGAAATTCGGCTCAGACGACCATAGATGGTTGGGACGATTCCAACCGAAAACTACTTGAATTCGACCGAGTTAGTCTTGGCCAAAATTTTGAGAAATTCAGTCTAGTTGGACATGCCAAAACTCGATCAAGTTAGTCTCAATCGAAATTCGATTGAGTCGACCCTTATCGAAAATCAACAGAATTCAGTAAGTTAGTTTTAAACGAAAATTAACCGAATTCGACTACGTCAATCCCGACCAAAATTTTACTGAGACAGTAGTAACCAAAATGAATTATATTTTAAAGACTTCAAATAATTAAAAAATATAAACAAAGTTGATTTTAAGTTAATGAGTAATTAACTTAATTGTAACTAAAAATTCAATTTTCTGAACTATAAAATATAAAAAAGTTTAATTTTTTATTTAACATATTATAATTAATTAATAGTTATGCATGCTTCAATTAAAACTATTAAGATATTAAGATTTAATTATAATATAAAATTTATTCAAATAACTATAGTTTTAGATTTTAGTGAAAAAACTTAAAAAATCCTGTTACACTTTGCTTTTTGGTATATATTTGTTAGAAATAATTATATTTAATAACTATAGTCGGTTAGAAATAATTCCTAATAACACGTTTTATCATTATATTTAATATAACTCTCTTTTATATAGGAAATATTTGTTATTTGTCTTCGCGCACTATTTTACAGATTTTACGGTGTACTTGAATTATATTTATCTATTGAAGTGCGATTTTCGAAGTTTAACATAAAACTAATTAATATTAATTTTTATTTATAGTTTTATCTCAAACTTAATTTACTATTAGTTTATATACACAAACCTTTATTATGATATAAACTTTTGAAAATAAAATAAAAAGTTTTATAAATATTTTATTAAAGTCAGGAAAATTTATTACTTTATTTTATTTTATTTTAGTTTGGAACGGATGAAATATAGTTTATAAATGCTTTATTTTAGTCACAAATTAATCTTTGAGCTTAGTTCTGGCAGGGAAAAGCTAGTGCTTTTTTTTTTATCATTAATATTGATGTTGTAACTTATTATTATAAAAAAAATTATTAAATAATGACTTGTGACAAAATTATATTTAGAAACTAATTTTAGTTAGAAATAATTTTTTTAGTTAAAATTTATTAATTAATATTAATAACCAATTTAGAAATTACTTCATAACATAAACTATTTTAATTATTAATGTAGAGACTGATTATAATTTTTGAAATTATATTTAAATATTACTTTATAGTAGAAATTTTTTTAATTGTAATATAGGGACTGATTATAAATTTTAAAATTATGTTAGTTATTAATAATTTTTAGTTTATAAATTGATATCTAAATTAGTTATTATAGTGAGTAATTTTTTTTTTCACTTGTTAATTATTTTAGGACTCTTTTTAATATGCTTTTTTTTTGTCTTTTATGAAGAATTACTTATTCTATTCAAGTTATGACATCTTTATTAATGGATTTTACTTATAAAATATCAAATTTTCCTCTCAAGGATAAACGTCATATATAAACTAAAAACAGGTAAAACACTTTGCCATTAATTTTGCTCACATCCTCTGTTACTAAAACCAAATTAGGTTTTTTTGTTAGATCTTTGAATCGGCCATTTAAGTATTCCAATTGACTCTGGTTATGCATATATGACTAAGTTTGTGTTTCTGAGGATTTAAATGGTGGTTTGTAATTCCTTTTCGTAATACACAAGTTAAATTTTTTCAAATTCGAGTAAAAACAATAAGTGACAAAATTTAGTATCTTTATATATAGAAAGCTTGACTTACAAAAGCTTTGCTCCATAGACTCTTGACATTTGACATCATAAGATTCGTTTATCGTTTATAGCATATTAAAATGAACATTAAAGCATAGGATCACACATTAGTGCACCAAAAAGTTTTGACACCAATTATATTTTATACTATATTTTAATTTTTGAATAAAAATATATCAAGGCGGTAAAAAAAAATAGTCTTTTGACTTATCTGAACCAAAACATAAACTTAGACATTAGGTTATTTTAGATTCGAAACTACAAATAATTTTAAAAATGTCATAGCGTTTTGAAATACTTCATTTTTTTAGAACCGAAGTCTATTAGGCGATTTCAAATATAATTTTTAAACTAATGAGACTAAAATATCTGACAAAAAATCATACAAATTGAATAATAAAAAATCCAATATTTATAAGATAACTCTAATTAATAAATTAATTTTTTACACATATGGAAAAATTTTGGCCAAAAATTACATAAATGGACACGATTTAAAACAATTACAAGTCATATGCATACATGACGATTTTTATGAAAAATGGGAAAAAGGTGAAGGCATTAGGACATGTGACGAATTTAGTGTAAATTCATTGAACTAAAGTAGTCAAGGGGTGATAAATTCATCGAAATTGGAAACCGGTTGGTACTATGATGACTTCAATGTGAATAATTGTGAACTAAAATCGTCAAGAAATTCTAATTAAGTATGTGAAATTGAAAATCGTGAGGTGCTATGACTTTACTTCAACAGAAGTCGTTAGAGATTATGACGACTTCAATTATTTTTTATTTGAGCATTTAAGAGTTAATTTTGTTTAAGTTTTTCATGATTTGTTAAGCATCAACGAGAATACTTTAATAAGAGTTCATGCGTTGGTAAAGAAAAAAATATTAACGAAAATACATGATAGAATACATTTTGGATTACATAATAATTGAATTACATTTATTTGTAACCTCAAGTGCCACATATAAGTCTTCTTCTTCTTTTCTAAGTTGCCTTTGAGGTTGTTGTTGGGATTTGTTGTTTTTATCACTATATTCAGTTTGAGGAAAATGAGCATCTTATGACCCTTGAAAAGATATTTTTGGGAGATGAAAAGGCATTGATAAAGATCGTGGGTGAAAGGTAGAGTCGTGCTAGATGTGCCAAACATATGAGATGGTCTGTACCAAAGGTTGAATGAGAGAAAAAGATGTGTATGAGGAGATCACTTGGTGGAAGGGGGTATGAGATGGGATGTTAGGTTGAGGGTGCTAATATCAAACATTTGACTTTAGTCCATAAGAAATTGGCCAAAAGATTGTTGTGGTGGGTGAAGAAAATTTGAAAAGACCCAACATGGCAAGGGTCAACCCATGTAAGAGGATCAATAGGTTGTGTGGCGTATCATACTATAACTAGTAAGGATACTTCATAAATTAATAATAAATTAAAAAATAACTTACCTCGTCATTAGAAAATTAATGAAAATGACCATTTCCATTGAATGAAGTTTCTTGAATGACACAATTTTGTCGATCATTCCACATTGTGATGTATTTTTTATATTAATCATCACTATTTATGATTGTGATGGTTTCAAAAACCACTATATATAATTCTCGTCTTCACAAAACAAAATGTGATAGTTTCAAATGATCCATCGCACAAACCACCACATTCTGTAATGTATAAAATAATGTTTTTGGATGTAAAAATATTTAATAAAAAAATAAATTCAATGTAGATAGGGACAGCATGAACTGTTATTCATATTATATTACAGTATTTTTAACCGTTGTAATTAAACCTTTATACAATTTATAATTCATATGTACTGATGTCCACACCGTGACATAAAGGGCTCAAATCTTGTCATGATATGGATTCATAATATTCACAATGGACGACGATGTTTCAAGCTTGGCCTGCTTCTGTTTCAGCTACATGTCTTTATGGCATTCAAAAACACAACTATCTATGATTATTATACAACTTATGTAAGGCAACAACTAAAGCAAAATATTGACGAAACAAAGCTGTTGAGCATATCCATGTATTTATAGAGATGTTGCATTGTTCATCTTCAAACAATCCAATATAACATCTTATATATAGTGAAAAACTTTCGCTCATGACTAATCATCGCTACAAAAATCGCAGCATCAAACTAGAATTAAGAAAACATTGATTTCATCTTAAGTGAAAATTCTAATAATAGTGATTCTGATTAAAAGTTTTAAATTTTAGCTTCACTTTGTTTCTACCTATTTACTGTGTGGGAGATGACGAAAATGTATTAATTTTTATCAATATTAATTTTTTCAGTTTAAATAATCAATCAATTTTCAATATACGCTATTTACATTTTAAATTAAATTAATTTATATATAAAAATAAAATAATAATTTTATTTTTTTTATATCATTTTCTTTCAAATCCCATCATCTTTTCTTTAATCCAAACAAATCAAATTTTACTTCTTTTTTTTCCCTCAAATTCAATCAAATGAACTCTCCTAAATCTACTCCCCAAAACAAGCACAAGCTAAAACGTATAAACCCAATAAAATATTTTTATTAAATTGTTCTTCTTCCACTTGAAGACTTCACAGTTCTATTCTTCCCAATATATAATTGCACAGCATAGAGATGGTTCTGATCAATTAGTTGTAATTAAGCTCTAATAATTTACATAATAGGAAGCAAACAAGAGGTGAATATCAAAAGAGACATGTATCAAAGTGAATTTCAAATTATTAATATCAACCCCATTATATTTATTTGTACACAAAGAACATGCTGGCCCACTCTAGAGCTAGGAGGCATAGAATAAAAACTATTTGACATATATAAGCACTACATTTAAATATTATACACACCACATAATTAGTCAAATCAACTCAGTGAGAATATCTACCCATTCAACATTATAAATACCCCATGATCCCTCCCAACTTGTCATATCATCTAGCTTCTCACATTTGCTTCCTAAATCTTTTCTAACTTAATT
Organism: Vigna reflexopilosa; assembly: GCA_027742785.1. NCBI lineage: Eukaryota > Viridiplantae > Streptophyta > Magnoliopsida > Fabales > Fabaceae > Vigna > Vigna reflexopilosa. Next base: position 54,495,817 of record CM050911.1, on the reverse strand, counting down.
TTTCCCTTTGATCGTTCTCTCTGTATAGTCATGGCTACATTTCATGCCAAACCAAAATGTGTTGTGATTTTCCTAGCACTAGTTGCCTTCAATGGTTCCCTTGTAACTCATTGCAGGCAAATAAAACCATTGAACCAGCATTCCTCGAAAAAGAAGGACTCTGTAGAGCTGGAGAACAATCCATCCCCTCTTCTTAAAGCCAGTGCTACTATTCCTACTACATCATCAGAGAATAAGAAAGTTGACTCATTCGTGATATCAAAACATGATGCTGAAGGCTTAGGAGACACAAATGCTTTTCGACCCACAACACCAGGGAGCAGTCCTGGTGTAGGTCACCGAAAATTTGCAGCAGAAGATAAAGACATGAAAGCAACTGTAGCAGTTCAAAGCCCAGATGTTAAATTTCACTTTACTGAGGGCACAGAAAGTGGTTTCAAGCCTACAAACCCTGGTCATAGTCCAGGAGTTGGTCATGCTCAGCAAAACCAAATTGGGCAGTAAATTAGCAATGTAAATAAGCAATTCCTGATAGGGTTCCAAAACTAGTTCAGCTGCACATCAAAGTATATTGTTGTCCTAAGTTTCATTCCATATTTCAGCTTCTGTATTATTCATGCATGTTGCATGAGCTTAGTTTATCATTGATTGGTTCAACAGGTTGTTATGTATTGTTCAAAATGCTTCTCAGCATTTGCTCCATTTACAGTTGTTGGGTTATAGTGACTCAAAATGCAAATTAATAAACTTGTTACTTTTAGAAACTATTTCTTCTGTTTTAGACACAAACGGCTGGTGAGTGCCTTTATGTCACTACTTACTTAAAGCCTAGAAATGGAAAGTATAGTTATACTGAAAATAGAAAGTATTCTATATTATTTAGGGATTAAAATATTAATTATTTATAGTGAATAAATTTTAACTATTTCGGTTTATGGGTCAAATTCAAATATTCTCCTGGATAAAATTTTCCAACCATAAGTCTAAATTTTTCTTCTAAGTTATTTATAAAAAACACTTTAATACTAAAGTGAATAAAAATCTGATAATATTAATAATAAATATGTAATGAATGTAATTAGTCTATCACAATATTATGATAAATATGTATTTTAAATTTCGATATGTACTTCAGATTAATTCTGACTTAATTACGAATAGTAGGACTTAAGTTTAAACATAATTATCTTTAACTTTAATTTCAGTTCAATTCGGTGGTTCGCCAAGTTTCTTTGAAGTTGGAAGAATCGTCCAGTTCATACTATACATTAACCATTTCTTTATACACCTCAGCTATTATTCCTTTTTTTTTTAATTTATTACTTTCAGCTGAAGAACTCGATTGTGTTTAATGGGTCATAGTATTATTAACACTACAGTGCAGTGGAGAAATACTATTATGTGCAGTGCATAAACACTGTTATGTGTCGGTCAAAAAGAAATATTGTCCTAATTTTTTGAGTTGACTGTCATTGTGCAGTTTGTATGCACATGCACAGTTTAATATAATAATGCACTTTAGTGTATATGAGTACTTTTAGATAGTGGTTTGCTTATGGTCATCAAGGTTAGGGGTCATACGAATGGGTAGGCTTAGTAAATATGTTCATATATCTTACAAGATAGATTATGCAGAACATTAACAGAACTCTGGTTTTAGGGATACAGATTTAAGACCCAACTTATCATTTTCAACAATTTCAAATAAATTATTCACTTAATCAAAGCAAAATCAAGGGTAAATAAATTACTCACAATATATACATTTAAATCACAAATTATAACTTGATTTCAAGATAACAACATGATCAAAATCTCTGACTCATCCGTGATCAAAACATAATGAGTTGGGGATGATTGATTTTATGCCTAATATAGGATATATGTTTGAGTTGGAGATAACTCAAAAGTTCATAAACACTTTCTTTATTTTAGGTTTAATTGGGAGGATTACTAACCCGACAATGAGCTATTAATCATCCATTAACTTATTTATTTTAGTTTTAATTTTAATTAATATATGTAAAATTAACATTAATTTAAATAAATATAGATATTATAATTAAATAACATTAATCTTATTTATTTTAATTAGTATTTGATAAAATAATACTAATTTATTTATTAATATTTATTTTAATATTCACTTTTGATTCTAATTTAAAAAAATTAAATATTAAAAATAAATAAGATTAATGATATCAATACAAATATTTATCTAATAAAAAATTAAAAGTAATTTTACGTTTTTTGATTTTTTTAAAATTAAGTTAATTGAGATTATATATAGGTAAGTTACCGATTTTACCTTAATTAGTGTGTACCACCGTAAAATTCCTTGTTAAAAAACTGTAGATATATTTTAAATGGTGACTTATACTCCCTTGATCCCACCTAACTTAAGGTTCTGTCATGAAAATTAATAATAATAGCAAAATACATGGTAATTTTTGAATTAACTTAGTGGAATAGCCTCTCAATAAATGCAGTAATTTTACAGAGGAAGATATAATATTTTATTTAAAGATATATGGATTATAGAAATAATTATGATGCTTTACTGAAAACTGAGAACTTATAAAATTTTAAAATATTTAAAAAAATATAAAACTACAGTAATTAAGGAAAAGGATTAGAAAGTGTATAACAAAACTTCTGCAACCTCTTTCTCCACTTTTATTTTAATTTTCCTACATAAAACTTGAAACAGTTCATTTTATATCTTGATATGGTAGAATCGATATTACTTAATATATCGATTATGTGATTTTCTTTATACATTGTTATGTGCAACATTTCATGCCTACACTGCCATTTGCAGCATTGAAATATGTAAGTTCTAAGAAAATCACAAAACGAATCACACGAGTAATAATAAGAACTGGTTTAATATAGCCATGAAATAAGAACAACATATATAACAAGATACACCGGAACCTTCCTTCACGAATTTAATCAGAGACAAGCCTGAGAACACTGCAAAGTCAAAAGTACGCCTTTCAACTTGTTTCTAATAAGAGACATTAATGAATGATTAAAGAATGACACCATGCACGTGGAAGCTAGCTGTGAACGGAGTGTCCTACACCAGGGCTATGTCCTGGAGTCGTAGGCCTAAAATCCTCAACAGCAAGAGCTGGAGGCGGTGCCGCCAGAGTTACACCAACCATTGTTGATGGCGTTAGTGGAGCCACGTTTTTTAATGTAGCTGCATTTGTTGCTGAAATCCCACCATGCACGTCATTATGGACTTGTTTTAGATGTCTTCCTTCGGTGGAATGGAGTCGCTGGCAGAAAATGATGAGTGAAAAGAAAATCATAGAGAAAATGAATTTGTTTTGTGCCATGTATTTAGTTTTGAAAAGAAAGGAGATTAATTAGATTGCTGAAGTAGCAAACAAATATTTTCTTGGGAAGAAATAAGGAGAAAATTTGCTTGACTTTGAGCTATACGAAGCAGGAATCTAGCAGTTGAGTTGTTTGGAAAGAAGGTCATGGTGACTTTTTATAGGGCTGAGGGTGGGTCTTATATGCCACTGAACTCCTAGGTTTAGAAATAATAATAGAAAAATAATAACTCTTTTAGCTTTTAATACTCTATCTTGGAAGAAGTGCGCACGCAGGCACATACCTTTCCAACCATCACTGTATTACTTTACATAATATTTTTAATACTTCTCAGACACTCTCTTTTATCGTTAAACGAAGAAAAGAGATATATTTTTTGTTTTCATCACAAGAGATGCAAGAGTTGAACAATTTGAGTCATAGTTATATGCAAATTTAATAGGTAAAGTTCATTACAAAACTTAATCCTGAATATCATTCAAGTTGACAACTGATGTAGGTAAAATCCAATTTGAATCCGTTCTGCAAAACATTAATAATTTGAAATATAAATTTAAATGTATGAAATAATAAGTAATTTTTAATAATTGCAACTATTTAGTGTATTTATAGGAAAACTTTCATGAACACTTATAATATTGATCAATATTTTTGGAAATGTAGTGAAAGAAAAGACGGAGATAAATTATAAGAGGATTGAAGACTTTTGTTTCTTAGAGGATTGAAGATTTTTGTTTCTTCGCTCCTATGCGAAGAAATCACTCGAAAGCCACATCATTAAAAGCGTAATTACAAAGATATTCTTGCTTTCAGTGTGCCATCTAACATTGGGCGAGAGATTCTCATGCATGCAGAGGTTGCAGAGATAATAGTCAGCGGAGTTCACAAATTAAAGGTGAGAAAGAATTTATTATCCTATCTTATACTTACGAGAGAACTAATTGTATATTTATAAGTATGTGCTCAAATCCATAATTTTTTACTCCCATAAATTCATCTTTAATTCAAACAAAACATTACAGAGAAATAAAGTTTTTAGATTTACAGGATACATCTTGACAAGAAATAGAAAAAAAAAAGTGTAAATGAAATAAATGTGAATATCATTATCCATATTTCTACATCTATTCATGCCAAATATATTTGCTTGCCAAGGTATACACGGCTGCAATATGAGTGTTTAACCGTCAACATATTTCCTTGCCAACATTTACTTTCATTTTATATATAATTATTAAATATTTATTTTTTATTATCATTTCCCCATATTTTATACATTTATATTTTTTATTCTTTTTTAAATATATTTTAAGTGTCTATAAATACTTTAGGTGTGTTCACATTGGGAATATTTTCAATTTACGAGTACTTTTGAACTCTGGTATATACTGTGAGTAAAAAATTCTTATTCTTGGGCTCGAAGTAATTTACAACCTAGCAAGTTGTTATGGTTGATATCATTACCACAATATGGAGAACCAGAAAAAATGTACTTTGAACATTCCAACATGGGAAGTGAATGTATAATAAAGTTACAAATTGGAATATACCATAAATTATATGAATTCAAATGTCATACATATAGTTTTGTTGAAACTCTAGAACATAAAGAAGCCAAGTTGGTTCTGTTCTCACTACTTCCATTTCAGAACAATAATCTTTTATTTTATTTTTAAAGAATAATTCTTTTAAATTTTGAAGTATTAATAAAGAATAATTATTGAAAATATATACAAAAGTAGTTGAGAAAGGATGTTGCAGTAGCACAACTGTCATTTTATTACCTTTCCTAATATTTTATTCAGAATGGGAGAAAGGGACAAATAGCCACACCATGGGAGCTGAAGGTTGGTGGAGACCACCACTTTGGTAGAATATATAACACCATAAAGGTTCATACTTTCTCTATAATATTCAGTAAGAAAGTATATATTGTGTGTATTATGAAGTTATTTCTTTTAATTAAAGTAATAGTTTAATATTTCAGATAAAAAGTTTTGTAAGGGCATGCATGTTCGTTTTCATAATATAAAATAGTATGCTATTGAGAGGGATACATCTCAGACAAATGATCACAATTCTAAATTAGACTTTTAGCTCTAATAGAGAACTGTGTTAACAATGGTTTTGGGGGAGAATTGTCCTTTTTTAAGAAAATTTGACTTTTAACAATGAGTCACAGGGAACCGTCATAAAAAAACTGCATTGTATTTTAAAACTAACACTGCAATTTTTATCATAACAGGGAGCTTAGCACTACTGTTAAAAGGGGTCGTTGAAGGCTTTTCTTACGCTTGTAATAATATCATGTCTTACTGTCACACAAATTTAAATCACTAATTTATTGAAATAAATATTAAATTTATTTGGTTATTTTTGCATAAAATTACTAATTAAAGTAAAGCATATTATAAAATATTTTTAATTTATCAAGATGAGTATATATTATAAAATCAACCGTTAAAATTTGTTAATAATAAATTTTAAATTATTAATGATTGATTGACGATAAAAATTTATCTGTAAAATTAACTATGCGTAAGTAATTATTGAAAAAGAAATTATTTGTAAATTCGTCGATTATTAATAATAAGCCCTTATCAAATTCTCTATCAAACTTTTCCTTTCACATATGAATTATATATATTTACTCCCTTTAATTTCTTGCAATATGAAAAATTTGTTGTTTTTTTATCAACAGATTTATCGACAGACAAACATTGGTAATACAAATTTTATTGACAAATTTTACTGATGAATTTGAAGGTATATAATTATTGACAAAAAAATTCATCGGTAATTGAAATTTGTAGTCCTGATGAAAATAAATTCCTAAGAAAAAATTGTTTTGTAATTAAAATTTTAAAATCTATCAATAAATTTAAATAATCGACCACTTTATTTCTATTGATAAAATTCCATTGATAATTTCAAAAACTATTGTAGAGATATATAAAGGTGAAAAGAAACTTTGTCTCCATCCATAAGTCTAGTCCAAAAACCAGACCAACAAGAGGGGTCGAGGTCTTCCCACCTCGACGATCGTGCATTGGAGAATGAGTAGAATTGGATAGCTCTCCATGCTTCCTCTTGCCCTTCCTTCTCTGAGCCTCTTCCTCTCAATCGGTGGGAGTGGAGAAAACGATGGTGATAGGATAAATGTTGAGATTGGGCACAAGGGAGGTCGTCGCCTCATCAGCAGCACCAACCAGTGTCTTTTTTCTTTGGTTCCCTATGAAGATGGGCCTTCACTCATAACAGGCCTAGAATGACTTGCACCAATAAGATGCTTGTCCAACAGCTTTTTGAAAAAGTCAGATTCCAAAGACTAATTCAAGCCATTATAGCTCTAAGACAAAAGAAAATTTTGCTAAAAATTGATCGAAAATAAAACGGAACGAACATCTCAACCAAGTTTACATGATCAAAAGTAATTAAGTAGATCTTTGGTCAGGAGTTTGGAAAGAAGCTTCTCCAAAATCTGATGAGTTAAGAATTCTTCGGAGGTCATCATTAAGACTTCCAAGGATCCAACTAGGCAAAACTTTGGTTCAACAAAGGAAATTTCGGCCAATTGTGTTAGCATAAAGCTAAAGAGAAGAAATTTTGATGATGTCTCAAAGTCAAGTTCCAAGTGATCTTATTGCAGGAAGATCTTCATGAAGACTTGTTTTTATATTAAAGCTTTTTTAATTTAGTAGATTGATGTATAGGATGTGGTTTATCTTTGACTCTATGTATTATTTTCTTTAGATTGCGCTAAAATTATTTTTTAAATAAAAAAATCTCATTTTATACTCAAGATAATCGATTATCAAATTATAATAATAGATTATCAGTAATTAATTATGACTTGTCATAATTGAATATCACGAGCAAATATGAATATTTTTAAGCAAGTTTTTTTACCATTGTGCATTCATTAAATGCATAATCAATTACCATAAATGGATAAGTGATTATCAGCATTAATTAGTTGACAATGAATTTTTGGAGGTATCCTTAAGTGAGATCTCCATAAATTATACTGGACTCTCATTCTAATATACGAAACATATAAAGTGCATTTTTCTAAATTCTTATCTACAATGTGTGGTGATAAGTGTTCTGGGGTTTGCTAAACCCTTGTGTTGTGACTTTGAGAACTTGGTGTGTTGGCATAGAGCGAGAACTTTCACAGGTAGTGTGATTGAGTGCTGTTGTTGTTGGCATAGAGTGAGAACTTTCACAAGGAGTGTGATTGAGTGTTGTTGCTGTTGTTGAGTTGAAAGTCTATCATCCTTCGTGAAGCATTCAGAGGAGGTGTTCATCCTTTGCGAAGATTCAGAGGAGGTGTTCATCCCTTGTGGGTCACAGGGGAAGTGAGTTTCATCTCTTGGAATAATAAGAGAGATGTTCTAAACTTAAACTGTTTTATTTTCTTTGTGATTGTAACAGTTTGCTGGTTTGTGCTAGTGAAGCGTTAATTCTCGGTTGAGATTAACAACTAGATTTAGGATCTTGATGATCCAAACCAGTATAAAAATTACTTGTGCAATTTTCTCTCTTCCTTACTCTTTTATTTATTTAATTTGGTATTAAGGAATTTATATTTAAGAGAAAATTATTAAAAGAATGATTTGCGATAAGAAACCAATTCACCCCCTCTTGGTTTGTTGTACACGCGTTAACCCATTGAAGAATAACTTGTGACCCTTGGACAAAATGACGATATTAAAGTAGACTTCCTTAAAGCCTTTATAGGAAGCTACATAAAGTTGGAAGAGGTTCAGACCGGTCTTGCTTATAAAGAAATTCATCCCTTGCGAGTGATCAGACGAGTGTTGTTCAAGAGGTTTCAACATGATTCACAAGGTGATAAACCAGCTCATCGCCAACGATCATATTTTTAAGGGTGAGTCGAGCAACAGTAAACCCTTTTCGCTTGTGGTCTTTACTCAAACCTAAGGTTTGAATGGCCAATGTATTATATGTATTCTCCGATACATATCGACCAAAAAAACATCTCAAGCAACTACTTACCTACCACCTCTAGTAATTAGTATATATTATTATTAGAGGCAGTAGAAGGCATAATTTCTAATGTATTAATTTGTGATAAACTTCGCATGTTCCTTGTCATATTGCAGGCATATCTCAGTGCAGTTATCTACCTTTATGCTGATGACTTTAAGCAAGCTGAGAAGTGCTATAATGACTATTCTCAGTAAGTTTCTGACTCCTTGTAATTATGCTAAGTAGCTGCAAACTCAAATAGTGTGATATGGATCATTATAGCTTTGAATTTGTCATCATTGTTTTTGTTGGTGTCCTTGCTATTTTTTTTCCTTTTGATTTCCAACTAAGTTTTTCTAGTTTCTAGCATAAATTACACGGTAAAGTTTTTGCTTTTAAAAAATGGAGACGGTTTTGTTATTGTCCTCAACTATATTGAAATAAATTAAATTGTTGAATCAGTTCATTCCATTATATTAAAGATGGGATTTGATTTATGCACGTGAGATTTGGGAAACTTATGATATTGTTTTCTTCATTATAATGCAGATTTATAATGAAGAGGTTAAGCATATTAAGCATGGATGAAGTGTAAAACTGCATCACAAATTGTAATTTCAATCATTTATCTCAATTTTTACCCTTAAGTTATTTTTGTTTAAATATATATTGTACTTTAATTGTGTTAGTAATTTGAATTCACTTTTCTAAATACATATTTTTGGGTATTTATTATATATTGCATATATGTGCTATTAATTCGAAAGTTATGTTTCTCTTATTAAATATATAAAATTTTTAGTTATTGATGCAAATATGAGATTATTTAATTTCTTTTATAAATCTATAAAGTTACATACGGATTTTTATGTATGTAAATTATATACGGATTTTTCTGTATATAATTATATAGTATATTACATACGGATTATTCGCATGTAACTTATATATGGATATTACATACGGATTATTCGTATGTAAATTATATATGGATATTACATACGGATTATTCGTATGTAAATTACATACAAATTATCTATATGTAAATTATATACGGATTATCGGTATGTAAATTATATACGGATTATTCGTATATAAATTATATACGGATATATCCATATATAACCTTATCAACACCCTATTATATACGGATTTTTTACCGTATGTAATCCGTATATAACATCACTTTATATACGGATTTTAGAGGTTATATACAAATTTTGGCCGTATGTAACAACGATTTTTCTTGTAGTGCAATGTTATGTATTGTCCGATACATATCGACCGAAATAACACGATTGGTCATCCAAGTTTGGGAGAGACAAATCAATCATGATCAAAATTAGCTAATCATCTAGTTAATCTAAACAAGCTTGTAATCAAGTTTGAGAATAATTGACTTGTGATTAAACGATCCTAACAAAAAAAATCCTTAAAAAAATATTATAAATATAGGTCAAAGAATTTATCATTGAAACTTTTACTACATATTTATTATATTATTAATTACTTAATTGGTTGATTTTGTATTATAATACTATAACACTTTTAATAAATATTTTCCATCAACAACTTACTTAAATATAGAAATATAAAAAAGTCAACATTAAAGTAGACGATCAAAAAATTATTTTACATAGACATTTGATTTCACATCTAAATTAGTCTAAAATTTAATTTATAGATAAAAGTTTATATTTAATAAGAAACGTAATATTAATAAAATAAAAATAAAAATGTATATTATTATATTTTAATAATATACCCTTAGAATATTAATATTTTAAGTAGATTCTTTTAATAATATACACTTACGTAGAATTTTAATAACATACACTTACACTTTTATAGATAAAATAAAAATGTACCCTTAGAATATTAATATTTTAATTAGATTTTTTTTAATTTAAAATTTTTAATACATATTATTATGTTATTAAATTGATTGTCAAATAAAATAATTCTAAAACTAAAATTTTCCATTTTAGAATTCAAAACTATATATTTTTATTAATATTAATATAATCCAATATTATTATTAGTATTGTACACTATTACTAAAAATTAAATTCTTCTATTAAATATTATTACTAACATTAGCATTAGTAGTATAATTCGTATTAGTAGATTAGTATTATTATTATTATTATCATTTTTACTATTATTATTATTAATACTATAATAATAATAATAATATTATTATTATTATTATTATTATTATTATTCGTAATCTTACTATTACTATTAGTATTATTTGTTTTGGTATTATTAGTTATTATTTCAATTAATAATAGTATTATTAGTATTAATATTAATTTATGTATTGGTATTAACATTATCATTATTATTATTACTAGCAAAAAAAAATATACTTTCACATATGTGTGTTCACCTTTTTTAAATATTTGTTTTTTTTTTATATATACATGTGCACATGCATGTAAATACATATTATACATGCATACATACACTTGCACACACTCATACGGACATCCACTCGCACACACGCACCAAAAACCTACATTTATACTATCAATTCATAAATATTAATAACTTATGTTATAATGCACATGTTTAAAAAGAGCGAACGTCTACTTTAAGTTCATTCTTTTTTTTTTTTTACAACATACACATGCATACATATATATATATATATATATATATATATATATATATATACCCACACACGCATGCGTTTACTTGTATACACTCACATATACATTCACTCACGAGTACACACACAAATCCATATTGTCAATTTATAAATTTTAATAACTTATCTTATAATACAAACATTTAAAACTTTTTCTTTTTGCTAATATAGTATGTGTAATAAAACATAATATGATGAAAGTATAATTAAATTCAATACTATTGAAATCATTAAATATCTATGGTAAATTAATTAAAGTAGTAAAATAATAAACAGATTTAATTATATTTTTTAAGAGAGAAGAAACTACACTAATATTTAAAGTAAGATGATAGTATAATAATTTATGTGTTTATGTACGTTTTCAATAAACAACAAATATCTGTCAAAACATAACTCACAATAAATCATGTTGATGTGTTCAAATATAATAAAAACCGACAATAGGAATATCTTATTCAAATGAGAGTAAGAAGATGAATATGATTTTCATAGTCAATTGTCAAATATAAAAAGAATACAAACAGTAAAATAAAGTCAAAACAGAGACAACATTCACTATGAAATGTCAACAAACATGATAAAAATTATAATAAAGATAAACTTGCAACTTATAATACCTAAACAATATGTATCATTTTATGATTAAATAAAAATCATGTAACTTTTAAATAACATAATTTAAATCATCACTATTATAAAACTTATTAAACCTAAATCTTGTAAATTATCAAAAAAATAAAAGGATTAACTTTCTCTCTGTTTTTTTCTTTTACTGAATGAATAAGAATTTAAGATATATTGAAATCTTAGTGTGTTTATACATCTATATTCTCTATATATAGATATATAAGAAAAAACATAAAAGAAAAAGAAAACGACCAGTGCATTTGCATTGGTAAAACATAACTTTAACTTTTAAATATCGGTATAGATTAAATTGCGATGTTATTAGTTGAAAAACACTAAAATAAAAAATTAATTTTTTAATATTTTTATTTAATAAATATTTAAGTTAGTGTCAAATTATATATAAATATCATTACATCCTTCTTCTTTATCTACATTAATAAATCTCATCACATCTATATATTTCATTCACACTAGTGTTGTTAAAATGAATTTAAACTGAGTTTGAAAAAATGTAATTTTTTTTATACAGATCAATTTTCAACCCAGTTCACTTAGAATCTGGCTCACTCGGATTGAACCCATGGTAAACCAGGTTGGCTTACCAACCCACCTAACTTAATTTAATTATTTATTACTTTGTGTTTCAATACTATTAATTAACATTTTTTTATTGTATTATAGATGGGATAAAGAAAAAAATGTTTCGAGAGAGCAAAATATTATAGATTTATCCATTCAAAACTCTAATATTATAAATGAATAAATGACATAAAAATGATCTATATTAAAAACTTATTTGTTCGTTTTTTGTGCTTGCTTGTGGATTATATTTGGATTGTATGGTACTTTTGTTTTGAATTGTCTTTGGAGTTTAACATCATTTTAGAGTGAAATTTATTTATATTTCAATTACAAAAACTTTGTATTTTTTTTTTGGATTTGAAAAAAAAAACTTATAATTAAGTGAATGAGTAAGTCAACCCATTTAACCCACTAACTTGTGTATTGAGCTGAGTTCAAATATTTTGATTCGCTAATAAATGAGTCGAGTTAAGTTGACTTACTAACTGACACTAATATCTTTCCTCTACACTAATATCTTTCATCTACACTATCTACAGTGATATCTTTTAATCACATTAATTTTTTTTTCATCCATACATCTTATTGATATACAATTTTTCTTGGTCTTCTCTTTACATTATTTTACTCATTTCCTTTATTTATATCCATATCATTCATTTACCTTCATCTTTTTAATCAATTATAATATTTATTTATTTATTTATTTCATTTATATTATTTGAATGTATGATATTTGTTTTTGAAGTTATTGTTATTAGAGTTTGATTATGTAAAACTTGGTTGGACAAAAGAAAAATATTACAGGTAGTGCATTAAATCATAAAAATATGAATATGAAAGTTCACATGTCTTACAATTATATCAGTTAATCAAATATCTAAAACAAATACTAATACCTAATATTTATTAATGAAAAAACAAAAAACTAATATGCAGGATTAGCCAAAAGTTAATGCAACTCTATAAAAAGGTTTGAAGACGCTACTCCAATATCGAGCTAAGGAGGACCAAAAGATGTTTTCTAAATATGAGATCCAATTACATTGATTCACTTACTAAATCTGGCCAAATCAACTTTTAACACTAATATTAAGTTGACCAAATCTAATTAAGACAGACATATTTACTAATGGTTCCTCATCCCATTTATCCTTCTTGTTTCTTTGCATTGATATGAATGCTATTTCAGATAGTAGATACAATCTACTATACTTTTCAGTTAGTCTACTTTTCCCAATACATTTGTCTTCCCAGAACCTTGTATTTTCTTCGTGTGATTTTTTTCTAGAGGAAAAAATGTGTTAACATTACTGAGAATCTTTAACACAGCAATTAATGAATTAAACGTTTTTCTATTAAAAAAGTTCAACAATGTATTCCACCGTAAATTTTGATGTAATTTAATCTTATAAAGTTTTTAATCTAAGCCGTCTGTCCAATTTATACAGTAGTACTGTATATTATAATTATTCTTTAATCTTTATTCTCCGTACCCTAACTAATTTTTTAAGTGAAGAGTCAGATGTGAGGGTTCCCAAATCCTAGGAGCCAACCAGTTGGAAGATTCTCCATTCCTACCATAACTTTATTTATTTGCTTCATTAATTTTTTAACTTGTTTTTGACGGCCATTGATTACGGTGGTGATGACCGGAAGGTGACAATTTCAAGTGGTGGGACTCTGAGATATGCTTTTGACTTGACTTGTTTTTTGCACTTTTCAGCACAATTTTTTATTTGATTTCTTCAGCCACACTCTGTTCATATGCCTGTACTGCTCAGTAGTTAAATACTCATTCAGTGCAAGATCTTTCGGTGAACATAAAAAAAAGTCCCAATCTTTCTATTTATTATTATTATTATTATTATTATTATTATTATTATTATTAATATCATATATGTTTCTCCTCACAATAGTTCTTCTTCATTTTGAAATATCATGTTAATTTTTGTTTCACTCAAAAACACTCCCCTATAACTTAAAACTCCCAATATTGGAAAAGTTTATAAACTATTATGGGAAACCAGTTTGTAACAAGATACTAAAATTTGGTCAAATCGTGTCTTAACTGAACCATCTATTATGTAATCGGTTGTCGGTTTCCTTGGTTTCACGTATGCACGACAATTGTGTTTTAATTTGATTTTCTTGAATTATTTGAGTTCTAAATGAAACCGAAACGATAGATATATAGCATTATAACGCACTAAGCTAAAGCAAGTGTTCCACTTTGAATTATTTGGAGGTATTATGCACAAACACCCAAAACAAGGGTTTTTGATTTGTATTTTTCGACGTTGAATAGAGGTACATTAAAGGACAATTTCAAGTCACACAGTGTGATTCGATCAAAGCAGTGGCAGCTTGAAGATCAATGGCAATTTTGGTGTCTCTCCAATGAAATGGACTATAAATGCAGTGCAGCAATTCTTAATACCAGTAAAAGAAAAATACGACTACAAGAATCTTTCTGTTTCTTTATCATTGAAAGTTGGTGTTCCATAAAGAATAGAGAGGACCCCATGAAGATATATTTGTTTCACTTAAACTTGTCCACCAAAGTAAACAGATTTCTGAGATTAAAGAGAGGCCATTCACTTGCACTATGGTGATTAACTAATAGTACTACTATCTAAATGGAGGGAAGGTGGGGAAAACCCATATCTTTTTGCTGGGTCCATTTTGATTGTGGGCGAGTTCGACAATTGTTCTTTATTAGTTTCTCATTCTTCAAGAATTCTTGTTTTGTGGAAAAGACAAAATCAAGGACTGTCAATCGACCCTGTCGAAACCTTCAAATTTTAAAACATAGAATATTCGATTGCAACGCTTGGATTCGATCAAAGGTCACGTTAGTTAATACAAAAAATGTTTTTAAGCTTAATTTAACCTTATAAATTAACTTTACTTTTACACGATTTGTAACTTCCAATAATAATATATGATATTGGTTTTACTCATACTGTGAGTTTGAGCTAAAGATGTGCATATGGGGTGGGTTGAGAAAGAGAAACACATGTAGCAGTGTAGATACTTGTTGTTTGTTAAGAGACTTTAATCCATCATAACCTATAGTTGGAGAGGAAAGGAGAAGGGATATGCCAGTATGAGATAGGACTGTGAGACATGTTTTACATTTTTAGGATGCTGATATATTGATACAATTTGACAACAGCAATTTTTTTAATTTGAAAAAGAAAAAAACACATTTCTACATTTCTATGCATTTTTTTAATTAATTTTTTTTCCTCACCGGTTATCATGTTGGTGCTCATGAATTGTCAATTTATACTTGGATAATCATTTTATCTTAACTTTTTAGAGATAGAACTAGAAGACTTACTGGATGATCATTTTACTTATTTTGACCAAATGGAAAGGTGAAAAAGTAGGATTGGAAAGTTGGTGACCAAGTGGTTTGACAATGTTAGACAAATAATATTAAATTTTGATATCAGGTTTTAGTTTCCTAGAATTTTGAAAATGATGTAAAATTAAATTTATCTAATATTTTTAGAGTATATAGAGTTGCATAAGTTTAGTAACTACAAATTTTGAAATAATTTTTTCATCTATTGATTTTGCATAAAGATATATTTGTGATTTCATTGTGTTGACTGCAAAACCAATGACAATTGTACCGGTCGTAGCGTAACAAATGATAAATATCATTTTTTTCCCAAGAGACTTATGCAACACATGACGATTCCTCCTTTTATAATTCAATTAAACATCAAAATGCACAAAACAACACAAGAAACACTTTTTGGTATTTTATCAAACAGTTGGTGTGTCAAGAATTTATATTTAAAAGAAACTTCGTTGGAATTGGGTTTCATGAATCATATGAATATAAAACTTTGTTCAATATTTCATTATTTCATTTAAAAATTCACATCAAGGCATACTAGTCCTAATCCCTTAATAACTAGTTCTAAATTAATATATCA
This sequence comes from Vigna reflexopilosa, assembly GCA_027742785.1. Classification (NCBI taxonomy): domain Eukaryota; kingdom Viridiplantae; phylum Streptophyta; class Magnoliopsida; order Fabales; family Fabaceae; genus Vigna; species Vigna reflexopilosa. Next base: position 54,479,653 of record CM050911.1, on the reverse strand, counting down.
AACTGTAATCCCTTAGTCAATTTAACATACAATTTGCATTAAGTGTAATGCTAAGAATGACCAAGTTATTGAGTCTATCCCTAGATCCCAAATCACTTAGGTGCTCTATCTATGTCCATGTTCAAAGTTACTTTCCAGTAATCAGAGACATTAAAATAACATTATATTTCCATACAATGATTGTAAATTAGCATATGAACGAACAACGATATATTGAACATGAAAATTACATTATAGTGAGTTCATTACATTTAATCCCAACGAAAGAGAAATTTAACTACTCCTAGTCATTTAGAACGTACACATATGAAGCAATCCCTTGCAAAAATGGTGTCTTGATAACTTGAAGTAGTCTACTGAAGTTCTTGAGATGTTTTCGTTTCTTTCATCTATTTGGAACTTCTGTCAGGGTTTTTCTCTTTCTGTCTGTCTCGAACTTTAAGTCAATTCTGATTTAATTAATTCACTCAACGCACAACTATCATGCGTTGAGTGAATAATGAACTGCATAACCTTTAACTGTCCATAATTCGCTCAACGAATTGTTTTGGTGCACTAAACGAATAATCACCTTTTTAGCTAAGCGGTTAAAGGTTGGCTTAGCGAGAAACATATGATAGCACTCCATTGATGTATAAGTTCATGTACAATTTCCTAAACAACTTTCCTACTTCTTATTACAACTTTTCAATGAAGAAAACACATTATTTTTACGAATAATTATAAATATCATACTTATCATATTGTTAGCTTTTTTTATGTGTTTAGTTTGTTGATCGATGTTGTTATAGGTATAGCTTGTTATTGATTTTTCTTCATAATGTTATGTATATGGTAGTTGTCCATAAATAATGTTCAGATAATATTTTATTAGCAATTGTTATTATACTTATTTTCAATTTAAAAAAGTGTTCGTCTTGTCTATCTCTTATAAATAAAAAAAGAATATAACATCTTCCTCGTGCAAGGTATTTTTCCTTTGTTATGTTTTTTTCTATTATATCAAACCCTTACGTGTGTCTATGGTTTAGGATTTAAATTTAAATTTTTGTACATGCAAGTGAGCGTAGCATCAAACCCTTTAATACACACCAAATAATAGACATTTGATTTTTCTCAATAATTACTTACAATTTAACTAATATACTTTAATCAATTGAAAATTGATTCTTAACCCCAAAAAAGGATAATGTTTATTTCCTACAAATAATTATTTTTGCATACTACATAAAAATAAATACTTGTTTGTTACATATGACAATTTGGTCCATCCCACAATCCTAACTTATGTGGGTTGGAACTAAATAAACATTGAAAACTAAAATGCATTTACAGAAAAAGTCCACAAAAGTTATGTGGACTAGGAACAACATGAGTTTTATTTTAAACATTTAAAAAATTATTTTTTTAAATGTTTTATTGAACTTTTAGCTAGATTAGTTTGTTTCTATCTTTTGTTCTTGTCCTTTGACTCGAACCGGCCTACCATGATCTTAAGACCTTTGATCTAACCTAGTCTGTTTCAACCTTTAATCTAGACTAATCAATCTCGATCTTTAACCCAGGTATGCTTATCTTAGCTTTCGACTCTAGGTGGTCAGTTTTGACTATCGACCCGAGGTAGACACCTTGACCTTTAGCCTAGGATAGTCCATCTTGACTAGGGATGACAACGAGGCAAAGTGAGGACGAGTTTCGCTATTCCATACCCCAAAGAAAAAAATGATCCTCATCCTTATTCCCAAACTCAAAGGATATGGAACTTTTCCTCTTCATCCCCATTGAGTAATGAGTACGCTCATACCTATCCCCATACCCATACGTTATTTTCTTATTGTTTCAATATCAATTAATTAATTTTTATAAAATATTAAAAAAATTCTTACATAGAAAACACAATATTATCAAATATTCAATATCAAAAGAATGTATTCTCATTTATTCAACATCAAACATTAGAAAAAAAATATAATCATTTACATTTCAAATTAGAGTACATTTCAAATTAGAGTACCATATAAAATTTAATGAGACTAAAATATTTATTAAATTTTCAAAGTTAATGAAACAAAGTTGATAAAGTTTAAAAATATTTATTTAAAAAAATTACAAAAAAAAAACAAGTAATCAAATTTAAAAATATTTTAAATGTCTCTTTACTCCTATGTTCTTTAAAAATTCTAATGAAATATCTTTCTCTATATATACTAATAAAAATTATAATACACCACTAGAATGGAATCACATAAAGAATAAAAAGTTTGAACTAATAATAATTGAAATTTAGCATAAATTTTTCCTATTTGATATATGTTGGATGGTGATAAACAAGATTCATGACAATGACATTAAATTATTATATTATAATAACTGATTTTTTTATGTAATTATGACAATGAATTAAATTATTATATTATAGTAACTTATTTTTTTAATGTAATTGTATTGATAGAATTATACTTATAATAATGAGTTAGAAAATAAAAATAATTATATTAAAAATAAAAAAAATAGTATTCTACATGATAAAAATAATCAACAAATGAAATTATTAAAAAAAAAAATCAAATGTGTGTCTTAAAAACAATTTGATACACCATTAATAAAATTGTCAAAGAAAAACAAATGTACAATGATGGGTCTCATAATATGAAAAATACCTTAAAGATCTAAATAAACTTTTTAGATATCAAGCTAGTCAAATTGATGAAAAATAATAAAAAATGTTTTAGAAAGACAAAAAAATTCTTTAAATGAAAACAAATAGTAAGAATAAGAGAATAAAGAAGATTATTTTTTATATTGCTTAAATGTGGGGTTTATATTTTTGAACATTTAAATTGAAAATTAAATATTCTCAAGTGAAAAAAAAAGCAATAAATAAAAATATTAAAAGGGGTAGAAATGTCAAATATAATACATAAAAAATATTTAATTTACTTAAATCATTTGAACATAACTACAAAGGTTTTGATAGAAGAAAAGATATCTTGAAGATGTGAATTGATTTCATTGTAATCCAAAAACAATTATAAAAAGAGAGAAAAAAGCATGTAGCTAAAAGAAAAAGAAAGGTATTGAATACAGTGAAAAACAAGTGTTAAACTGGAGTAAAGGGTAAAGAAGTGATTGACAGGTCCTGCGAATGATAAACTGGAGGGTTCGTTGTGACAATTTATACAGTAGGTTAAGGAAATCAGACACCTCAACATCACGCAACAGCGGGATAAGCAAGGGAAAAGAACATCCAAATGACAGGCCTAGGAAACCAATGTGTTTCAAAATGTCAGAGACAGAGGGTTATAAAGATTGCATATATAGGATTGGTAGGGTAGGCAGATAAGGAATGAGCCAAGGGCAGGATAGAAAATAATAAATTGAGGTGAGTATATATAGAATAGCAAGGTGATGACCACAATGAACTGTAAGCATGGTTCAAATGGGTAGTATGATCCAGACGATGAACGTTAACACAGATTATGCAGGTTTGAGTGTGTAAAATGCTACTATGATGGTGTAAAAGCAATACCAAGCTGGAGGCCGTACGATCTTGGCATAATCCATTTGGCCGATGCAGTACATGAAAAAAACTGTCATAATCAAGGAACTTATATCTCCATAAAATCGGACATCCCGAGGGCATTTATGATAATGCAGAGACAGGGAATGCCGTGGGTAGGTACAGGACATGACCACAGGAACCTACCATGCTATTGTGGGGCTCCAAGCTGCAACATGCAACTAGTCTTCGATTTGACCAGTAAAATTATGTTGTTAACAAAAAGAACTAGAATGTAGACTTATATTTACTTGGAGAAATTGAGGACAATCAGAGAAACTGACATCAAAAGTGACATTGGGGTTGAGCATAGGATGGAATAATTATGTAAATTAAATCCTAAGTCTTTAACTCTAAAATTAATTATGCCATGTAATCCACAGATGTTTGAGTGATAAATTTTGTATTTGTTACTTTGCATAGAATTCCAAGTTTCATCTTGTATGAATTTGTTTTAGTTTTTCTGTATAATTTGACTATAAAAAAGTAATAAGAAAATAAAGTGGTTGAACTAACATGAAAAAGAAAATAGATTTATTTGATGCACGTACTGCAACATATTGCATGTTTTTCTTTCATACAAAGTAAAGCCAATGAAAGACATATAGATGCAACGCAAATACAAATGGACAAAGAGTCATGCATCAAACAGTTGTGCCTATGCATAAAAAGAAACGAAATAAAATAGGTGCTTAGTTTTTGTTAATGTTATTTGCGTGTCTGTCAAACTTTGTCTCCACTTTGTTGACTTTTCTTTAATACAAAGTCACTTGTAACAAAATTTTCTACATAGAAACTTAAAGGACATTTGGGCATAAGGGAGAAGAACTCAATTAGGGAGTACTCTGTGTAAAATCAGCATAGACATATACATATTCTGGGGATAGGTGTTACAAAATTTCATCAAAAGTGTGTACTGTTTTTCCTATAGAGTGTTTCTTAACAGAAAACCTACTAGCTAGAAATGAAAGAAATATTATGTTTCAGTGAACTAATCCGGTATGTTCTGCATGACTCGTGGATGAAGAATCAACTCAGCATGATGTCCTATTATAACATGTTCAAGGTCTTATACCATGTGGAGCAGATGTAATGTAGTGTAACCTACAGGTGTACTTTCACAACACAAATTGGGTGTGGGAGTGTTGAAGAAAGAAAGAGTGAAAATCTTTTCATCTGCTATTGCATGGAGTTTGTGGAGAGGAGGAAATTGATTTATTTTTCTACAGGGAGTGTTTAACTGTGACAATATGGTCTTTAGTTTTGTGTTATTTTACCTTGAAGATGATCGTTCAAGTTTTTCTCACTTGTGGTAGTAATATGACATTTAAGGGCAAAAATAATTAGATTAATTGAACTTTGTATGTAAATTAAGCTTTGAAAAAACTAAACTGTTTTTAATAAAAACTAAAATAAGTCATTTTGTTGGTTCAATTTTAAATATTGATAGGCTAAATTAGTAATTAGATAATGTTCAGCACTGCTGAACTGAATTATTTTGACACTTAAAAAATTGAAAACGAAGACAGAATATGAACGTTTTGTTGTATTTAGTAGTATTATATTAGTTTATTTTCAACAACCTGATATTAATTAACTCATTTCCTTGTCATATATTATGGTTATATTACTTTCGCAACCTAATTTTTTTTTTTATTAATAAAACTTAAGAGTATTTCTCTATCTTATGAATAAAGAAACATATAATATTATTATATATTATACCAATTTGTGTAACATTTTATTTAAATACATTACAACTCATTAAATTTAAATTATTATAGGGTTTTCAAATAGGTTTGCGGATCAATTTGACTTATAGATTTGAAAAAAATATTATTTTTTTATATGGATCAATTTTTAACTTGGTTCACTTACAACTCTACTCATCCAAGTTGAATCCGTGGTGAGCTGGATTGACTCCTCAATTCACCTAATTTAATTTAATTATTTATTATTTTATGTTTCAATATTATTAGTTAACACTTCTTTTATTGTGTTGTAGATGAGATAAAGAAAAATATGTTTCCAAGAGAAAAAAATATTATGGATTTATCTATTCAATACTCTAATATTATAAATGGATAAGTGATACAAAAATGATCAATTTTAGAAACTTCTTTGTTCCTTCATGTGCTTGTTTTTGAATTACATTTGGATTGTTTGATATTTTCTTTTATTTTGAATTGTTTGGAGTTTAACATCATTTTAGAATAAAATTTATTTATATTTGAATTACAATTTTTTTTTTTAAAAATATAATCAAGTGAGCCAGTAAGCAACCCATTTAACCCTGCGGGTCGGACCGGATTCAAATGTTTTTGACTAGTTAATAAATGAAATAGGTTGGGTTAAATCACTAAATGACTAACCCATAATGAATCGGACCAGATTATCCGCTTTGCCAGCACTTATAAAGTTTATTGTAAAAATAATGTTACTATTATTAATTAATTTAAATAAACTTAACTTACGAATATACATTATATATCTCTCTTAAGTAATTTAATAAAAGTTTAGTTTTCATGTAAATTTATTTTTTTTGTTTGGATAAAGTGCTTTAATTATCCCTAAGTGTAAAAATTTATTTATCTATGAAACTAAATATTTGGTCTGCAGGCCTGGATCTTCATGTTTGTCAAAAATCAATTCTAAATAAAAATCCACCATGAAACCATGGGTTTTTCAAGTTTGCCGATTGCGCTTTTTGTTTTCATTGTGGTGGTTGGAGGTGTTTTTATCATGGTTGCTTGCATCTCTTTATTGGTGAGATCTCGACACACAACTCTTCTTTTTTGTCACGATTTGTCCAGAACTTGTTGATTCGTAGTGGTTTCTCTTGCATAAAGCTTGTTTTGGTGCAAATCTTTTTTGGTCATATTTGTTTTGAAAGTTTCAAATATGGTGTTTTGTATCTGGTTTCTGAGATGCAGGTGTGTTTCTCGTTTTGAAAGAAAATGACGTGTCTCCAAAGCTTTGCAGTAGATGTGTGTGGTGATTGACGGTGATGGTCAGAATTTCTTATGTGTTAGGAGATTGAAGATGATGACGTGACAACATGTATAATCTGTTGGACAAGTCATGTATGCCAAAAACGAGCACGTCATTATGCCATTACTTATGTGTACACTCTCTCATTAAAGATTTAGATGATGTCACGAAAAAAGATTAAACTGAACATAAATTACCAAAATTAGGACCACAATGAATACTCGAAAAAATGAGTTTCACCTTGAATAAAGTAAACGAAAATAGAAAACAAAAGTGGTATTAAGCCTATTTGTCTCTCCCTCTTCCTCCCACACTCTCTCTTTCTCTTAAGTAATATATATAAGGTTCGGGGTAGAAGAAGTTGTGCATAAGGTCTATTTTTTTATCTACAGAGTGTGAAGGTAACATAGTATTGTCGTGCTATTGAAATCTTTAGAAAGAATATATTAGATTTCTTTATAATTTCGCTTCTTCATTAAATGCTAAAGAATTATATTTTTCTAAATAAGAATGTTTTCTTACTTCTCAATTAGAATATCATCATCACTTTTTCTGAGTGAATTTCAACCCATTTCTAAATAAACTTATTTTATAGGCTATTAAACAAGTAGGTCAAAAAAAGTCACAAGTTCTACAACTTCATCTTAAAGTGGGTCAAAGGTCAAGTCAAGTAATTCTCATATTAAAGGTCGAGACAAGTTGGTATGAACTAATGGTCTAGATGGTCTAACCTAGAACGAAGTTTGAGATATATTGATCGGTCAAAGGTCGAGAATGGTCAATTTGGGTCGAAGGTCAATATGATATACCTCGAGCCGAAGACAAGACTAGTTGACATGGGTTAAAGGTCAACACGAGGTGGCTTAAGCTAAAGCTCGAGACGGTTGACCCAAGACAAAAGTTAAGGCAAGTAGGCTCAAACCAAAGTTTGAGATGAGTTTAAAGTCAATTCAAGATGTTTTGGCTCCAAAAGTTAACATGAACCGACTCAAACCAAAATTTGAGTTAAGTCATCACAAATCAAAGGTCAATTTAAGTCGTAAGTCGATTTGGATAAACCAAAATTTGAGTTAAGTCATTACAAATCATTTAAGTCGTAAGTCGATTTGGATAAACTAATATTGAGAATAAAGTTGAACTAACCTAAGTTTAAGTTTGATCTAACCTTATTATCTTAATCTTAGACTAACTAATGTAAGCTTATCCATGAATTGGTTCAACGCATGAGACTTTTGACACAATTTTGATCCTATGAGTTTGTTTTTTTTTTATGTAAATTAACCTTTTGGTCATGTGAATTTTTATTTTTGTTTGCTTTGACCTTTATGTACTAGGACGAAGTCCAATGAGGCAACAACTCTGGTTCTACTTTCCTTTTATAATTTCTGAGCTTTGAATATGTGATTTTTTTTTATAGTTAATGGATGTGCATTTGAAGACTATGAACAGTGATGTAAAAGTTGACAATGATATTGAAGATAATAAAGTGGTAAGTAAACTCGAAACCCGAGATGATAAAGCTCCAAAGGTTTCTTGTGAAAGTGAGTGACAAGAGAAACATTGAAGCCTTCCTTAGAAACACAAGCATGTAGGACCCTCCACATGCTGTGAAACAATGAACTAAGGTTATCATATTTTGTGAGTTTTAGCAAACTCTAAAGTTTGACAAATCGGCATACTCACACAACACAAGTCGACCTTTGAGTTAAACTTAGAGTGTCGACAACCCAAGGTCCTGTGTACTTTGGTGTCGATTTTAGAGTGAGTCAAACATCTTCAAACTCAAAAGACCCAAGGCCTAAGAAATGAAGGTCGATTTAAGTTAAAATGTTTGAATACTTTAAAGTAAAATCGGGCCAAAAGTCGACTTCACACAAGCCAAGATGAATAAACTCTAAAGTGTTTAAAGATGAGGTTTTGTTTTATGTTTTAATATTTGTGAAAGGGGTGGTGAATGAAAAAGGTTGGTTTGGTAATTTGGTTGAGCCGCAAATCTGAGAGTGAATCGTGGAGATCCTAAGGTGTAGTGTAGGGCATAAGGTAGATTCCCTATTGTTTGGCAGCATGTTGAAGACAAGAGGAATCAAAGTTCAGGTGATGAAAAGAGTGAAATCCGGCACCATGTGCAACTCTGGTTTCTACTCAGTGTTTGCGTAGTTGCTATTGAGACACTATGCAACTTGCACAAGACAGCTTCCTCTGCCTTTGCATTTAAAATTCCGAATATATATACCACACCACACCCATTCTTTTCATTCTAATTTACTATCAGTAACCTCCTGCACGTGCTAAATTTGCCTTTTCATTTTCCTAATTATTAAGGACGAACTTCAGAATTTTAACAACTCATCATACGACCACTACCTACACAGCTTTATTTTACAAGCTTTCAAACTGTTGAAGAAACAACTTGATGTACTTTGGCGTCGGAAAGTTACAAGCTATATAAAAAGTACGTCTTTAAATTTTCTGTTAACTGAATTATGTTCAACATTCATCGTATCAAAATCAATGTTACTTTAAAAACATTAATTGCGTGTGTCCTATTTCATATGCCAAACTCTTTTGCTATATATGACGATTTTTAAACTTAATAGAACCCTTTTTTTTATTGAACATAATAATTAAAAGAAGCACTCATAATATTATTTAATGTTATTCTTATAATTTACAATAATAATGTATTTTATTTAATAAATTTTGTCATTCTATTGCATTTTTAATATAATAATGATTTTTTTCTTTATTATATTAATAAATCTAGACATTATTGTAAGTTTTAAGTTTCTCATATTTTTAGGAGAAAAAAATTATTGTAATAATAAATTAACTAATATAGATTTAATAAATTGAGAAAATTTGAAATAGTATTATGTTTTATCTTTTATAATTAGTTTGGATTTTTTAAATAATAGATATTAACTTTTAATATATAAGGGAACTGAATTTTGATTTAAAAGTGTATCATGTATTATTTGATTATGATTTTAGTTTAGTCCGTGATTATTTATTTTTTAATAATATTTTTATGTAATGAAGAAACAAGTTGATGTCAGCTTTAAAATAAATACACATTCTATGTTGTCAAGTAGTGTTTTTTCTAATTTTTTGGTTACTTTATATTTAAAATTAAAAATAATTTTATAATTTTAAATGAAAATATTTTAAAGTCCAGGAAATTAAAAAGAAAATAAAAATAGAATTTTAAAACCAACTTTTGACCTTTTTCAATTTTTATTTATTTTAAATTATTTACTTTTTTAAAAACAGTCGAAACCACCTTAATACATCCCATGGCTGCCGCTGTATTTTTTGAAATTCGAAGCCTACTTTCAATTGTACAATGATTGGCAACATAGAAGCAAAATAAAAAGGAGAAAATATTTGAAGCATACCCTCCATATATCTGCTAGCAGTTCATTTCCTACTTAAAACAAAAGGCAGTGAAATTAATTTTAATTAACAACTACATTTAATTGAATACATTAAAAGTCTAATATCAGGCAATTTATTATGTATAGGTGAATATAAATTTTATATTAAAAATTAATTTTATGAAATTATTATTTATTAAATATATTACATTCATTGTCACGTTATTATTAAATTACTAGTTAATGTTTAGTATCGAATTTTGATTATAATATTTTATTTTTTTTTGTAAAAGAGTTGAACACCTCGTATCTGCTTTATATTTATATATGTATTTTTTCTGAAAGAAGAAAAAAAACAATTTTGATAACAGATAACTTCTGACTAAAAATCTTACTGCATGTTTTATAGAGATTTCCCGTTTGAACCTCACATTTTAAACTTTGTCAAGATGTTATGATAACCCATTAGTCAATTTATCAACCTATACGCTTTTTCATTTCTCCCTCCACAACTTTTTGGCTATTTAATTTTTGTTATATTTTATAATATATGTTCTTGTTATTTTTCTCTTCATTGTTTAGTACATTTTCCTTTTTTTATATCCCGATGAAGATATTATAAAAAATATATATAAATTTATATTTTTAAACTTTTTACTCTCAACTATTCATGACTTTAATATTGCAATAAAGTTGCGTGTGTAGACAAAATAACTTGCAACCCTTAAATCTCTTTCGCTTCTCCAAAGGAAGTCCTTTTACTTTTTTTTAGGTTTTAGAGTAACAACCGATTGACATCTCTATCTCGTAAACACTATAATTTTAGTTTTTTATTTCACCATATCACTTATATTCTTACTCTCTTTCTTCTTCACACGAGTGATGTTCTATAAACACTTTTATGAAACAAACATTTTATCATTTTCTTTATCTTTCTCTATCTATCAAGTTATATCTATCAATATTTCTTGTTTCAATTTTTTCCTCTCATAGTATTGAATAGCGTTTAATGTACACTAATTTCTTTTATATAAATTTTTTGCCATATTTTTCTCTGTTAACTATATATATATATATATAAACACTTTTTAGTTACGAATATCTCTCACTATCACTAACTACTTTTCTTTTTCTATCTTATATTATATTTTATTTATGATACGTCCATTGTTTTTCTATTACTTTATATTACACGCGTGTATTTGTTGTTGAAATGTTAGGCCTTATGTGGAATCTCCATGATGCTTTACTAGCCCTTCATTCTTTTCTATATTTTTTTCCACCTTAGAATTTGGAGCACATACATGCTACACCTTTTCGGGTCTATAAATACTCTTTGATACAATTAACCTTTCAAGCAACAATCTCCCTTCTCTTTTCCTCTTCGAGCCACCTTCAGCCCTTTGAAATCGGTTTCTTTTTCTTTCTTTACTTTCTCATTCTCACATTATTCATGGCTCGTCTCACTCACATTTGCGTGTTGTTTTTAGTCTTGGTTTTGTCCCATGAACTACTCGGTACTGAGGGAAGGAGTTTGAAACAAAGCATTCAGTCACCGGATGCAAACAAGGGAATAAGCATTGTAACAAGCACAGCAAAAAGTGCTATTGCAAGGCAAAGCTACCGTATCATTAGAAGCCTTTCGGGAGATGTTGAAGCTTTTAGGCCTACAACTCCTGGCCACAGTCCTGGAGTTGGCCATTAACAAACAGTTAGTACATATGCATTTGCAATAAACTACATGTTATCATGTCTGTTTTTTCTATTCTACTGCTTTGTCATTTTTTTTAATTAGGTAGGTTTTCTGTTCGTTGTAACCACTATCTATTTCTTCCCAATGCTTAGGTTAAATATATTGTTATGCATGCATGCATGTTTCATTACTGAAGTTTGTAATGAGCTTTCTATGTTGTTCTGTGATTCATCAATGGTATAATTTGCTATATTCTACAAATATACTGTTTTCACTTCATCCCAGTTCGTATTTATAAACTTAAAAGGACAACGCAAAAAAATGAAAATATCAATGCATTGGTAAACGAGTTGGAAGCACCTTCATGGTAAGCCTTCTTTGTAAAATGATCTCATTATCACGGAAAGTATGTCACGCGGATTCACCTTAACAATGTGAATATATCAATCAACGTACGAACATCTTTTACTTTCAAATATCAAAATAAGTCTTCCGGTAATGCAGATTAATTTAGACAAAATGGTTCGAACAACTGAAAAGGAAAAGTACTTGAAACCACCTTTAACCTAAACTATTCGCTGGAAAAAATAAAAAACCTAATTTTAGGGTGATTTGAAAAGAGTTAATGGAAATGTTGGGAGTCAAAATCGATATACATCAACCACTATAATTCATTTTCACCTATTTTCACTACCAATAAAATTGAATGAACTTCTAAAAGTTTAGGTCATCTTACTTAAGCCGCTTCTTCTCTATTTGGATTGGTGCATTAGTACAGTGGATCTACTGTGCAAAGCTTTGACCTAATAGAAGTCCAAAACGTACACTGATGCAGTGTCAATTAATATTTTTTTTGTATAAGATATTTTTCTTATTGAAGAAAGCGTTTCTGAATTAAGATATTTATTGGAAAAAGAAGAAGCCTGGATGAAACATGTCAACCCTAATGAACAATATCACATGTAGCATATAGTCTGAAAAAACTACTGTTAACTTTATTCATGATTGTTGGATGCTCAATTACTATGTTCAAAACAACAGAAGATTCAAAATGATAGAAGTATCCAATTATATGCTCTATCTGATGGTTTCATTCTGGAAGCACGGAAACAGCTTACCAATTGCATATATATAACATAACTCTATAATATAACACACACATCAGTAACAATTTACTTTTTAGGTGAAATAAAATATGGGAAGGTCATTATTATTGATCGGTGGTAATACTATACCACTATTCTTATTTATCTGAGAAGAAAAACTAAATTCATTGAAGTTAAAGAAATCGCTATAATTAACTATATTAATTTTTATTAACCTTTAATATTTTTCTAATATATATTTTTTCGTAAAACGAAAGGGTAAACATTAATTGAAATTAAAGTATTTTATAAAAAAAAAATCACACATAAAATAAAAATTGCCTTTGTAAATAAGATAGATGCCTAAATTAATACTGGTTCTTAATAGAAAGATGTAAATTTTAAGAGTAATGAAGATTTGAAGTAATTAATTTCAATTTTTAAAAAAGGTCATATCACGTTTATATATATACAAGGAGAGAAATAGTAATTCTAACAATAAATTCTTAATCATTCACTAAAAGCATGTTAGAAATCATAAGTTCATTTTATTCCTATCTTTAACCTTGTCCTTCTGATTTAAATAAATTTTCAGATAATAGAATATATTTTAAAAAACCTCTGTTAAAGAGTATATTAATATTACGTATCGTATATAAGAAACAGTTGAATGCAAGAAATTTTAGATTTGAAAAAGTGATACAAATATGAAGAGGATTGGTTTAAAGTTTTCATCAAAAATCTTGAAATCTTATTGAAATGAATAAAAAAAATGTTTGATTGCAGCATTTTTATTAGTATAATCAAGAGATTTTAAATTACCGAAACCCTTCTTGTTAAGAATGACAAAGCTTAACAACATATTAGAAAGAAAATTCAGTCTTAAAATTTTGAATTAATGACATTGTAAAATCTCCGATCTAGGTTTAGTTCAAGTTTAATCGGGAGTCAATTACAATTTAATTTCTTTATAAATTCTACCAAACCGCAATCCAATTTTAAGGTTTTGAGATTTCACCGTGAGAAAATGGATTACTTAATATCTTAGTTCACTAATGTCCTAGAAAACTTCAAACACAAAAAGCCATGAAAGATGTATCAAAATGGGGGTAGATTCAAATGTATGTGATGTGACTAACAAAAGGAACAAGTATCATCTAAGAAGACATTTCTAGATATATATTTGAGTTAAAATTTTAATGGTTTTCTAGAAAAAAAAATACAATAACAATGATATATGAATTCAATTAGCGTAAAAACTTTTATTACTTTCAATTTATAAATCTTTTCTTTAAAAAGTTCAACTTTCTCGTCTTTATACAATAAAAGCTTAAGTTCTAATTAATTTATAAGGTTAACTATATTGTAATATCAAATGTGGCATTTAGGAGACGAATTAATATGGTAGTTGTTTTATTTTAGCACGAGTAAATATATGCACATAATTTCAGGCTAGAAATGGTACATATTGTACGTAATAATTTTCCAAGGTAATACTTTACATAATTTCATGACAACTAATCCTTATTTCGTAAGGATTTAGGTTACACCTGAAAATGCGTATAGCATTTTTGTAATATATTATGTAGACTTTTATATTTTCTAAATGAAGTAACTTAGTTCACGTTATTTACCAACTTATATATTATAATTTTCACATGTGTGATGATTAATTATACCAACTTTACATGTGAATATAAATTATGTTTTAAACCAAACAGCTAAAACCACACTTACATTAATAGCTCTTCAAACAAATTACGGCTGTCTGATATACTCACCATTTACAAATCATCATCCTTTTACACACATCAGCTATATATATAGAGCATGAATAATTATGAGTACGCTAGTAATAGTGTAAACGTGTTTTGTTTTTCACTTATAAGAATTGAATAGGGATGTCAAGGTTTTGAACAACTAATACACAACCTAAGTAGATTCCTTTTCTTTATTTTTTATTTTACAACACATAATCTATTTTATCTGTTTTTTTTTTCTTATATTTTTCATCATCACTTTTTCTCAGTGCATACATACTATCATTAGGTGCTTGCTTATAGATTATTTTCCATAGAACATTGATTTTTTGGAGATGCATTTGTTACAGATGTCCATAAGCAAGGAATTAGAATAGCATAGCATATTCTTTCTGGTTTAGCACTGCTAAATACTTCCACAAGCTAGGTAATAGAATAGCATAGCATATTCTTTGTAGTTTAGCATTGTAAAGACTTCCAAAAGATTGGAAATAGAAAAGCGTAGGAAATTCTTTCTAGGTTTCAGAGATTCATGCATTAAAAAACGTTAGCAAGTACAAACTGCAGGTGGCTGCTGAAGTACAGCAACAGAGGAGCAACCTGATTAATTTATTATTCCAAGCACTTGCATAAAAATGCGGGTAGTTGAGACCCAATGATCACCCAAAGTGTGAGGAGCCACTTCTTGGTTTGTTTATTTATTAAACATAATCAAGGGAATCTCTGATTTAAATTATTTTTGTTTCTTCTTGTTTATATTCTCTTTGTACTACTTTATTTGGCTTCTCTAGTTGCAATGCAAGGTTAGGTTTGCCAGCGCGGTGAGGGCACGGTTTTCGCTAGTCAACAGAATGAAATGGTAGGTCATCATAGCAATCTTTGTTTATGTGTGCATTAATTCCAAAAAAAGTTTAAATTATTTAGTATTAACATATGAGCATACAGCGAATCCCACATGAAACGGCCTAAAATTGATTTGCAAGTGGAATCCTTAGTGGGAAAGGTGCATGTGGACGGAATAGTGACAAAAGTACGCATAATCTTTCAAAATTTAGGGTTCAGGAGCATCCCTTGCGTTGTATGAAGAGCAAAGGACGCTTTTCAAGCCCACAACTAACACCTTCATAAAGTTCAATCAACTTATTAATTTCAAACTTATACATTTTTTTTTCCATCAGCAGTACTTGTATGCAGTTGTTTATCACCAACCACAAGGAGAAGTTAAGATAGAATTAATACAAGTTTTTTCTTTTCTCTTTAGTGTATCATTTCACCCTATAAGTTTGAGATTATTTTTCCTAATATAACCAGAACTTAAAGGTTGAAGAGAAAAAATATCTAAAGGCTTCTTTTTCATACACATGAGTCATGAAATCCAAAGATTGCGTGCTTAAAAGAATTCAAAATACTTCACTCAAACCAAGAGTTTAAGTGCGCACGGAAAAGAGTGACAGAGAAAAAGAAAGAAAGAGAAGTAAAATATTGTCAATAAAGAAATGGTTTTTTAATATCTATTTTTAAATTATACTTATTTAATATTTCTTTCTTCTCTCTATATTTTATCTTGTCACACCCATCATATTTATATTATTTTCTTTCTATCATTTTGAGTATGCAAATATTAATGTTTTTTTTATTAATATCTTGCATGATGATGGAGAGAGAGAGAGAGAGGAGACAAGAAGAACAATACAACTAGACAATGAAAAGAAGATACGAGTTCTTTAACTCGAGAGGTTGGGCTGAAACAGTTAATATAGTTCACAGGATGTCTCCAAAGAATATTTTCCCAGTGATGAGGAGTGAAACCTTAAAACCTTTTTTAGATTCCAATTTGCAGTTCTGGAGCCTCGCATATAAATACCAACCTAGATGGAGAAACATTTCAGTGTCGATCATCTATCTATCTTCCCTCTTCCAACAACACTCCTCCATCTCCATTTCTCTCAAAAACACATATACTATCATGGAAAACACTAGAGTCCGAAACATTGCCTTGCTTCTGTTGTTGTTTTTCATTTTGCACCACCAATCTGTGTTTGTCGAAGGCAGGCACTTGAGGTCTCCGTTGTGCGAAGAGTGCTCCAAACCTCATCAAAATCACACCATGAGTGGTGATGGAATGAGTGATGATGTGGTGCACCAAGAAGGGTCAAGACGTGTAGAATATGAAGTGGATGATTTTAGGCCGACAACGCCAGGCCATAGTCCAGGTGTTGGCCACTCCGTCAACAATTAACGACCAAGCGCATCCAACATGGTTATCAACTGTGCTTGCAATTTCATCATAATATCCTCCACATTGTGGGAACATGCAGTAAATACGGAATCATAAACGTTTTAGTTGCAACCTGCAATTTAAAACTGTGGCATGAAATTAGTGCACTTTTTCATTTTCTACTAAAACACTAACATTTATTTATTTTAAGCTAATTAGTTGTTAGTTATGGTCTCACCAGCTCAAGTGAAGGATCAAAAAAAGAAACTGAAATTCTACTTGTGTTTTAGTCATTGTCAGGGTAGCATGCAGTGTATTTTCTCTTAAATTTATGGTAGGTAGGTAGCAACAAAAAAAGAAACAAAAAAAGTACAGAAGCAGTTTATTAATTAGTTGTATTTCGTCTCGCACTTGATGTTTTATTGACTGAATGCAGTTTATTAATTGATTTCCCTTTTCTTCATAAGTTTTGGCCTTTGACGATACAAACTCAACGTACTTCTGTTGAGCCGTAAGATAATGAAAAGTAAAAAAAAATGTTATCAAAACTTATATTGAATTGTTTGACTTAATAGTCTATAAGACATTACGAAAAAAAAAAATATAGGTTGATATCTTAATAGATTAATATATTAAGACATTTATATTGGTAAAACATGACATATGATGATAAAGCATTTCCTTTGATCTTTAATGTTTCTTAATCTATGAATATTCTTGTTATTAAGTATAAAATAAAATGAGTAAAATTAACATACTATGTTGTTTATAGGAAAGAAAACCTTTGATCATTATTCAGAAGAACACTTTATATTACCAGTGGAAAAATAACTTTCTATAATAAACATACATTATTATAGATACTAGTCATAATATGCAATAATATATGAGATTGGTGGAAAATTTTGACAATGTATTATGATTGATATTAATATCTCTCAAACTCTAATTTTCCTATTTCCCTTGCAATTTCAGTCTCGATATTTTTAATTCTAGAGATTTATTTTCAGTTCATGTTTACAAGCCCTCAAACCCTAATTTCTCTTCTCTTTGCACCTTTTCTTCACTCTCGTTTGTGTTTATCACTATCATTCAACCATGCGTTCATCACTCTTGTTCATCCCTAATCTCTAAATTCTCTCTTCTCTCTTCTGCCATTCATCATTTCTGGTGAGCAGGCCATCGAAGTGGAGTTGATACACATGTTCCGGATTTTGTTGATCAACATAATAATATCAAAGATTCATTAAACTTTTTCTTGTTATAGGTCACTTTTTAAACTTTATTAACACGAGCAGATTATCAATTTTTTTTTTCAAACTAGACTTGTTCAAGTGCACTTTCTTTTTGTGAAACACTAGATTTTCATAATTTATTTTTTTCTACTTTTAGAGGTTGTTTGCTGTTGGAATTATGTTTGTTTGAAGAACCAATTTTAGCAACCTGTTTCTCTACTTTTATAGATTTGTATATTTATTTATAATAAATTATTTTATTAAAAGTTTATATTTTTTTATAAACTCGTGTGAATATTTAAAAAATATATTTAATTTAATATTTATAAATTAATTTGGAATACAATTTTTTGAAGAGTGATTATAACAAATAAGATAATTTAAATATATTGTAGTTATGGTAATAGAAAATTTACTAAAATAGAATATTGTAATTAGTGTTGTTTTTTGTAAATATATTTTGATAAATGTATATTTATTTGGTTAAAATAATTTCTAATAAATTTTTTGAATAATTTGATTTTTTGAAATTTATATTTGAATTTGAATTTAAATTTGAACTTTTGAATTTCATACCTCTTGCATTATAATTTTTTTTATAAAATTCTATTAAGGATGTTAATATTTTGCTATATTTTAAAATTATAATTTTTTTCTAAATATAACTTTTTAAAAAAATTCAATACTTTTTAAATATTTTCTTTAAATAATTTTTTATAAATAAACCTAAATTTTTTCCATTCCTATTACTAATTTTTAATTTTACATTAAATTTATTTTCAAATTTTCCATCTACAATAATATTAGATGAGTGTTTCTGATTTTTTTTTTCAATTGAGACTACTGTTGGGATGACAGAGAGAATGTTAGAATGAAATAGATGAAAGAGAAATGGTTGAGAGAAACGAAGGATGAGAGAAGAGTGAGTAAGGATTTTGGGGATTTTTTTTTTTTAATTTTGAGAATGAAAATTATTCAAATATTCTTGACCTTAAAACTTAGAATCCATAATATATGAGGACATTTTATTTTTCTACTAAAACTCGGTATACTTTGCTAAAATGTAACCATTGAAAAAAGAGATTACGTATGTATATATATATATATATGTATGTATATATATATATATATATATATATATGTATATATATATATATATTTCAATTTTTTGAAAAGTATTTTTTTTAATTTATTTACAAATTAATTTCAACTTTAAAAAAACTATTTAATTTTTATCTTTATTTTTATTATTATTTCTGAAAATTATTATTCCAGAAATACTAATTTATATTTTGGGATCAGGGTTGCGTTGTTACTTTTGCCAACAATTTATTGCCCAAGAATAGTGCTCTTTATTTAGGATGAGTTTAGGACTTCATTGTGGCCAAAAGAAAAATACAATATGTAGTTCACAGACGTTGAAAAACAATTTTCCGTAAACAAAATTCAATTATTTTTTTCAGCAACCGATTAAATGAAAATTATCCTTATTTTTCATTTTCTTAAATGGACTATTTACTCCTTTATTTTCACTCACACAAAAGTTGCTACTAAGGTAACTAAATTTATGTTTGACATGAAAATAGTAAACATAAAAAATGTTTTGTAATATTTTTGTAAAATAAACAAACGTCTAATCCATAACCGACAGATGTATATTTTTTTTTATATATTTGACTTTTATAGGTAAGACATAAATTTGTTTTAAAATTCTAGTAATGGATTTTTGTCTTCCACCTCTCTGTGTGGAAAAACTATGATGACTTAGGTTTTTTATCTGTGGATGAAGATTTGACGTTTTGGGGCTTTTATAGATTATCAAAACAACTTTTTTCATTTTTTATGTATGTTTTCTCAAGAAACAATTTTCTATCCAATTATTTTGTTGCACTGAAGTTAGTTTCCTACATTTTTATTTTTATGTTATGTGTGACTGATTTTGAAGAAGTTAGTCACGACTATGTCTAAATGTAGCTCTTTCGTCTTGTGTTTTGTGCTTTATGATTTAAGCTTTATTAAAAATGGCTATATTTTAATGTCTTATAACTATAATTATAGTTTATATTATATGTTGGTAGTTATTTAATTATAATTTTAGATATTGACATTATTTGAGATTTATTTCAAATAATTAAATAATATATGCAAAAAAATGGATGACAGACTTAAAAAGATGTGTTTATTTGTCTTAATACATTGAATGACTAGTTTTATTAAGTGTAAAATTCTTTTTGAAAGTTATAGTAATTATTTAACTAATTATCTTTCATTATAAGTCCCATTAGCAATTAATAATAATCATTCTTAAATATGGTAAACTTATCTCGTTTCATTTTCTTCATAGGAATCTAACAATAAATAAAAGAACTCAACAAGGGTAAATGTTACAATTTCCATATCACTCAATTAGTATATAACACTTAATATGTGTGGCAATATGTGTGGCTGGCTCAAACATTTTATGTGAAAGAAGCATACAAAAGTAAGTTCAAATTTTTATATTCTAAGGTTAGATATCTTTTAATCCTTAAATTAATTATTTTGTGTAGAAATTATATGATATTATTTTTCCTTCCTTTATTTTAGTGGAATAAACATATTAGTTCAACAAATGTGGTTACTACATCATAGATGAAAGTTGTCATTCAGGCAAGAATTCATGAAAATTAGATAGAGACAACACTTCTAACTTACTTATGCATGAATTGTATTATACTTTTAATATTACTACATAATAACGTTCTATCAATGTTTTAAGTCTTCGTTGATCTATCACCTATATCAAAAAAGGATATAATCCAAATAAACAATAATGAGCAGGCTATCTCCTCGAGCACATAGCTTAGGTTTTGATTAGTTTTTTTTCTATTTTATTTTAAGTTAGATTACTCTTTTAATTAAATAGAAGGGTTTGGATTTTATTTTGATTTTAGAAATGTTTATTATGTAGTGGAAATGTTCTAATTAGAATGTATATTATGTTCTAGATAATTTCTTATTTACATGTTTTGGTTTAAATGCCAAAACTAATTTAATTTAATAAAACACAAAAATCTACATGACATATAACATAACGTAAATTTACATCTAACCGTGGACTATCAAAAGTAAATTTATGTTTAACAGACATAAATTTATGTCCAACTATACACTACCAAACGTAAATTTACGTTTGATTACACATGGTCAAAGGTATTTATGTTTTCTTTTTTTTTTTAAATGTTCCAAATTTATGTCAGAATGAATAACTCTCAAATAATTTTTTGTTGGGGTTATGAATTGTCTGATGTAAATATAAGTGGATAACATAGTCCAACGTAAATTTATATTTTCCACGATTATGTCTGACATTGAACAAATGTAAAAAAAAAATTAAAATAAGACTGGTAAAAAGCTTTCTTTTTGTTAGGTTTTTTGTATTAAGTCTTTGAAAATATAAGTATTAGAGAAGTAAGAATATAAGAAAAATGAACTTCAAGTATGATTAATACAAACTATTAATGTTAAAATTATTTAATCACTAGTGCAGATAATGTCACCCCTTAGACGTCGGTTAAGGGGTGGCTCGACGTATATTAATGAACGGTGGTATTTTCGTAAATAAGTTGGTCATAGAGACGTCGGTTTCGAGGAGGCCCGACGTCTATAATATTGTAGACGTCAGTTCCTCCCTAACCGGACGTCCATGGACCTGACAGGTAGGTGAGAAGTCAGTCTTTTTCTGCCATATAGACGTCGGTTACGGGGGGCCCGACGTCTATCTGGCTGCAATTAATGTTATTCACCTACCTGGAAGGCACTTAGACGTCATGTAGTAGAGGCCCGACGTCTATAATATTATAGACGTCGGCGCCCCAGGTCACCGTCGTCTACTGGCCTGACCAGTAATTGAAAAGTCATTTCGTTTAGCGCTTTAGACGTCGACACCCCTTGCGTCCAACGTCTAAATGACCTGAAAAAGGCAAGTGAAAAGTGCTCTTGGACGTCGCATTAGTGAGGTAACCGACGTCTATAATATTATAGACGTCGGTCTCTATGGTAACCGATGCCTAAATTCATGTTAAATAAACCGTAAACTCACAGTTACGAGCACATCATCGTCTTCCTCCTCTCTTTTTCTCTCTCGCGGCATTGGATTCCAGGTGCGTCTTTTTTATTTAAACCGTTTAAACTTTGTTTTAGTCCGATTAAATTAGTCTTTTGATCGGTTATCTTCTAATTGAACCGATTAAAATGTGTTTTCGTTGTATTTTAGTGCAGTTTTGCTCCTCTCTTTGGGTAACGTAGTACCACATTCTCCCATTGCTACTTCCTTATAAGAAAAGCGGCATCTTTTGGATGTCTTATGGCGTTTCGACCCAAAATCGAACCTGGGTCATTGCCTAGTTCTCGTGTCACCGTAATTTTTTCCTTTTGCGGTTGAAATGGAACTAGGCAATGACCCATGTTCGGTTTTGAGTTGAAATGTCATAAGAGATGCAAAAGACGCAAGCTTTTTTTTTGGTGTGAGGAAGTTAGTAAAGGGAGAGTGTGCCTAGGCTATCCAAAGACAGGAGCAAGACTGCACTAAAACACAACGGCTATCTTAGACGTCAGTTAGTGCCAAGACCAACATCTATAGTGACCTTAGATATCGGTTAGTGTCATGTTCGACGTCTATATAATGCCCTTAGACGTTGGTTAGTGCCATGTTTGACGTCTATATAGTGCCCTTAGACGTCGGTTCAGGCCTAGACCGACATCTCTATAGTGCCCTTAGACGTCGGGCATAGCACGAACTGACGTCTATATAGACGTCGGTTATTTGGAAATTCGACGTCCCATTAACATCACCCGTAAAGACATCGGTTGTGGAAATGACGTTAAAAGACCAAAATAACAGACGTCTAAATCTCTTTATGCACTAGTGAATGTGTCTTATCAAAAATAAAAATAATCAAACATTCCTTAAAATAGATTCAATACAAAGTTATTAATTAAAATAATTTTATAAGTTATAAGTTTTAAATAATGTTATTAATTTTTTGTATAAATATATCTAGGCAATAATATGAAGATAAATCATATAATCAAAACTAAAAAGGGTCTAGATGTCCTATAAATACAAGAACTCTAACTTGTCCAATGACTATTGTGTATCGAAAAACATTAAATAGAATGTGTAATAGATTTAGAAAACAATTTTTTGGGAAATAGAGAACTAAATTCAAGGAAGAGACAATAAAGGTGCATTATGGAGGTTGAAGATAAT
Organism: Vigna reflexopilosa; assembly: GCA_027742785.1. Taxonomy (NCBI): domain Eukaryota; kingdom Viridiplantae; phylum Streptophyta; class Magnoliopsida; order Fabales; family Fabaceae; genus Vigna; species Vigna reflexopilosa. Next base: position 54,456,487 of record CM050911.1, on the reverse strand, counting down.
CACCATTTATCCTTTTTGTAGTGTTTAGGATTAACTAAATTTCTTATTCATTGAAGTAGGACGTAATGTATCTTTATTCTTTGTGATTTCAACTATTCAATATCTTATTTATTCCTTTTCATTACTCTTGTGTTATGTTATTGTACTTAATTGTATGATTATTGATTGATTATTGTATTTGATTAATTGTTTCTAGAATGTTATATTTATCTTATTAAAAATTTAATCTTTTCATTATTTTAAAGTTCTTAACCTTCATCAATAAATAATCATAATTTTTCTAAACAAATGCTAGTCTTTTTGAAAAATGATATCTAGATTTTTCACTATATTACTTACACGATTTTGTAGTTGCTAATATCCATAAGAAGTTTTTGGCAACATAGATTGAAGTTCAAAAGACAAAAAAATTTATGTTAATTTTCAATTAGTATTAGTTTAACTTTTGTTATTTGCAAGATTCCGCCCAAGTTGTGTATTATAATTTTTGTTAATGTATAAATAAAATATTTAATTAGAATTTAGAGAAAATAAGCAAAGATACATTTAAAATATTTCCAAACTAACACTTATATTTTTTATATAGTTTTTAGATATATATTTTAATTTTATCAATTTTGTTTCATTAATATTTGCAAACTTAATATATATTTTTGTTTCAAATAAATTTTATTTGATACTCTAATTTAAAATATATATATATATATATATATATATATATATATATAATATTTGATTTTAAAATAACAAAAATACATTATTTTGATATTGAATATTTAATAATTTTAAGTTTTCTTTAACACTTTTTATAGAAAATAATTAATTGATATTAAAATATTAAGAAAGTTGATATAGATATGGGTACGAGAGTCCGGAATGAAGATGAAATAAAAATATTACCTATTAATGTATGAGTGCGAAAATGTAGATGAATTTTTTTCTTATAAAATAATAAAATTTATATTCGTCCCGTGTCGTTGTTATTTTAATTGCGACATCAACTTCCTTTTCAAGTAGTTGGAAATGCTATTCTATTTACTTTAAATATAGTAATTAAACATAAATCAAATTCACGTAAAACATGGACATTTTTTTTAATTAGAAACTTTAAAAAAATGATAAACTTATACGTTTTGCTTCATTGTATTTTATTTAACTTTATCATTGTATAAGACTTAAATTTTTAACTACTCGCCATACTAATGAGAAATAGTACAGTTATTGCAAAAGAAGAATAAGAATATACAACAATATCGCTGTCAAGCTATTGCTAATGAGTTATCTGTAATTTTCCTATGTGAGTTTTTGTTACGAGCTGTCTTTCACCACTGCACTTTTTTTGTTAATATATATGGATTGATTTTGTTCCGAATGGAAAAGGTTTGCTAGAACCAAATGCAGTTTGGAGAGAAATGAATTAGGTCCAGTGAACATGAGTGGGAAATGCTAGTGATGAATCCACTGAAGTTGATGATGAGACATGTGAGGCCACAATAGCTAGATATACCTTCCCTTAATTAAGGGTATACAATGCCTAAACATGGGTATGTTTGTAGAATCCAACCCCACTTCTGTTGCTCCTTTTCAACAATTTTTGTTCACATTTTATTCAAATTCAGCCAAAACAAATTTTCAACTGGAACTATCTGTTATAATATCAATTAATACAAAATTCTGGTTTGTAAAAAATAGTAAAATCATGTCATATGCTTTAAGGTAGCCAGCCTGACGAAATTCTAAGATTGTCTGTATAGTGTCAAGTTGGTAACAGCCAGCTATAAACTTCTCTTTATATTGACCTCGTTTCTGGGCTATGCATTGTGAATTTTTATTTTCTTTTTATGTTATTTCAAGCACATTGTTTAAGAATATATACTGAATCTAACTAGATATATTCTGTAGGCTTCAAATATAAAAACAAAGAGAAAGAAAATAGTTAGGAGTAATGCATAAGCCAAGATTGTAAGTGCAGAATACAACTGAATCAGTAATATTAATCTAAAATAAGCTAATAGCCCGAGCATCTCACCTAACTATCACATATCATTTAGGCCTAAATCTAACCAAACATTCTTGTTCTTGATGCTAGGGATTTTGCTTTTCATGTCACCTTTTGGACCATTTTCATAATGCTGAAACCATGCCCTTCATCCAAATGTAATTTGTTTCGTGCTTCTTTGTTTTATTTTAAATTTGAAAAAAAAAAAAAAACAATACTGTTTATCGAGAACTTACTAAAATTGTATTGTTGAAATCAGTTAACCATACACGTACTACAAATTTACGTAGACGCATTTTTTTCTTCCTAAATAAACAAAGAAAAAATAAGGCCCAGATTTGTTACCCAACACAAGGAACAGTGAAAAGTTTTTGATGATAAATGGCATAATTAAGAGGCCTTGTGCATTTAAAAATAGTTTGCCATTTGCTAACACTTACTCTTATTATTTAATTTGTTAATTTTCTTTATTATTATTATTATTATGTTTATTTAGTTAAAGTAATAAACTTCAATAAATTTCTATTAATATTCTAGATTGTTTTTTATGCTATTAACAGGGAATAAGGATTCTGATTTACTATAAATATGATTACAAGAGGGGTTCTCATGATATCCTATAAAAGTTCTTATGTTTTTATTCTATTTAATGATTTTGGGGAAGATAATACAGGTCAAGTTGACAAAATTCTGTAAATAGAAAATCTACTGTTTAGATGAAAATAAAATGTGTATCACTTTACAATCTCAGAATTTTAAGTGTGAGAAAAAACTACCTATTAAGTGAATAAGATGTCTAGTAGTACATAATCCTAGTGTGGTAAAGAAAACTATTACATGTCCTTTGGATTAATCTGTTTTTCATGAATCATGTCAAAATATTGTCATTAAAAGTCAAAGAGTAACTATGTAACAATTTTCTTTTTACTATTTATTGTTTTATTTTTATTTTACTTTATTGCCTTCTGAACTTATATGTCGATTTTAAGTTAAAGCATTCAATTCAATATAATTGTGTGCTTTCTCTTTTGTTTAGAGTTTTCTATTTATAATAGTTTATTATTAGTTATAATTAGGTTTTCTTGAGTAGTAGTATTGTTTTCCCTCTATTATTTAATAATCTTGTTTATTATTATTATTATGTTGATTAATTAGGGTACACAAATAATTTGAATAAAGTCTTGTTAACAATGCAACTCCTTGTGTAATTAGCATTTAGTAGTGAATAAGTATTTGTTTGATTATGAGAAAGATTACATGGACACCAATACATATTATTTTCTTTATATTTAATAATTTCATCATAATTACTTATATCTCTTCTATACCAAAACATCACTCGAGACCCTCTAACCATATTGAACCTCTTAAAATAAAAGTGATTCCTAACATGTTTGTAAAACGATCCTTAACACGTTTACAAGGATATATTGAGAGCAATCACTTCAGCAGCTTAGACATAGATCAGGAAAAATACTCATTAAGGATTTATGATTTTGCATTTTAGTATGTAGTTTTCTAGCCATTTTGTATTTTGCTGCTGCTTTTGAATTTATGTTGTGTAATTAAAGATGCCCGTACTCTGACTTTTTCTTTCTTAACTATGTTTTAAGTCCCTAGTTAGATTAAAAATTTTCAATTAAATTCTTAATAAAATTTTATGGTCTATTAATACTCAACCAATTTATATTTTTTAATTAAATCTTTGTTAACAAATTTTTCTGTTAACTGAGTGATGTATCTGTTAAATGGTTGAACTAATTATTATCTTCTCAATTTATTTTACTGAACTCTCGTCACATGTTATTTTATTATTTTATTATTTAAAAATTTCATAATTTAAGATTTTATAATTTATTATTTTATAGTTCTATAGTTTTATAGGTTTACCATTTCATAAGTGTTTTGGATATGGGACTAGGATCACGATTAAAACACTCCTCCATATTTTTTCCGAGCCTCCTAATGTCACCTTATGTTTTGGTTACAGAGTTCTCAAAATCGTTAATTAACACTCCATCTCCAAGTTACGTGGGGATCTACATGTAAAGGTAACGTTCAAGTCAGTATTATCTCCATTCGTTTAGTATAGTAAAATCTTAAATTCGTAATAAATGCAATCATCTAACTCGGTCTTTAATAGATTTCGATATGGGCTTATGATTAGTATAGACTTAATTATGACCCTATACCTAGTAAGTATACTTTACCTGTAAACTTGATTATAGATGATATTTAAGTGTTTATGATTGTTCGGTTATCCTCGATACCTAATCGAACGGTCGCTTGATGCGGGCTCTCATGCACTGGTTCTAAACTACTCAGTCAACAAATAACCAGGCGGTCACGGCCATACAACACAATAAGTTTATAGTTCTATAATTTTATAATTTTATAGTTTTATTTTTTTATAATTTTATACTTTTATAGAAAATTAAATTAAAATAAATAGAAAAATTAAATTCTATGAAATGTTTATGTATAAAGATAAATACATTATGTGATCAAATATTGTTCCTAAAATTAATCTAACAATCTTAATACAATACTCTTTATTATCTTATTCATCTTAAAAGCTTTAATTTTTAAGACAAAACTAACTATAATAATAAATAGAAAAAACTCTAGCAGCATGTCAAATTTTAAAACTAATAAAAGTATTTTCAAAAATTGAAAAAGTAATAGAAGACCTAAAATATATGTAATTTAAAAAATAATATATATCACATAGTTATAATTTTCCCTCATAATTTTTCGAAAATAAAGTTTCATTGTTTATCAGATTATACATTCAAGAGAAGATCGGTTTCATTGTGTTATGGAGTGTTCAACCCAGCAATATTTTCATTAAAATGTTTTTCTAAAAGGTAGGGTCTAAATAGTAACTTGGGAGTGCTAATAATAATGTCCATATAAAATAAAATAACAGATACCATCTTTCTAAAAACAATAAGGCCCATTTTAAAGTTATCACTTTTTGTCACAAATTCACAATAGAGCTCAAGCTATAACTATGAAATATTTACAGGTCTCTCTTTCTTATACCATTTTGTGTTGCTCTATTTTATTTTATAAATGTAACTAATTCCTGGAACGTATATTTATAATTTTGTAAATTTTTGAAATTTGGTTTGATAAATTTGGAAACTATTTTGTAATTTTGTCCCAGTCTCTAAAAAAACAGATATGTTCCGGAATTTCATTCTGAAAAGTTAACATTTAATTATATTCCAAAATTAGTTTTTAAATAGAATAATTTTTCAATGATTTTGAAAACTAATTTCCAAAATAAAGTTAATTTATTTATGCTATATAATCAACATGTTTGCTAATTAACTTGATATACGAAATAAGAAACTATAATGTTTGTGAAGTAGAAATGAGTGACCCAGTAATATTATATATTTTAAGAATTAAAAAAAAAAAAAGATTGTATCTCCCTCCCTTCTAGTGGTGTGGTGCGAGAGGTGCCTTCCACAGTCCCAGCAGTTGGGAAATTATTGGTACTTGATAACCCTCTATGGCAGACATTTAATGTGATATATACTTTGGATAAAAAAGGACAGTAGTGGTTTTATCTTTTTTAAGATTTTAAAATAGTTTTGAAATTTATATAATGCTTTTGCATTTCATTATGATATTTTTAGATTGGAACAACTTTGAATTGAATTGGATAACATTAGGAGATTTTACAATCACTTTTTTTCAGAGCTGCAAATAGAGTGTTCTTTATTTTAGTATCACCATTGACCTGCTGGGCTTTTGTGTCTTTTATCTTATACAATTGAACGTGGGCCTTTTCCATCCCAGTGTTTACATATAGTTGGAAAAGGCTAAACTATTAAAGAGTTAATTTTTTAAAAAAATATTTGTTTTTACTGCCTAAACTAAAAACACCTTTTAAACTATACTATTTTATATTTTTTTAATTATTATAAATAATGTAATATGCAAAATATTTTAGACAGGTACATCTTAGAATAAAATTTCAAATTGATAAATGTATTGTTGATTACATAGCTTGAAAATGCAAATACATTTTTACATCATACAACTTAAATATATTATCAAAGTCCCTCTAAAAGAAGAATATTATATTATATTTGATATATATATATATATATGATGTATGTATAAATTGAATATTAAATGCTATAACTTGCTCCACTAAATATGCATTGGGTATTGGGCTGCCTAGGATGTAGGTCTCTTGCATGCAATAACTCAATCTCATCCAACAAAGAACAGATCAGGATAAGACTGTTCAAAGCCAGCAGGGTGATCCCGACCAAAGAGGAATCATCATGTCTCTATATTCTTCTTGTTCAACCTCCAATACCACAAAACAACAACACATACAGGAGTTTCAGTAGTAACACGATGGGAGTTTCAGATTTACACAGTTTTATTGTTTCGATCATATCATCATTATGTCATTAACACGTCTTATTAAGAAAATAATTTATGTTTAATTTAATTGAAAAAATCTTAAATTATGAGATTTATATCACATATACATCTTAAGTGTGACTTCCAACTATAAAAACAATTGGTAGAAAAACATTTTAAGTTTATTACAATCCTTTAAACCAGTTTGAGCAAACATCCTTAACATGTAATCGGTATCCTATCGTATTTGGTAGTCTGGAGATGATATTTCCCTTCTCTACCATTTTTACAGGTAAAAAAATCCTTCAAACTTTTCATGTTTTGGGACCATCAATTTCCTTTCACAATCGGCAGAAATTGATTTGTCATGTACGACCGTAATACAGTAGCAAGACATTGACCTTGCCAACAGTGGTGCCAAACCACTACATCCAAATTTAGCATTTGTGCACAGTTGTACACACAGGTGAACATGTTTGTAGGTGAACAATATATACACCAATGAGTTGCACTTTGAGATGCAACCTTCTATGTGCATCACTCTTGATTGACCTATGCCACATTCCTAGTTTGCGTCAAACGGTTAAAGTATTGTTGGTAGTCTCTGACTCTACACAGGTAGAAATCTTCCACTGGTTCAGTCTATTCAGTTGGACCATCATGCAGTTGGATTATTTAGGTTGTGGTCCAAAATCTTTCTCAGGACCACTTTTGACAGCATGCGCAGACTATGACTCATGCTGCCACTATATGCTACAACCCACCCTTGTACTGTTTTTTAGGTCTAAATAGTAAAAACATTTCATTTATTAAAAGTCATGTTATTCTAACACCAATACTCATTCTTTGGTTTAAACTCCATCCCTTGGTAAATTATATAGTACTAAGATATGTATAAACACACAAATATTTCCTTAAAAAGGATCTCCTGTCATTTAAAACCTAACTAACTCTTTTTTGTCAACAAAAAACGGTTGATGTGAGTTGTTCCGAACATAGTGAGCAGTTAAAATTGAATTCATTGTATCTTCTGATCATATTTCACGTCTCCTCTAACTTTTCTTCCTTTTTGGTTTTCATCACGTATATCTTTATTTAAAGACAAATTCAAGATAGTTGGATGATGTGAATAATTTTTCAAAACAAGATCAGTTTGAACTTTGGTTCATCACTTTGATTCCAATTCTTATGCTATTCTAAAATGAAATTTTTATATTTCACGTTTTTTTTTCACTCGTATTACAAAAGATTGTAGGTTGGTTGAGGAGTTGTAATTTTCATATCTCAACAAAGTTGAAAGCTGACTTTATATAAAGTGCCACACAAATCCAGTTTCTCTGTGTGACACCAACAACAAGAAGAGCACTTTAAGGCTTTTTATTTTTGACATATAATCTTTGAATCACACTCAGGATTAAGATAGCACATCCTCTGGTCAAAGATCTTTATACTTCAGTGGCTATTTTGGTGAGTTTAGATCCAAAAAGTTATATCATCTCCATTTAATTTATATATTGTTTTTAAAACAACATTTGCACGTTGTTTTTATTGTATAATTCTTAATTTTAGAAGAAAAAGAAAAGATAAGAGATAATACATAATTTGTAAAAAAAAAAAAATATGTAAGGAAAAGGAAAAAAAGTGAAATCATTCTTTTCCTGGTTTCATGTGAAAGAACTGATGATATAAAATCTGAGATATATTTTAAAGGGATAACATCAGTAACTTCACAATCACTCCTCCCTAAAGTGATAAAATCTAAGAAGTCAGTGGATGCTATTAAACAAGGAACTTTTCTTTTTATTACATGTCATTATTATTATAATAGATACTATTAATGAAAAGCGAGATAGGAAATTTGAATTTTGTACAATAATCTATACTGATATCATACTGAAGTTTATCTCTTATAAAAATTATATATATAATTTTTAAACAAATAATAACAATGAAAAATTACTTCTTATAAGGTACTGGAAATATATAAATAAAAATAAATCATTTAGTTATTTTAATATATATATCGGCATTAAACGTCCATATCATATTGGCCACTTGCTGTCTTTGCACTTTTCACAAATGACATGAAATTAAGTTGTCGTGTTTGCACTTTATGCTTTTGGGTGTTCTAAAGGGCTCTGTGGTGAGTGAATAGATAGTTCTGGAATAAGCCCTGAAATTTATGGTGGTGTCTGTGCTGGCTCATTTTGCCCACTCATCCCTCATCCATAAAGGATCAAACAACTTTCTTATATAATCTATTTTTTTAATCATTCTAAACCTTTTAACATTTTTTAATCATTGCTTACTACCATTTATTTCGTAGATTAGTGAAGTGTTTCCCAAATTTATGTTTTCGGATTCGAATCTACTGACAAGACAAATTTATTTAGGATAACCTTTTTTAATTGTGTTCTATGTAAATCGACTGACCAGTGTTAAACAAACAATGAATGTGTATGAAAACACCGATTGAAAACTTCAAACATATGTTAGAAATTAATAAGTAAAATTTGATTTAGTAAGTAAAAATTATTTAACCTTAACCGTGTGTAGTGTTGATGCAGTGTTAATGTGTGAAAATGGATTGAAATATGCTCCTGAGTGGCTCTAGGAAGTGATGCACTGTTTAGAATTTCAACTTCAAAATTTCATTATAATCTAGGTCCATCTTATTACTTTTTAAAAAATTGTTATAGGTAATAACTTGGCATCTGGTAAAAAATAATTTATATATATAAACACATTATAAAATCTATTGAAGAAGTTTAGGACGAGTGTCATGTACATCATTAATATGTCTTATACTAGTGTAGAAAGACAAATTCACGATGATTAAAAATAACTTTTCATTATAGTTTCCAAACCATTGTTGAACTAGTTGTGGTTAAAAGTGTTACATAAATGACAATGATTATTTAAAAATGGTTAAAAAACAATGATGATTCTTTTTAATTATAGTTGAAAGTGTTAAATAACGACATTATTAATACCGTTGTAAAAAATTTAATCAAAAAAATAAAAAAAGTAATAATAATGAAATGATTTATATCAATGATTTTTGTCATAACCATTTTTAAGCCCACTAAAAAATAAAAAACAAAATGGATATCCATGACAGTTATGGTTATAATTATAGTTAAAATTGAGTCTTGTATTTAAATATAAGATTTACAATTTCGTTTATCAAAAACCTATCAAAAAATTTCCATACAACAACTCATACAGTTCAACAAACAATTCATATCTTTTATAAATATCAATACTCTAACAAATAACTAACTATATATGAAGCTATTCTAATAAATAACTTTAAGTCTAACTCCAACATCCTATATTCTTATATTTAATAGTAAAGTACTTTGTCTACACTTGTTGAACATATTCTAATATTTTTTGATAGAATAATTGGACATCGTTAAAATTATGAAAAAGTGAATTGAAGTTAAAACTAGGATATATTGAAGTTGAAACTAAAGTTAATATATAGTGGTTATAACATTTTACATCATCAAAATTACTTTGATAGTCGGCTTGCACAATAATTATAATCCATTGCATGACGTAATAGTCACATTCATAACTCCTAGTTTGTTTATTGCACTAGACTCATAGTAAAGTTATTTAGATAAATTAAATGATAACATAAAAAGTAAGTCAATGATATACTATAAATATCTTGACGAAAATTCATGTGACCTTTTAAGTTGTAACAGTTGATCTACCACTCAAAATATTATGTCCATTAAAGACACTAAGATAAAAACATTTAGTGTTAGGAAACATTCAATTGTATATTGAAGGTAAATTTATTATTAGGGGTTTCTTAAAATAGACTTACATGTCTACTATACTTTTCAAGTGAGGGGAAGGCTTTTTATGCAAGGAGCAAAACTATACAGCGGTACAATCTGATACTGATAAGACTAACAATTTTCCATGATGACTACATTGAAAATTAGTTAAAACATGTACCTTGCCAAAACTATAAGTTATTAAGTAAAGATAGACTTACTTATCTATATATAGACCAAGGTAAACTTGATTTTGTTGCTGCATTATGGAATTAGCGATGTACATTTTTATTTCTGTTTTCTTATTAATCGTTGGGATCATGAAATGAGGGTATATAAACCCATATGTTTTATCATTTCCCTCTTCCAAACACAAACCATGGAAGTACCTAAATTTGATATTAAAAACACATTTTAAATATCTAATGAAGTAAGGAATAAAAATGACTTTATAAAAGTTAACTTATATTATCCATAATTGTAGAATAAATATGTTTAACTCCCTACTAAAATCTCCATTAGATCAAATTTATATACAAGCAATGGAAGCTTGTTATCTCTGCCAAAAATAGTGACATCCCAAGAAATCACCATTAGCTTTACCCCTATTATTGCAACAACCTCCGTTAACATGGCTAGTGGATCCTCCAAAATATTGTGTGCATGTAATTCTGTTTCATGTTGCTATAACAAAACAAACATGACATTAGTTAGGATATTATATACTACATATGTAACAATATTAGTGGAGATACAAACCGATTTAATGTGTGGTGTAACTCATTCAATATATGGTGTCATCTTCACGAGGTGTTTTGACCAAGAGATGAAGGTTTGCAATGTTTGTGATACGATATCAACCTTCGACATCACTATAGGAACTACAACATCAACAATCACAGTCTCCATCATAACCTTAACCAAATAAGAGGGAAGACACTCACCATGTAACTTGGTGGAACCTTTAAAGCACTAACAAAACAAGCCACGAACCAAGATTAGTACTTAAATTTCCATAAGGATTCAATCCATCAATAGCTAATCCAACTTTAAACTCCTTGATTTTTTTTCGAATGCAAGAAATTCTTTATCAATCTTTTTCCATTGCAAAAGATTTTGCAAGATGACGAAGTAGTTTATCACATCGCTTATCAACATGCCATCTAGGATTTTTCGCATTAGTTGGATTCACAAAAATATATTTCAACCTTAGAATTATTGGTAGATACCAAATTGACTTTGAAGGAAGGTCGTGCTTCTGTTTTCTACACTACCATCATTAGTTGAGTGAATTGTATAAACTTTTCCATTCCTCTCTCATAATCATCACTTATTCATGGTAAATTAATTCAACTTTGATCCATATCATTTTGTAGATACGTGATCAATATTAGATTTCTATAACTAATAAAATAATAAATAATAGTTGTCGAAAGTCAAACACCCCATACTCAATACCAACATATTTAATAAAATAAATATTTCTAATATAAGAAAGTATAGCGACATTTGTCTTGTCTAACAGAAATATATATAATGGTTCACTAAGTAAATCAATTATCACTGATAATAAAATTATTCAAATATCTCTAAATCGTGTATAACTGTAATTAAATAAATTTCTAAATAAATAATAATAATCAAATTAAAAAAACCAAAAAAAAACAACAACTTACTTAGAATGGATAGAATCACTAAAATGCAGACCCAAACAAGGACTAAATGCGAAACAATAGTGAATAGGGGTGGTGACAGTGATTATAGGGAGATGGGAGGGCGTCTAAAGATAGGCGATGGAGAGGGGTGATCGAAGAAGGGTTGTGGCAACGGTGACTTCTTACGTAGTTGTTGATAGGGGTGAGTAGACTCCACATATATTAGTTTTTATGATGAATGGTTTAAAATGATTAGAAATTATTTTAATCATCCTTGCACAACAAAATGGCATAACAAGTGTTTAAATCATTAACATATTAGTGCTAGATGTAATGAAATAGGTATAAATAGATTGAAAATCTAGGTTTCTGGTAGAAATAATCGATTACATTAGTGATAATCTATTATATTAAGCCAGAACACTTCAAATGCAAAACAGGGCAAAACACTCTGTTATAATTTATTACATTAGTTACATAATCAATTAAAATAGAGAGAAAGGTCTAATTCATTATACAAATAACCTAATTTGTTAGGTTAGTTGAAAGAAGCAGCTATAAGAATAAATGAAAAAATAATTTATTATATAAGTACTTTAATCGATTAAAACACAAAGAAAAGCCTAATAGATTACGCTATTAACATAATCGATTATACTGCGTCAGGATTTGGTTTTTCTATATAAACCAGACTCGAGATCCCTTACTCCTTAACTTTTCATTGGCATATACTAACATTCTCTCTGAGTTTTAAGTATAGGTTTTCTCAAGAAGTATTCTTGGAGGAATTCAAGCTTCATTGGTGATCAAGCTATCAAGAATTCATTCAAGATACATTGGACTTCATATGTTCTGATCATTCTGCACTAGAGGAGTGTTATACAATCAGGTTCTTTATCAATTTGTGTAATTGGATACTGGGTAGGCCAGGTGTGAGAGTGAGTGTTTACTCTCTTGTGTGATAACGGTAATTCTTTCCATTATTTGTGGTGCAATTTTCTTACCAAATCAAATCTCTTGAAGCTTGAAACATGCTTAATCCTCTCTTTTATCTAACTTTGTGAATAGGTTTATCTTAGGTTACACATAGAGTTTTCATCACTGATTCCTCGAGTTTTGTAGGCAATTTGTGTGCTTTGGAAGAGCATCCAAATTATCAAGAGTGAGAGCTCACGAAGAGCTACAAAAGCAAGAGTTCTTGAAGGATCACTGTAGATTTCACGCTTGGGTACCCCAGAAGGGGGCTGGGCGCCCTTTGAGTCATTGTCCTTGAACAATCCTCACGCCCGGGTGCCCGAGAAGAGGGGGGTTGGGCGCGACTTTTACTGACATGGCACCCTAGACCTATTTAAGGCTTCCATACAACGAGTGTGCCATCTTCTTGGCGGCTAAAGCACGAAAACACGTTCTTGGACCTTTGGGAGCTGGTTTTGAGCAGTGGGAACTCTCCTTTCTTCCTCCTTAGGTCTCCATCTCTTCCACTTTTTTCCATTGTAAGCTCAAGCTCTCCATGACTATGGAGAGCTAAGTTCATTTTATTGGGGAATGATGTAAACTACGAAACTCTCCTGTAAATGCACTTGTTTTGAATGAATACAAGCTTCTTTCCTTATTTTCTAGTGTTTATTTCCTTTGCTTAAAGCTTGCTATGACTTGATCAACCATAGCATGATTCTTTGGTTTGCTTAATGTTGGGAAATGTTGTGTGAACCTTGAACTGGACTAAACACCTAAGGAAATAGTGTCTAGGGATAGAGCTTGGACCTTTAGTAGTCTTAAACCTCTTTTCTTAATGTAGATGAACTTGTTAGGTTACCAAGGGATTGAGATTTAATAAGTAAATCTAGGTTCTCTCTACTAAGGGATTGGGTTTGAGTAACTTAGTAGGTTGACATTATCAATTAAATGAAGAAGAAGTAATGTGCATTTGCATGAGAGTGTAATAGGTAAAATCATTCTCCAACATCTCCATTCCATGTCATCTCTAATAATTTCATTTCCAAGTGTTTTAACCCCAAGAAGATCAATTTATTACTTATGCTTTATGTTTATTTTCATTGCACTGAATTCACATTAAATGGAATCATTCTTTAGTCTAAATTAGTTAGATAATTATACGATTGTAAAGTGTTATACAAGTCTCTTGGGATACATATCTGGTCTTACCGATTTATTACTTAGAACGATTTGGTACGCTTGTCAATGAGTTAACTTGTGTTGTTAAAGATTGAGTGAATCATCTCTTTTTTTATTAAGAGTGAGATAATCCTCTCTTGTATTTGTTGTTTCATATTTGAGTGGTGTGAGGATAACAATTAAGAGCATCATTGTCTTCTTGTACTCAAATCTTGATTAGTAGATTGCCCTTCAACTAAGGTTGTTGACTGGATGTAGGCTTGAGAAAAGTTGAACCAGTATAAATTTGTGTGCTTTGATCTCTCTTTCATCTTTCTTTGCTTGGTTGATTCAAACATTTTTTTTATTGATTTCAAGATTTAAAGATCTTCAAAGATTTCAAAAAGATTTTAAAATCCAATTCACCCTCCCCCCTCCCCCTCACCCTCTCTTGGTTTGAGATATAAGGACAATTTTTCTAACAGTAGCAAAAGACGTCCAAAAGGCGTGTGTCGAAAAGCAAAGGATGCTCCAAGGGTGGCGGCCAACGTTGATGGCAAAGGGCACAAAATAACTTCAAAAATTGTCAATGGTGGTTTGAAGGCACTGTGCATCGACGACGAAAAAAGGAAGAAGACATTGTGCATGTGCGGGCAAGTGAAAAAGGTTAATCTTTTTAACCTTGGAAAAAAATAATGACGGTTACTTCACTTAACTGTCATTATTTATCTATCAACAACATATAATGACAGTTCCTCCTTGATTACAATATTGTCATCCCTTCTTCTATTACTACGCTAGTGACACAAACACCATTATTCAACTTTGCTATTAAGTGTTTTTGCACTAGTGTTATTATAATCATTAATATGGTTGTTATTATGCTTGCCCAGGGAATTATTGCCACTAATTCACAATTCACTGAGCCCCATTGAAATTTTGGTCTATTAAAATGGTCGTTGGCAACCCAACTTGCCCATTGAACTTTTGCTACTATTTTGGGTTAAAATTTTAGAAGTTTTAAAAAAATATTTTTGGGGGAAATTTGTACCACTTGCTTAACGAGAGGTGTCAACTTGCCCAATGAGTAGTGTTACCTTGCCCAACGACTGACATGTGGTTGAGATTTTTTTTCACCCTTTTCAAATTTCAAGGTCTCTCGCCCAACAAGTTGTCACGATTTGGATTTACATTCCAATTTTTCACCATTTACATTTTAACCTTTGAGTTCTCACTTTTGTTTATAGTGTTTGTTTCTCCTTTACAGTTACAATTCTCACTTACTAACCACCATCTCGTTGTTGCCTTCTCTCTTAGCCGCCACCTTGCTTGCTTAGTCTAACAAGTAGTTTGTTCACCAATTTGTTCTGCCTCTGTGTGTGTTATGTATTTGTAGGTACCCTTCTTCATCTTCATTCATCTCAATGGAAGCCCCAAGGATGCTCAAAGATATTGAAGTCTAGAATAGTACAGAACAACTAATAGATTCAATTGTAGACATGGGATTTAATCATTGGTAATTTTAAACATCTGAACTTAATGCTTAATGAAAATATGTGATAAAAATATATAAGAAATTAAAAATTTTATTTGTAAGGTTTATACTTTTTTTTCTGAGAAATTAAGGCTTGTTAAATAGTAATGTGAATACTAGAGTATGAATTAAATGTTTATTGTTTAGTTTTTTTACATTGAATTGGATCAGGAAACCCAACTTAGATGAAGTCTTTACCATATACTTAATTTAATCAATTTCATTGTTTTCTAAAATTTAGATTTATTTTATTCACAAATCTATAATTTTCATTCCTTCAAAGTTTTTTACCTAAATCAGTAAATAAATTTATATTCTATATGTTTATCTTTATGCAATCCAACAATACTCAAATGGATAACTTGAACTTATATTCATTGTCCTCCAAATGACTTGTTTGTTTTAATACCAATGAAGAAAATACTTTTTGTGATGATTAAAATGGACTTTTACGGTGAAACAGGTGACATAGATCTAGGCGACATAAAATGTCTCAATAGAAAGTGTATTTTAAAAAAAATAAAATTCTTTTCTAATTTTCATAATAAATTTATTATAAAATAAACACCATTGTCATCCAAAGATATTTTTGAATAAATGCATACAGTAAAAGAAATGGGTAAAACACTACATAAATGAAATGTGCAACATATATAAATGCACTAGAAAAAGGAATCTAAAATATAAAAGTGTGATAAAGATCCAACAACACATTCTGAAACAATAATAGCAAACTTCAAAAGCAAGAATAACAAACTAAAATGAGGCACAAACACATATTTAAAAACAACAATAACAACTAAAAGTAGACAAAGATCACCTCACCTAAAACTATAATCAATTCTCGTTCTCTAACTCACTAGTACAAAATTCGGTTTATACAACGCACATTAAGCCACGGTTAGACAAAAACCGTTGCATAATGGTGCGCGGTGACAGTTTTGTAAATAAATGTAACTTATATGTCGCGGTTCTCTGCAGAACCGCGACCTATTCCTTGTGACAGGGGGTATATGCTGCGGTTACCCATAGCAACCGCGACATATTCCCCTGCCACCTATTGACATTCCCCATCAGTCAGCCCCTGCAATAAATTGGCAGGGGAATATGCCACGGTTCTTTGCAGGACAGTTTCTTCTTCTCCACGAGTTTTCTCTGCCTCTGCACGCGAAAACGCCGTTCCTGCCGCCCCATCTCCGTCGAACCGTCTTTGCCGCCACGCCATTTCGGCCGTCCGTCGCGCCCTCTGCCGTCGCGCAAGCCTCTGCCACCGAGCCATCCTCTCTGTCGCGCCATCTCTGCTGCCCCGGGTACGTTCCATTTTCTTCTCTGATCAAATTTTTGTTTTATATTGAAATGCTAGGTTTGAATATGTTGTTGTGGCTTTGATGGTTTTTGTCAAATTTGTTGTGGTTTTGGTGGTTCAATAAGAGACAAAGTATGTTAGCTTGTATGGGAAAGGATTGGAATAGAGGTAGATAAAATGTATTTAATTTTTTTTTATCAGCAAATTTATTTAATTTATTAATATGCTATGAACTTTTTTTAGTAGATTTCTTATAAAATCAAAATTATGTGATTGAATGATTCCTATAGACAAACTGTGATAATTCTCATATGTAATTATTTGTGATAGAATGTTTGAATTGATCATTTCAATGATTATTAATTGTATAATTGTATGACTGAATTGATTGTATGATTGAATTGATAATCTTATATAGATATTGTATAATTTTAATTTTGTAAAATATAGGAATGGATCGAAATTGGATTAATTTACCACGTATTAATGCTGAGTACGAGAGAGGTGTAGAGGAATTTATACAAGTTGCACAACGTAATGAGGGGAGAAGTGATGATGAAGTGAAGTTTAGATGTCCTTGTGTGAACTGTTTGAATGGGAGAAAGTTGAACGCAACCCAAATTAGAGAACATCTTATCTGTGATGGTTTCCTAAGATGTTATACAACATGGATATGGCACGGCGAAGAAATGTATTTTTCGACTGACTCGCAAACTGAAAATGTTACTGATTCCACCATGGAAGAAGATCGACCGGATGAAGACAAATTGGAGGACATGATCCGCGATGTTGGCACATAAAATTTTGCCAAAGCTCATGTGTATGAGACGATGTCGACTGATGCGGAAACACCTTTGTATGTCGGTTCAACTAAGTTCACACGTTTGTCAGCTGTGAAAATATATTTTGCAAGCGGCAAGAAAATATATTTTTTGCCTTATATATCCGGGTAAGTGAATTTTGTTAACATAATAAAGTTCCATGTGTGATTTTAAAATATAATAGTTAAGTTATTATGAATTTCAGGCGCCATTGACAGCTTCTTGTTATTTCTATGCACGAGAGCTATGCTTTATGGTTCTGCTCATTGCACAGGCCTCCTCCCACAAATCTCAGACAACTAGTTAATTGGTAAGAACCTCAATGTTTGGACTTTCTTTTTTATATAAATGAATGCTAAAACCCCTTTTTTTTATATATAGTTCTATTCCAGCAAGTATGATTATGGTTGGGAGATCAATTACACACACTAGAAAGATTGCATGAATTTCTCTCAAGGTTTGACATATGGCAAAACCATACTTTCTTATAGTTGTTTTGTTTTAATGTTTTTCACTAACTATTTACAACTGTGTTGATATATTGTAGTGTAACAGACAGAGTGGGTCATATGAGTACGGATACTACGTAATGTATTGGATGACCCAAATTATTCGTTCTCATATCACAAGAGGCTGGGAAACGGTAATATTTAACTTTAACAAATGTTGATTTTTTCCAAAATTTAGAATTCAAAACACTAATTAATATAAATTGTCTTGTGCAGAGGTTCAAGACTACTACACCAGTTCCTGAGAAGCCACTATCATTCATCAAAAAAGTTGCTGCAAAGTATATAGTTAGATTATATAATAGTTCTTAGTTACTAGATTTAAACATTGCATTTGATTAGATTGTATTTTATTAGACTTTGTACTTTATTTAATGTTAAAATACATTTCAACATGTGTTTGATCTGTTGTAAATGAATTTGAATGTTTATTTCATATGCAGGTCTGTTTGTGTGGTAGTGGATACCACAAAAAGAGACTTGCTATTTTAAAAAATTACAGGACAATATGCCACAACCGCGGCATATTCTGTCTCGTTTTTATTTTTTTATTTTAAATAGACTTTTGGCAGCGGTTGTGGTACGAACCGCGGTATATTCCCTATATTTTTACCGCGGTTCCAACCGCGGCATATAATGCTACGATTTTTATTTTTTTAAAAAAAAGGGGTTTAAGCCGCGAGTGTGGTACGAACTGCAATCTATTCCCCATCTTTTTTACCGCGGCTGAATATGCCGCGGTTCGGGAACCGTTGCCAAAGGACAAAAACAACCGCTGTCGTTTCTCCTGACTGCACTAATGACTCCGTTTATTAGTGTTCCCTTTCTCGTTGGTCCTCCAAGGTGTTTTCTGTAGCATCTTTTGCACAGTGGAGAATGAAAAAATGACAATGACAATTCGGGTTAGGTTAGGATTTTTTCTTAAGAGTGAGAAAGAATAACTAACATGTTCCAGAAGACGAAGCAAGGGCAAACTAAAACAAGATGATTATAAGTTTCACCTCCACCAAGCAAGACATCATTGTGCGCTTGCTATATGAACTCGAGCTCCAACACAAAATAAATGAAAAAAAATAGAACAAAGAAAGAAAGTGTGGGTTGAATAAAGAATATTTAGAACAAAAGAAAAACAAAATTACATCACTTTCTATATCGGTTGGATTTACAACCATTATAATATATTTTTGTATTTAATTATAAAAATATCATCACATCACTTTTTTTATAACGATTAGATTTAGAATTGTCATAATATATGTTTTTGTAATTAATTAAAAAGATGTAATTATATCACTTCCTATAACAATTAAATTTAGAACTTTTATAATATATTTTATAATTAATTAAAAAATGTTATCATGTCACTTTCTAGACAAATTTAAAATCATAATTATATATTTTATAATTAATTATAAAATTCTCACCAAATCATTTTCTATAATAATTAATTAAATTATAACTATCATAAAAAAAATGTGTCATAAAATCATTTTTTCCACTAGTATGAATTCTCTCCCCAAATCAGAGCTACTGTTAAAAACCTAATATGGGATGAAAGTATAAGTTCTAAAAGTGCCCCACCAATCAGGTCATTATTCCATTCATAATAAAAATGGCTTCCTCTATTATTTGATAAATACATGAAAATGGTTACCCTTTATGAAAAATAATGCTAGGCAGGCTTTGACAATCCTCTTTATCTTATCACATCGCTAATCACTCCACAAACTAGGAGAAATAAATATTATAAAGACTTTTCGATTCATATATCTCAAGTTGCCTACCCAGAATTTTCTTGAGTTTATCCATTTTCATGTTATAACAATGCATCCTCAATTAATAATTCTAGCTTCATCAATAACTCATATGGTCCTACAGCTGCTTCTTTATAACCTTCTACTGTTTCCTGCTCTATTTATGATACCTCCTTCTCATCAATGCTTACACATTCACTACATTAGACTTCCATTTTATTCTTACCTTTTATTTGGTTTAATTATTTCTTATTTCTGACGAATTTAAATTTTTAAAATTGTTTTTATTTTTTATTATTTAAATATAATGTTGTTCATCATGATAATAAACAATTTTAATCTTTTAATCGAAATAGTCCAGGTAATATTATATTATTAATTATACTATAATTTTAATTATAAAAAAATTATATTTTAATCTATTAGAAAAAATTATCTATCATATCAGCTAAATTACTTACAAATTTTTACTCTCAAATTTATTCATTCTACTTCTAAATTCTTTAAAAGAATAAACTAAAAGCTGAGTTACATTACATGCGTGGTTGGCTTACGATAAGGCGACATACTGAATGCAGCGTGCAACTTGGCCAGAAATGAACGGTCAAGCGTTGAGCCACACATTAAATAGACTTTACCAGAAAATGCTTACTCAAACCACGTGACTTTGCCCTTTGGTTTTGGCTAATAAATACTTAATATGTCTACTTAGGGGATAACAGCCAATTAAATAATGAAATTAATATATATTTATATATATTAGTATTACTATTATTAACTTTTTAATATGTTTTTTTATGTATGAGTATAAAACATATAAAAACTTCAGAACAAATATAGGGATAAAGGTAACAAATAATTAGCATTATAATAATTTTAAATAGGCATATAGTTAGAAATAAATGTATTTCGAAACTCAACAGATAAAAATAAGTTACATAAATGTAAAGTTGCATCATTAAATGTAAGCATCATATTAAAAAGCAAGCATCTACCAATAAGTTCTTATGCTTTTGTCTTGTTGTAGTTGTTTTCTTGGCCATATTACAGTTGTTTTTGTAGTTTGTATATATATTTTTTGGTCTGCCCATATTAAAGTTGTTATTGTTGACTGACTTGTTCTTAATAAATATATAAGTACATATGCCGTTTTCTCTCTATAAACCTTACATGTTTGCCTTGGGAAAAATTTTACCTGAAAAAACAACTTTTAATGTGCCTTTGTATGTCTCAATATTTTTGTATATGTATAAGGGTACAATCATATTTTTTTTTTCAAGTTAGTTTTAGATACATGCTGAGTATTTGGATGATAACGCTTACTAAAGATATTTCAAATATAGAAAATGATATTTTGATAATATTTTTTTGACAACATTTTAATATTATTTACGTGTCATTTATTGATTGGTTCATGTTGGTGTTTATGATTATTATTATTGATTGTAGAGTAATTTTGGACCAGACGTAAATTATATTAAAATATTGTTAAAAAGAATGTTGTTAAAGTATCATTATCCTTAAAACATTATTAGCTACTGTTTCTTTAGAAGAAGAAAAATAAAGGTATTTTTATTCAACAAAAGTAAGATAAAATAAATTAAAAAAAATGCTTAAAATGCATCAACATGGAAACAAACATAATAGACATGTCTGCATTTTTTTTATGTTTAACCACTCTAATTCAAAAAAGAAAACAAATAATATAATAAGAATGTTGGATATAACTTCCAAAACATAAGGTTGATTCAAAGTGGACTCTAGTAAAATGATTAAACATTGACACTATGATTAATATAACAAACTTTTAAATTTCTGAAGCGCTAGAGTCTGTTAAACGGACTCTAAATCGGTTTTTAAGAAGAAAAATAATGAAAAACTAATAAAAAATCATGAGCATTTTTCTATGAGACTTTAAAGTAGACTTTAGCATTTAAATAATATTATTTTTGCGTCAACATAAAAGTAAATAAATATAAATTGAAATTGAAAATAGTTTGTATTGAAGATGTTAAGAAACTATCTTTTTTTTAATGTAGGTAAAGTGAGTTTAGCTATGCTAATTAATGATGAATAAGAGGTTAAGGTTGGTTTGACCGACGTTAATGGAATTATAGTATAAAAAATAAAGATAAATTAATAAGGATATATTTTAAAGTATTAACTTCGTCTCAAGTAAGTTTTTCTCAAGAATTTCTTTTTTCCCTATTTTTTTAATCCTGTTTTTCATTTTCATTTCTTTCATTAGTGTAAAAATTATATTTTAAATCAATTATATAAAATTAATTACATCAATTTCGAATGTAAATACAATCGATATAATAAGATTAATATTTTACATCACCCAGCAAAATAATTGTTTGAAGAAAAACTAAGAAGAGGTGAAATAGTAGCTAATAAAACTGTGCTTTTAAAAAAATCATTTTTAAAATCTGACTTAACAATAAAAAATTATTTTTTAGATATCATCAAATAAATATAAAACGTAGAAAAAGAGAATTTGTAAAATTAATTTTATATTAATTTATATAAAAAAATTTGCATTGAATGGTTAATCACTAACTCACACTAAAACTAAATTAAGATTACGGATATGAACAATTTAAAATATAAAACATTTTTGTTAAAGCTAGAAGAGATAAAAAACAATTTTTTTGAAATTCATAAGATGAATACTTTCTTTGAGTTCCACAAAGGATGAATACATCTAATTTAAATCACATAAAAGATGAAAAAACATTTTTCTTGAATTCACAAAAAGTTAATATCTTCTTTGAATCACATAAGGATGGAGTTTTTCTTAATAATAACAACATCATTCAATCACATAAGAATTCACTTGGTAAAAATTAATGCTCTACCTATACTATATTTTTCAAAGTCTTTTCATAAGAAGTTTTCAAGTACTCAAACTTCTTTAACTTTTGTATTTTCAAATGAAAGCCTACCACTTTATTTATAGAAGTCATTTTCGAAATTTGGTTTAGAAATTAAAGAGTCAACACAACTGTTGTGTGTGAATAATGATAATCGATTATCATAAAAAAATTTTTGAAAACAATTTTTTTTACTATGATAATCTATTACTAACAATGATAATGAACTATTAAAGAGACTCTTAAGAAAAACTTGATTTTAATTGGATAGTGATAATCAATTATCACATAACTTCTTTTTAAGTAAAATCTTTTTCCTGGATGATATTTGTGCATGTTGTTTTGCCTCTTTAAACAAAGTCTTATACTCAATTTATTCACCAATATATGACTTCTTATAAAAACTTAATGAAATATATAAATAAAATAAAAGTCTTCTGTCGTTATTATTTAAAGTTACTGGACTTCCTTTTCTCTTCATGAAAGTTTACTCTTGAAGAACGATCTTCGTCATCTTCTTCTTTTGCCAACAAACCAATGATGACAAACAAAACAGTGGTAGCTTGAAAAAAACAAAAATATGAAAATAGAGGAGTGAGCCATTGGAGTTGAATCTGCATGCCACCAAAGTTCAAGGGGGAACCAAAGAAAAATATGAGAGCACTAATGGAGGTGATAGTGCTCGACAGAATGTCGAGGAGAAAATATTTTTGTTATTAAAGTTAATGGAATGGTCTATGTAAAGCGGAAGCAAAACAATGATATATACAAGGGAAAAAAAAACAGAAACGGTTACAACAAGAAAAATAGAAGAAGAGATCTATTATCTCTCTGTTAGGAGGAGGTGTGTGCACTAGAGGAGGGCGTGCGTCTCAGGGAGATGGTGTATGCGCTCTGAAGAATGTGTTTTTAGAAATTTAAGTATGAGTCTAAATTTTATATTGAATAAAAATAAGAAAATAAAACACTATATAAGAATGAAGACTCGTTAATTCATTGTTTTAATGTTTTAAATTGAGAGTGTTATCGATCTTTTATGTAATTAGACTCAAATCTTATTGGTTTGTGATTCTATAAATAAAACTCTTTCCTCCTTAATACCTTAATGTTTTAGATTGAGGGATGTCATATTGATGTTGTGCTTGAGATCTTCTTCAGTACTTAATATCTTGATCTTATATCTTTATTTTGTACTAATGTCTCTTTCTCTATGTCTCTAGTTCCAATTGCTTTGTCACCGGTAACCCCAAATCCTAATACTTAGACAACCCTGCCACTAGTTCTCTGGGCCACCACAAATGTTGCCCCTCGCATTTCGTGCCTCTTGTACCGCGATCACTTCCCGTCCTCGTCAGTCGTCAGTGTCCCCGGCAACTTACAGGGAATATCACCCATCCCTAAATTACTCCAGGCTAAGCACGCTTAACCATGAAATTCTTATGGGTTAGACTACCGAAAAACAAATGCATTTGTTGATATGAGTAGCCAAATCAATTCCTTTAAGCTATCCTTTAACTGTATAGTCTCATACCTATACAGTCTCTAGATCCCTCTCATTCCGGTGTATGTTCAATTCTTCCATGTGCCCCTTCCACTGAAAGTCTACCGAAAGTCGCTTTTTATTTGTGTCTTTCGCACTTCGTGCCTCTTACATCGACGATCACTCCCTGCCCTGTGCCCGGGTGTCACATGTTAAAAAACAATACAAAAGGAAGAAGATAAGAATTAGGTATGGCAATGAAATGCGATGGAATGATAAGTCTTCTCAAAAGTCAATTTTAATTCTCATCCTTCTAATGATTAGATTTTTGTTTCACAATAATAAGGTTATCTATATTTTATCTATACCAAGACTTGTAATCTTTTACATCACCAGACAAATTCTTCTATCCAAGAACTTAGTAATTATCTTTTAAGAGACATTGTTTGTGAGACAAATTATTACAATAACAGGTCAAAAGTCTTTCATGGATACAACATTATCCACCTCATCAAAATTAAAGTGGGGTGTCATCGAGACCTTTCACTTTTATATCATAAGAAACTGCATCTTCACATAATCTCCTACCAACAATTCCCACCAAAATTCATATATATATATGTATACTTCTCCCTCATTAAACTTATAAGCTTATTATTCACTGCAAATTATTACCAATAATAATATATATAATGATAGTTAAAAATGAACTTTACACCTGTAAATTATCGAATGAACAGTGTAAGGTTGTGGCAGAGAAAGCTGGAGCTTGGTTTGTCTCATAATTTATCATTAAATAAGAAGGTACTAAATGATACCAAAAAACTTTTAGTAAAATAAGTTAGGAATATGAAAAAAAAAAGTGTTTTGCTTGTTTAACCTACGTCTTTCTCTAATCGGGATTGATAACTAAGAATTTGTTCTGTAGTGAAAAAGTGTATAATAAAAAAAATGTTTGTTATTAAGTAGCACGTTGGCTTGCTTACCTCAAAAGGCATTTTAGTTAATGCTTTTGAATAGGTATGAAGCAGATCGAGGATATAATAAGTAAGGAAATAGAATTGCATGTATAGTTTAATTAATGATACTGCTTATGATTAATTAATATAATTAATGAGATTTAATCTAATAAAGTATTTAGTTGATGATGGTCCCTCTAGACTTTTGGCATGGAACTTAAGGACGATGCCTTTCAAAGTTTGGTTGTTATCACATGCCCCGACAACCATCACTCAACTCTTTCATTCACTTCCTTCTCCTTTTCATTTCTTTCAAAATCATTGTTTTCTTAGCAAAGCTAAAGTGAAAGTAGGGAATTTCACCTTTCACCATGGAAAGTGATCGGAACAAATGGATTTCAATGAAACTTGTTTAAGCACTAATAATTGTTTTATCTTTGGTGAGAATTATTGATGGGTGGAAATTAAGAGCTATTAAAAGGAATCAATTAACAAAGTGAATGTGAGATAATAATAGTAATATTTAAAATTTATGAAGTTAATGTGATGAATGTGAAATAGAAGAGAATGAAAAAGAAAAGAAAAGAGAAGAGAGAGAGAGGGAGGAAGGTGGGTGGCACGTTAATTCATTATGAAAGGAGGTTGTCACCCTCACTTTCACGATTCACACACAATGCCAAAGGCAAAAAGTGTATTCATATCCTCTCTCTCCCTTTTCCTTTCCACCATCTCTCTCTTTCACACACACACACAAAAACACAGTATCTGCCATGCATCAAATTCCATGCCCACTCTCAAAGCATGCTCCCAAAGTAAATTAAATATTCCCATCACAAACTATGCTTCATATATGAAAAAAAAAAAGTATACCATTTTATTCCGGCATAAAGATGAACCCAAGATTTTTTCACAGTTTAATCACAAGTTTTTACTTCATTTTCTGATACTTAGTAGATAGAGTTAAGTATTTAGAAGAACATGCCATAATAATATATTTGGTTGGAACCCAGTTATCTCCTATCAAAGATATCTACTATATTCTTTCTATATATAAAATGGAAACACTTTTTTAACAAGAGTATCTCTTCGTTAAGAACTAGAGATTAATGTTTGAAGAAACCAATAATTATTCAAGAGTCTAACTTTCTTACCAGATATTCTTGGAGTTTAAAAATGGAAGATCGAAATGATATACCTTAAACAAAGCAATAAGCTTTCATGCATAATTAGTTCACACAATTGAAAATTTTGTCAACGAAAGTATAATTTTTATGTATTATCAATTACTTTTTTATAATAATAATTATTATAAAAATCAATAAACTTATAATTTGTTATTCAACTATATTTATCATCAGGAAAGAATAACCTTTACTGTTGAAAAGAGTTGCAATTAATAAGTAGAAAATTGATGGCATGCTATTAATTGGTCCGGCGTTTTATTTATTTATTTGATCTAAATTCAATGGTTAATTTGAGTGAAAAAGAAGTTGGTTGGTGTAGATACTGAAACCAAGTGGAAGGCTTTACTTGGAGGAAGCAAGAAACTGGACAACCTCGTCGTTTTGCTTCTTCTTATGTTGCTCTAGCCCTTTCTTACCTTCTTTCACTCTGTTCGAGATTTGTCATAGCAACAACAACAACAATATTATTATTATTCTGATTGCACACAAAAGCATAAGAAAAAAAATATCTTTTTGCAGAAAACTCGCATTCCCCATTTCCCGCTCCTCAATTGTATGAAACCATCTTCTTCTTCGTCTCACAATGCTTCCAGCTTTTGCAATTTAGTAACCCAGTTTTTCTGAAGCAGATTTCATTTTTCTCTTTCTCGTTTCGCGAGAAAGTTGAACGAGAAATGAATAGCAGAACACGCACCACTCTTCACTCAGTGAAACCTCCTTTAAATGATTCTAAAGTAACTTCTTCTTCCTCTTCTTCTACTACATTCTTCTTTTTTATCTATTTTGGAAAACAAAAAACTTCATTTTGAAGCATAGACTAGAGCTTCTTTAACCGTTTGGGAATGATTCTTATTAACTGATGAAAAAAGGTGTGCGCTTTTGATCCAAATCTAAACTGGGTTCTTCAGCTTCTCTTCCGAAACGAATACCTTATTATTTTATTTATTTGTGTGTTTACTTTATTTAACTTTTTTGAGTTGGGGGAATTGAGTTTTATGATGATGATTTACTTATTGGTGAATGTGGAAAGCAGGGGAAGATGGAAACTGGAGGGAAGAGAACAATGGGTGGGCACAAGAATGGGCGCCGATCCAATCGAGAAAGGAAGATGGCTTTGATTCAAGATGTACTTTGAATCTTCCTTAAATCTTGTTTTCACATTGTGTTCCCTTTTTTCTGTCATCGAATTTTTTGGTTCGTTCTGCAAAATCACTAGCCCTTCATGTTTTCAAGTGCAGGTAGATAAGTTGAAGAGGAAGCTCAGACATGAAGAGAATGTTCATAGAGCTTTAGAAAGAGCATTCACTAGGCCTTTGGGATCTCTGCCTCGTCTTCCTCCTTATCTTCCTCCTTATGTTAGTTTCTCTCTCTCGTTGTTTAATCACACACACATTAAGTGCATATTTTACTTTTAATACACATTCCAAGTCAATTGGAATGGAGACATATGTAATAGGAACTGAAATGAACATAAGTCTGAATTGTTTGAACAGAAATCCAAACACCCCATCACTTTAACACGATGAGTTTGTTCATCGTATCAATCCCGATCAAGGGACTGCTTCCTTTTTCCAGCGGTCGACAAATATTAATTTCTCATGTCGAGGGATTGGTTCCTTTCGCTAGACCCAATTCCCCTTGTTTGAATTATAGTACTTACACACTATTTTTTTTTTATCATTAAAAGTTAATATAGTTTTTGTAAGTATTACTGGCATTATTTTTTAATTAGTATAAGTTTTATCTCAATTATATTTGGAATAAAGTTTTGCATTGACTTGAACTTTTGTTACTATTTTTACCGTTGTTGTGCTGATTTATGAATAAAAGGAGAGTAATGAGGAATGTGTGTGCCTGTTGTAGACATTGGAGCTGTTGGCTGAAGTAGCAGTGTTGGAGGAGGAGGTGGTTAGACTTGAAGAGCAGGTTGTGAACTTTCGTCAAGGTTTATATCAGGAAGCTGTGTACATTTCCTCCAAGAGGAATGCAGAGAATTTGAATGACCCTATTGACCAAAACACCGTCAGGAGTTCCAAGCATCAGAGATCAAAATCTATGTCTCAAAGTGAGTTCAATTCAACTATGATGGGAAGGCCTCATCCTTCTCTTGCCCGAAGTGCTTCCAGCAGAAAACTACTGTTCTCTTCTGACACTATCAATGAACACGCTGGGAAGCTAGTCCATGGAAAGCATTTGCACAGAAAACAAGATTCATTCTCATCTATCCCAGAAGAGGGAAGGGGAAAAGAGAATCGATCATTTGGTAACTTTGTGAAGGATAAACAATCACCGGAAAAGAAAACAACAACCAAAGTTACTTCTCCAATAAAGAAATCTCCGCTCAAGCAAGAATCAGCTGAGAAGTGCATGGATCACTTGAGGTTACAGGTAACTAGATGATAACCTCACAAATACCGTTTCAAAGTTATTTCAATTAGTCACTTTAGGTTTGGAACTGCTTATTTGTTATAGCTAACATAATAAGTGAATGTTTCTTCAAATTAACCTGAACCAAACATTTACTTAGTGTTTATTGTTCTGTCCATTCAACATCATTGTTTTCTGTTTTGCTTGCCCAGTTGGACTGGAGATTAGCAGACCATGAAAGGGCTCAGAGTTCTTCAAGTTCATCAGATGATAAGGTGTCAGAAGTTGATATCACACCCAATAGAGTTTCAGAGGATATTGTAAGGTGCTTGAGTAGCATTTTTGTTAGAATTGGTACATCCAAGGACAAAATTGGGGAAGCAAAAACACCTTCGCGCTCTGCATCAGCTTTCAACCAATTCAGCAAGGAAAAAGATCAACTTTGTGATCCTTATGGTATCTGTCCAGAATCAAAAACAAGAGAAGTTGGTCCATATAAAAGATTATGTGAAGTCAAAGCCTCCACTGTTGATATGAACCGGGCATCAAATGCTGTGTTTTTGATCCAAAGATTAAGGTAAGTAGTTATCGACTGCTATTAAGTGTTTTTGATTGAGGAAATTGTGGGTTATCTAATCTTGCCGAAAAATTCAGGTTCTTACTTGGGAAACTAGCTTCTGTCAACTTGAAGGGTCTTACTCATCAGGAAAAACTTGCATTCTGGATAAACATTTACAATTCCTGCATGATGAATGTAAGACACCTTTGTGCTGCTGGTTTATTGCATCTCATTAAAATGCAAGGCGGAAGAATTGGGTCTTTTAGTTCTAGATTTGAGTTGAATTTGACGTCATCTTAGGTTCTGAGAGCAAACATCTTAAACGATTTTGGTTTCAATATTGTAGGCATATCTAGAGCACGGCATCCCTGAGAGTCCAGAAATGGTTGTAGCATTAATGCAGAAGGTACATTTATTTGGGCTATATTCTCAGCATTCATTATTATTATTGTTATTATTGTTGCTGATGGTGACGTTGTTAAACTAGAATATTCAAAGCAGTGGAAGCTTTGCTAGAAAATCCTAGTCCTGAGTCCTATGGTCACCTACCAAGAAATACAATCGAGAGAAAGAAAAAAACGAAAAAAAAAAATAGTCATTGGACTCAAACTGACCATGTGTCCCTTCTGATACTATAATAGGTTCTAATAACAGCTCTGACATTAAACCATGTTCAGAATGTTCCACTGAAATTGGTTCATCAGCTAAATGATTGTAATGCTAAAGGACATTTCAAATTTAGTTCCAACTTCTTATACCTGTTTCCTACACTGTCTAAGTATGTAATGTCCTTTCTATATATCTCTCTAAATAAAATGTCCAAGTTAATTAACTAAGAAAGGCAATGCATGCTTCAGGCAACTATTGTAGTGGGGGGCCAGTTACTCAATGCAATTACACTGGAGCATTTCATCTTGAGACTGCCTTATCACCTCAAGTTTGTAAGTGCAAAAACCTTGTGCTTTCTTTTGAATTCAGTGTTCATAGAAAATAAAGTTGACTTTCCTTCATTTTTTTGGTTCCTGTGACAGACGTGTCCAAAAGCTGCAAAAAGTGATGAGGTTAAAGCACAAAGCATATTTGGCCTGGAATGGTCTGAGCCCTTAGTAACATTTGCACTTTCCTGTGGAAGTTGGTCTTCACCCGCAGTATGTTTTTCTATCTTAGTCTACAAGATAAAATTATGTGGCAACAGTTAACTGTTTTTTAGCTTTTGGGGACAGTCTAGATGAGTTTTTCCATAAACATTTCTGAAGGAG
Source organism: Vigna reflexopilosa (assembly GCA_027742785.1). Classification (NCBI taxonomy): domain Eukaryota; kingdom Viridiplantae; phylum Streptophyta; class Magnoliopsida; order Fabales; family Fabaceae; genus Vigna; species Vigna reflexopilosa. The sequence continues at coordinate 54,425,927 of CM050911.1, read as the reverse complement.
AAAAACAAGAAGGAAATGAAAAATTCACAAGTTAAAATTAGCTTACACAGTTAAAAATAAAAATTCACAAAAATTATGAGAGAGCTTCTATAGATTAACTTACACAAGTTATTTTAGTTTATGAAAAGAAAATAACTTCAATTTTCTCTTTCTGAAGTATTTATGGAAAAGTTTATCATATCCCAAATGCTTATGGAGAAGTTGGTATGTGACCAATATCATGTCTTCTGCAACCAAATTTTCTCAAATCAATTTAGATTTGAAAATTTTCTGGCACAGATTGCCATTCTCAGACGTGTTGATTCTATAGTAAGAAATCTGGAATTAATTAGTTTCACATTGCAGACAGTAATTATAAGGTTAGAAATAGAAGCTGTGATTGTAAATTTCTGCCTTATACATCAAGACGTGATTTTGGTTCTACAGGAAATAAAATCAATCACACCATAATAGCGTATTTGGAAGGTCGTTGGGAAAAAACACCCTTTGGATACGGAAGTTATAATTAGTTTACGAACATCACATCCGAAACATGAAACCAAGCCCCTTATAAGAAAGAACATAGTGTTCTTCCAATTCCACTGTTCCATTTTACATGTAGGAGTTTGACAATGCGTTCACTAGTTAAGATGCATTTCATTCACCCTTCGTTATCTCACTCAAGAAAGCATATATATTACATGCCTTTTCTATTTCCATAAATATACGTTTTTAATAAAAAAGATTTACTTTTGTTTTATTAACCAATGTGACATAGCTAAATCTTTTTTTTTTCTTTTAGGTGAGAGTTTATACAGCATCACAAGTTGATGATGAGTTAGAAGCAGCAAAGAGAGAGTATTTACAGGCTTCAGTTGGTATCACAAAATCAAACAAGTTAATAATCCCCAAGTTGTTGGACTGGTATTTACTGGACTTTGCAAAGGACTTAGAATCTTTGTTGGACTGGGTGTGTCTCCAACTACCTGACGAAATGAGAAAACAAGCAATTGAATGCCTTGAAAAAAGGGGAAGAGATTCTGTATCACAGATGGTACAAATGATGCCCTATGATTTTAGTTTCAGGTTACTTTTACACCAGTAAGTTCTGAGAAGTGTTGTTCAGGTTACTTTAGTTTGATGCGGTGGGTTTTTTGTTTGTACATTGGTGGTTCACACAGAAAGTACATAAGCCAAAACACGTAACGTTTTCTCATTTGGGAATGGGTTTTGGCATTTGGGTCATTGCTGGTTACTTATGCTTTTCGGAGATATACATAGAAATGGAGAGTTTTTAAATCTTAGACATTCATTTTGGCTGCAACTTTCTGGTTTGTAATGATATCATATGTTGCTTTAAACCCATGGCACCGAATGCCACTACACCAAATAGAACAACGTTTAACAACGTCAGCATACCATGGATTTTGGTTGGGGTAAGAATATACACAAAATTGAGCAGCGACTGAAAAAATTAATTTATGCTCAGTTTTATATTATTGTTTAATCATAAAGTTACAATTATTGATTTTTATTATAAGTATCCTAAAAGTCATATTAACTATTATAGCTAATTGTTCATCCGTATCACCACTACATAGGCATGAAGTCTCTATATATACTTCATGCATATGTAGTGATTCATTATGAGCTAGCTTGTATACATACACTCAATTATAAAAGAGTAATTTATCATTTAAAGCATACATCTTTAATTCTAAAAAACTATACGCAATTTAAAATAGGCAACAATAAAAATCAACCGATATTAGCTTTTTAAGTTGCGAGAAATTTTTAAGTATAAAACAACAATTCATCGTGTATGCTTTCATTAGTAAATAAATAAGAAATGAAATATAAGGAAAGAAAATAACTAGAACAAAAGGAAAAAAAGAAAATAAATATTTTTTTTTGTTAATTCAGAAGAAAAGAGAGCAATAATGTTTTATTAAGGAGAACTAACAAACTGTCCGATATGTCCGTTATCGATAGCCTTAAATAATTCTTCTATTCATACTGTTTTCCCTGGAAATTCAATGGTTAATCAAAGTAACATGAAAACTCAGGTTTATTTTACAAAAGACCGCTTAAGATACCTAAACAATATCTAGATCTAAACTCCAGGTTCATGATTTTTGGAATAAAAAAAAGATCCATGTTGACTGTACTCTGTTAAATATCAAATTCTCCGAGACATTATTTAATGAAAATTGTTAGATACAATAATTGTACAACTCTAATGTCCAATCGAATAAACTCAATATTTGATAAAGTTTAACTAATAAAAGAATATACTGACGTAAGTGTGTTAACAGTACTCCACTTAATAGTAATAGTTTAAAAATTAATTAAAAAATGATTAAGCTGTTGCTTTCTAAAAAGCAAGACTTAGCTAATTATATTTTCCGTGTACTAAATGATCTTCAAATCCATATCCTTATAATAATATATGATAAAACTAGTAATCGATAAACTCATTCAATCATTTCTCATCTGGTAAGCTTTCCAACAGTACATAAACACAAGTGCAACAACCCTTCCCTGGGATTTTCACATCATACTGGATAAAAATTGTCGATTTTCTCATATGCACATCAAATAAGATCCCATCTTAAATTTACATGCATAGCCGAATGTGTATACTGACCGTAAAGGACGAGAGCAATATTTACGAAATGCTCAACACAACTACATTACAGGAGAACAACACGCTCTGTAATCACAAGCAATGCATCATAGGAAAAAAGAGAGAGCCCACAATCGCATCAAAACTCGAAAACAGTGTTAGCAATAGAAGATAAACCTTACAATCTCTCCAGATGTGGTGCAATATTTGATACCTCATAGTCTCTTGTATAATTTCTCTACAAGGTTGTCTCTATTTGTAATACTTTCAGCGGGGATAGCAAAGGTCATCTATAACAAAGATTATAATCCATCTCAGACACTCAACTCAACCAAACGGAGAAGGAACTGGTCCTCCTCCGGCAAGAGCATCTGATCTCTTGATGCTTCCCATTCCGCAGACAATGCATCCAGGTGCAGTCACGGCCGAAAATTTGGCTCCACAGAGATCACAGACATCATATCCAATGGTTGACAGCCTGCTTAAGGTGGCAGCACAGAATTGTGAGGGATCTTCCAAAGGATCAATGGACTTGTTTGTCAAACCCCTCTGAACACACAGGTCGATCAGGCTTCTAAATTCCTCCTGCTTGTTTGAAGGTGCTTTAGACAACAGTAATTCTAACATTTGCTTCGAATAGGCATAATTTTGTACATCCATGTTTCTTTTGATGGCAGTTCGAATGCAATTTATTCTGTGCTTAGCTAGAAGTGGCAGGGAACCAAGATGACGTGAAAGTCTAGCCATCTCATCTTTAGCACTTATTGCACTCGGACCATGGACTTTCTGCAGACGTCCAATTTCCTGTAATAATGAAGGTAATACAATTTATCAACCATCCACTGCATTACTAAACTATAGAGTCGAAGCAATTTTGAAGGTTCATGTCTAAACAGAGAAAGTCAACATTTGTAGACTGCAAGGTTAAAGACTTTACTGCACAAGTTTACAAAAATTAGATTCAGCTTAAATAGTGTAGATAATGTTTATTTTCTGTCTTGCAGCTTAGATAAAACTAGTACCCAATCTGAACAAACAAGCTTGTGATTTGTGAACTGTGCTGTCAAATAAATAACAATAGATAAGGAAAAAAACATGACATTTTCTTTGCATATATTCAGATGAACTGCTTAGAATGTGTAGTACAGGCCTAATAAGAGTTTGGATTCAGCTGAATATGTATCAAGCATAGGAGGTGTATCATTCAAAAAGTTTGAATCAATTGGACTTAGCCCCTTTAACCTTATAATGTACAGCGTAACCTGTCTTATTTTACCCTGCTGGTACTACTTCAACTATTCAACAGGAGTCACCTGACATCAGTTACAGCACATCAGGAGTCTTAATATGGTTTTTATGCTTATGGCCTAGAGAAAAAAAAAAGAAGCTTATGTACATTTTTATAAGAGGTCCATCCTATTGTACTTGCGTTTAAAATTGAATAATTGTGTTTAGTACCCGGAGAAGAGTGACTGCTATCTTGTACTGAGCACAGATTGTTGCTTGAGCTTTTATATCGATTCCACGAGATTGTTCCTTAGCTAAGGCAAGAAAAGCTTCATCAAAGCAAGACAATGCATCTGAAAGATTATTTTGCTCCAGGTGAGCGAGTCCAGTCTTGAAACATACAGAAGCAGCAGCTCCACGGGGAACCTGTCAGAAGATTCATGAGATTTAGATTGGAAACAATGATGAAACAATGTATATGCCGGCAGGTTCAGAGAAAAGCTAATTCCCTAGTTGTGTCATTATCCAAAGAAATAATCTATCATGTTCATAAGCACACTAGGTAAATCAAGATCTTTTCTCAGGCAAATTGTACTAATTTCTTCTCCAGCAACTGAAAAATTATGACATGAAAATTAAAAAGGGTTATTCCATTTTGTTTTATCTAGACGTAAGTTCAATCCAGAACATCTAATTCTCCCATAACTACCCAATTCTTCCCTTGACACTCATGAACGAACAAATATTTCAGAGAACCATGGAACCTCGTGTCATTCAGATATCGCTGCATGTTTATTTTCTACATACCTGTCCAGGATGCACAGCAATTTGTTGAGAACCAGTTTGTGGAGGCTTCCCTGAATCGGGAGACTTTGGTGCTCCAAGTATGCTAAGATCAAGAGGTTGGCTAGAAATTTGAGCCTGAGTAGCCTGTAACTGAGAGTCAGGTATGACCACAGCCTGAGAAGAGGATCGTGGTGGGACACCACCATCAGGAAGTCCTATGGACTCGATTGAAACAACAGGTTGTTGAATGGTTTGAGGGGGAATACCACCTTGAAGACTAGCATCAGCTTCAAAAGCACCAACTTGATTAGGTGTTGTCTTAATATTTTCAACCCCTGGAGTGTACTTAGAGAGAAATGTTCCAGCAGGAGGTAATCCCGCAGCCACTTGAAGGGATGGAATTGTATTCTGAAAGAAATCCTCGGGAATAGGTCCTGCTTTAAGTCCCCCACTCACAACGCCACTAGTTGGCTGTGAAACGACTTCAGGTTGAGTCAATGTATCTGTACCAAAAATGTCACCGGGAGTTGAAACAGTTGAAGAATCTGGCACTGTAGTTGCTGGAGGCAGGGACAAAATCTGGCCAAGATCCTGGCTTCCACCAGCTGAGGACCTGGTCCTTGTAGGTGGAGCTAACGCTTCACCAAGTTTAAACTGTCTAGTGGCTTCCTTAATCTTATTCACATCCACAGTAGAAGAGGCAATTGGCTTGTCCCGTATTTTTATGTGTAACTTTTTTATTTTGGATACTCCTTCTTCATCACTACTGCTGCCATCGGCAGCAGTTCCATACATGGATTTCTTAAATTCTTCTTCTGCTTTGGCCTGTTCATCAGCAGAGGAACTGACAAGCTGTTGGTTAAGGCTTTCCAGACCCATCAATGAATCAGCTTTGGTATTACCAATCACATTCGACTGATGATTAGATACAGATTTAACAGAAGATGCTTCAGGTCCATTTATTTTATTATCATTACCTTTAGGCATGAAGACCTTAACCAAACCATCTTCTCTCACCTCTACAATATTGCCCCTTCCTTTGATTGAGCCTAAATACACACCAATATGATCTACAATAATGGATGGTATTGTACCATCATCAGTCTTCATGTATGGTGTCACCTCTGCAGCAAGCTCCCACTGAGGTATATCCTTCACAGCAGTAGGTGTTTTAATTTCCCAGTTTCCACCACCCCATTCAGGCCCTTTAGGAACCATACTCTCAGCGGCAAAGTTGGCAAATATACCTTGTGTCCATCCAGTTGATCGAACTCGTAATATCCTATCACAATATCTCCTCAATTCCGAGTCAAGACCTTCTTCTTCCAATTTCTGAGCAAGACGCCGCATGGCACTTGGATTAAGGTGGCATATAAACAGATCAAGCATACTTTCATGGTCTGCTATAACTTCAAATGTTTCTTTTGCACTATCAAATTGACCAAACCTGAAAATAACCTTCAATTAGAAAAGTAACAAACTTGTAGATCATGACATTCAAATAACTACAGCACCAGCTGCACACAAAAACATAACTTACGGAAGCTCCAAGTTCCAACATTCAAGTAGAAAATAATACTGAAATTTATTATTTAGAATTGATTGAAAATACATTCTCATATCCTCTATTTGTAACAATCTAATTCTCCTAAAAAGGGAAATAGAAAAACTAGGAAAACAAAATAAAATAAAAGATTGTATATCTATTTTTTCTAATTAGGAAAATTCTAAAGATATCTTCTCTAATTACAACACTCCCCCTCAAGTTGGTAAATGAATATCAATCATTCCCAACTTGCCTACAAGATCTTGAAATCTACCCGGAGGAAGCCCTTTTGTAAAAATATATGCTAATTGAAGTTTTGTAGGAACATGAGTTGTAATCACAAAGCCTCTGTCAAGATTATCTTTGATGAAATGTCTGTCAATCTCAATGTGTTTGGTTCTATCATGTACTGGATTATGGGCTATGCTCATGGCAGACTTATTGTCACAGTGCAGTTGCACCGGGTTCTCCACTTTGACTTTAAGATCATCCAAAATGATTTTCATCCAGAGTCCTTCACACATTCCTTGAGCAAGAGCTCGAAATTCAGCTTCTGCACTAGAACGAGAAACTCTATCTTGCTTTTTGCTTCTTCAAGTTACCAGACTATCTCCAAGAAACACACAATACCCATAAGTAGATTTTCTGTCAGTAATAGAACTTGCATAGTCAGCATTAGTATATATCTTCATAGTCAATGTGTCTTCCCTTTTGAATAATAGTCCCTTTCCTGGACTTGACTTCAAGTATTGGAGAATTTTGTCAACTGCTTGCATGTGTCTCTCTCTTGGATCATGCATAAATTGGCTCACAACACTAATTGCATAAGCAATGTCTGGTCTTGTGTGTGATAGATAGATCAATTTTCCTACCAATCTCTGATATTGGGCCTTCTCTACAGGAGCACTTTCTTCACATCCCATTCTATGATTCTGTTCTATAGGAACTGTTGAGGTTCTACATCCCAGCTTTCCTGTTTCTTTGAGGAGATCAAGTACATATTTCCTTTGGGAGATGAAAATTCCTTTCTTGGAGTAGGCAACCTCTATTCCAAGAAAATATTTGAGTTTTCCTAGGTCTTTCATTTCAAATTGAGCTGCCAATTTATCTTTTAATGCCAATTTTTCTGTTTCATCATCTCCTGCAATAATCATATCATCCACATAAACAAGTAATAGAGTGAGTTTACCTGTAGAAGAGTGCTTTATGAATAGAGTATGATCTCCTTGGCTTTGTCTGTATCCAAAGGAAACCATTGCTTTTGTAAATCTTCCAAACCATGCTCTAGGAGATTGCTTAAGACCATACAATGCTTTCTTCAGTTGGCATACCTTGTTTCTTTCATTTTTCACTTCAAAACCTGGGGGAATCTCCATGTACACTTCCTCATCTATATTTCCATGAAGAAAGGCATTCTTCACATCCAGCTGGTGTAAGTCCCATCCAAAATGGGCAGCCAAAGCGAGAATAACTCGAACTGTATTCATCTTTGCCACTGGGGCAAATGTCTCCTCATAGTCAATCCCGTATGTTTGGGTATATCCTTTTGCCACCAATCTAGTTTTATATCTTTCTATTGTCCCATCTGCCTTATGTTTCACTGTAAATATCCATTTACACCCTACTACCTTCTTGTCTCTTGGCTTATCAACAATCTCCCAAGTTGAATTTCTTTCTAATGCATTCATCTCTTCTTTCATGGCTTGATTCCAATGTTCAAGTTTCATGGCCTCTTGGATTGAGGTAGGAATTTTTGTGGCATCAATGGCAGCAATAAAACTTTTGTGCTTATCAGAGAGATTGTTAATGCAAACATAATGAGAAATAGGATATTTAGCACATGATCTTCTTCCCTTTCTCAATGCAATGGGTAAATCCTCAGTAATACTTACCTCCTCCTCATTGATATCTTCATGGATCCTCACCTCCGGATTAGACAATTTTTCTTGCTCGAGAGTCGAAGTGGGTTGTTCTCTTCTTTCATATTTTATGCCAAAAAATTTGTCTTCTTCCTCATCTTCCTCACTGTGGACTATGGTAGCTTCATTGCTCAGGTCTTGGGCATCCTGCAAAGACAAACATGGTAATGACAAGGAGAGTTCATCCACTTCAAGTGCTTTCTCTCCCTGAAGTGGTCGACTGACATAAAAGGATTGTTTCATGAAAGGTGACATCCATGGTGATAAAGACGCGACGACTCTGAGGATGATAACATTTGTACCTTTTTTTATTAGAAGGATACCCAATAAAGGCACATTTAAGAGCTTTGGGATCTAATTTACCACGGTTAGGATGATGAGAGTGAACAAAAACAACACATCCAAAGACTCGACTAGGTAGACTCGTTAGTAGGGAAGAAGAAGGAACAAAAGACAATAGAGACTTTATAGGACTAATGCCATTTAAGATACGAGTGGGTAACCTGTTGATGAGATATGTGGCAGTTACACAGCTTCTCCCTAGTAATTTTTTGGAACAGACAATTGAAAAAGAAGAGCTCTAGTTACTTCAAGAAGATGACGATTCTTTCTTTCTGCAACCCCATTTTGTTGAGGGGTATTAACACAAGATAGTTCATGAACAATACCATTATGAGACAAAAAATTGATAAATTCATGATTCACATATTCAGTACCATTATCAGACCTAATTCTTTTGATATTTTTTCCAAATTGATTTTGGACAAGATGGAAAAAATTAACAAAAATTTGAAAAACTTCGGATTTATTTTTCATAAGGTATGTCCATGTGACACGGGTACAATCGTCAATAAAGGTAACGAACCATCTGGCTCCAGAAATAGAATCTATGACAGGACCCCAAACATCAGAATGTATTAAATCAAATGGAGAAATACTCTTTATGACTAATAGGATAAGATGAACGATGGTATTTTGAAAATTGACAAATATCACAATTAAAATACTCAACAGATTCTTTGGTAAACAAGTGGGGAAGTAAGGACTTGATAAGACTGAATGAAGGGTGCCCAAGCCTTTTATGATGTAACCATATTTGGGATTTTGCCCACGTCTCAGATGTTGCTAGTTGACTCATGATTTTCGTGTTGCTTTGGTCATCAAACTCTAAAAAATACAACCCACTCTTCTCCTTAGCAGTTAAAATTGTCTTCCCCGTGGCAAGGTCCTGAAAAACACAATAAGTTGGAAGAAATGTTACTGAGCAATTTAAATCCTTTGTGAGTTTTTGCACAGAGATAAGATTGTTAGTTAATTGAGGAACATGTAAAACATCCTTCAATACAATAGATGAGTCCAAAGTTACATTCCCAGAGCCGTATATAGGTATATCCTAACCATTCGCAACTGTAATAAGTTGTTCTTTATTTCTTTTACCATATGAGTCGAAAGACACACTAAAAGGTGTCATATGATCAGTTGCACCCGAATCAAGGATCCAAATACCTTGAGACACATGATCAACAGTATTGAGGCAAATCTTACCTTTTATGGACAAAGTGCATGATCCAGAGAACTTACTTATTGATTCGTCCATTGCTTTCAAAGGAATAATTTTTACTTCAGACATCCCGTAGAACGCAACGAGGAGTCTCCAAGACGATGACGGTGTATGGGTCACACCGAGAAAAAAGGAACAGAACTTAAAAAACCAGATCTACTCAAGAAAAGGTCAAACGGGTCGTCACAAACCCTAGGAACAGACTCAGGAGTCTCCGGCGATTCTTCTGTGGCAGCGACGGCGAGTGGGTCTTGCCGGAAAAAAAAGAAGACAAACTTAAAATTCAGATCTGCTCAATACAGCCCAAACGAGTCGTCACCGACCCTAGGAATGGACTCAGGGTGCTCCGGCGACCCTGTCTGTGGCGGCTCCTCTCACGGAGCGACTTCCGGCGTTGTGGTTGTCGGAGTTGGGCGGACCTTTCTACCCTATCAATGACCCCAACCAGCGACGACGACAGCGGCGGTGGTCAGACAGTGGTGGCGACGATTGTGCAGCGGAACGGAGTTCCAAGATCGGAAGCTCTTGATACCAAGTAGAAAATAATACTGAAATTTATTATTTAGAATTGATTGAAAATACATTCTCATATCCTCTATTTGTAACAATCTAATTCTCCTAAAAAGGGAAATAGAGAAACAAGAAAACAAAATAAAATAGAAGATTGCATATCTATTTTCTCTAATTAGGAAAATTCTAAAGATATCTTCTCTAATTACAACAATTCACAAAAGAGATGCATGTCACTAGATCAAGCAACACATCTAAAGCCAGACAAAGCCAATTTGAAGCCTTATACAAGGAATTCGAGGCTATCAATAACAAAACCAAAAAATAAATCAATCTAGAAACAAAAATAAATAGAAATCATAATATAAAACCCAAACCCTTTCCAGTTCATCAATGCTACTCATCTATAGGTAACAAATGGATGGACTGAATAACAGAAAAAAGAGAAGCATGTGCAAAAAATTAAAATCAAATTTTGATGAATTTGCCTCCAAACTCATAGGCGCATGAACTGGAGTCAAATTGACACGGAATCAATGAAGATGAGGTCAATGTGGAGATGGCGACCTTGATACCACTTGATGGCTCACGGTTAGCCATGGTACTTGTGGTGATGGATGCAGCGAAAGACCGATGTTCAAGAATTGGTTTAGTGGAGGTGATCGTATATGGAGATAATGCAGATTCCTAGAGGATTAAACCTAATCTAGAGAAGGAGGCTAGAGGAAGCTTTGAGGAGAACCTCTAGTAGGTGACTCCCAACAAAAGCAAAATCTGGAGTGATTTCAACATAGTTTTACTAAATATCCAAGAGTGTCTTTACAATGGTGGAGAGCCTTCTATTTATAGGATGAAGGCTCCTCTCTACACTAACTACTTGCCCTAATTTCATGCCACAATTAACGGATCAGGTAACAAGTGGCATACGTGTTTTAAATTGACATCACGTGAGAAAAAGGAGGAAGGTGCTTCTCGAAAGAAGACCAGCATCTTGGAGGAAGAGATCAACAGCCTGGCCTGTATAGTGAACTCGGCAACCCGGTCCTGTAAGAAGAGCTTGGCAGCTCGGCTGAAACAATAGCTCAGCAACCCGGCCATGAGGAGAACCATGCAACCCGGCTTCAGGCAACTCGGCAGCTTGGTCTAGGACTGAGCTCGACAACCCACCTGAATTTCAGGGCAACTCGGCAGCTCAATCCAGGAGCTCGGCAACTCATTCCAAGAGCACGGCAGGTTGGCCTTGGAGCCCGACAACTCATCACAGGAGCCTGGCAGTTGCCCTAGGAGCCCGACAGGTCAATCGGGAAGCCTGGATGGAAAAAGGAGAACTCGGCCAGATGCAAAAAAGCTCGATTGGAAACATGTATGAGTCCGACAGCTTATCCAAAAGTACAAAATACAAAGAATATGAAAGAAAACTTATACATTTCTACATTATTTGTATATTTAGAAACAAGGAGACTAAACCCATAAGTACAAAATACAAAGAATATGAAAGAAAACTTATACGTTTCTATATTATTTGTATATTTAGAAACAAGGAGACTAAAGTTGGGCTTATCCATGGACCCATGTTGTAAGCCCTTGGGGTGATATTCATCGTATTTGTACCCTTATTATATATTTCCTTGTCATATTTATACCTGTCTCTTTACCTTAGCTAAATACAAAAATAAATCGCAAATTATAAGGTATTGAAATAAATCCTTAGAGATTATAAGGAAATGTGAAAACTTTCGTAAAAGATAATCTAAGATATTCTAAATGACTCCAAGATATCATCACCAGAATGTGAAATGAAACATTCTAAGATATTTTTCAAATTTGGATTCTCTACTGAGTTTTTTGTGTTGTCCCTCTATTGAATCTTTAAAATACATTGATGGACACTAGTTTTGATGTTTTAATATACCAACATTAGTGTATTTTAAAAGTTTAGTAGAGGGAGAATACAAAAACTGAGAATCTAGACTTATTTTTCATACATTCTAAAAAAAATAAAACCTTAACATATTAACAAAGATTAAAATCTTCAAGATATAGTTCAAGCTAATTAGGAACAAATGAAACGTACATCATAGTTCAATAATTCCTTTATGTACAACAGAAAATATCAAAAGCACAATCAAATTTCCAACTCTGCCTACCTGATACAGGCATAACCCAACTGCCTGAACCGGTGAAATAAATGAGATGTAGGGGGGCATTTTGGGTAATCTCTGGAACGCAGAAATTCATCTTTCAAAATAGATAAAGCAGTGGAAAAACGAAGAGCTTTCACAGCATAAACTCCGCGCATCACCTGTGATGAAAACACTCACCTGCTCATATGTTCAAATAAACCAAAACGAAAATGGTAAGAGCAAGGAATTATGTTGCTTACTTGAGTGAACTGTGGACCTGATTGTGACAAAGCCACGGCTAAATCTCCACAAACAGGAGAGCCTCTAGCAAGAATATCCAGAGACCTTGGTGTTATGCGCAAACTGTCAAACCTGCACTCCAGTAAAAGATTACAGTGTAAGTGTTTCAAGCTTTAATATAAATTTATGAAAAGCCGAAAAGTGTTTTTGAAGTCTACAACCCGGATTTTATACCCATTAGATACGATTCACTGTGTAGTGTGTGTGTGTCTATATATATATATATATATATATATATATATATATATATATATATATATATATATAAATTTGGTGCCACCTAAAATTTTATACAAAATACAGTGTGAAGTGTCTCATCTTTCCAAGTTACTTAAGTCATTGCTCTAGGTCATGGTCAAAACTCGGGCACTGCCTCCCCTCGTTCTAACCGCATCAACTATATGATTTTTATAATCTGTTGTAATGGTTAAGGTCTTCACCATCCTTAATCATTTTGTCTTGTGAAGGCATAGTAGGACAACAATCAGAAACCAATTAAAAAGCCAACACTAGTCACGACTCTCATCATGAACTAATATTTAAAAAAAGTGAAAGATGGTACCTAAGCCTCGACTTTTATACATATAACTTCAATAACACATAGAAATTACTAACACCATCTTGTGTTACTATTTGATTTAATTAAACCAATTTTTGGTAATAATGTTAAGAACTAAACTTTAAGCCTAACACAATTCTACAAAAACAACTTATAAAATGAGGTTTGCACTCACTTATATACTATAAAATCGTCTTATCTCTAGTCGATGTGGGACTTCCAACACACTCTCCTCAATGGTTTGATAACGGGTGAAACAATATGTCCAACAAAAAAAAAAATCTCGCTAAGATAGGTTTTATCAATGACTTTGATACCATATTAAAAAGTGGATTTAAAACCTAACTCAATCCCACAAAACCGGATTGTAAAGTGAAGTTTACACTCACTTACATACTATAAAATCGTCTAATCTCTACTCAATGTGAGACTTCCAACACTAACTTTCAACAAAATGGAAATATGCACATCAAACTGCACCTGTCAGGTAAAGTTTCCTAAATATTTCCACTATTAAAACATAAGTTGAAATTTTTTAAAAGTTTAAAGGAAGAAAAGATCGAAACCTTGATGTTATTTGGTATAATATTTCTGACAGGTCAAGCTTCTGCTCAAAACTTAGCTGCATTGTGGCAAATCCAACAAGAATTGGTTCAAGAAGACCAACAAGGCAGCTTTTGATCTCAACCCTCTTCTTCTGTCTAGGATTTATTTCCGTGGGGTTAGCAAGCAACAATCGGTCATTCAAAGAACCGACCAACACTGCACGAGAAACTCATAAATAGATCAGTATGACTGCACAAAGAAATGTATATGGTTGAAATAAATAGAATATGCTTATCAAATAATTTATGGTTACAGATTATGACATCCTAGCATGCGGCAAGAAGAATTACCCGCATAAGGCATACTGATTGAGAGGATAGGCCTAACTTTTCCATCCCAACCAAGTATACTGATAGTAGTAGCAGTAGAAAAAAGGAGGGCCGGCCCAACCCACAACAGAGATCTAAAGTGAGTATGAGTTAAGGTTTCCACAAAGAGAATATGTGACACAAAAAATTAAAATTAGGAGGGGAGAAATTTTACGAAACCCTTGGTCTATTAGTATGAAGCAGAGGCAGGGAAAAAGAGGTTCCAAGAAATCCTCCCCTTCAATAGAGAGGATGCTATGTTCCCTCCAATCCCCTTCAATAGATAAATGGTTTGTTCATGTTGTAGTGAAATAAGTATAAAGGATATTGGAGGAAGTCCCTTATCAAAATTTGCAGAAGTGGCAGCAAGTATATCAAGGGCTGCTGAAACAATAAGGACTCGCTGTGTTGTTAATATTCCAGCAACATATCCCCTAAGAGTTTCTTGCCAGTGCACCTGCCAAATTTGAAGAAACACATATTAGCACCTAGCAGAACAATGTGACAGAGCTATTTGATAATATTTCCACAAACAAGGAACCCTATAATCACCTGAAGCAAGAATGAAGGATCGAAACAATTTTTTATTTTGGATGGGTAGGGGGAGGATAGAAAAGGCTCATTAGATCTTTATTGCTCCCATTCTTACTTTAAGAAATTAGACAAGCTTAATTCAATCCCACTTAACCAATTTGTAAAGTAAGCACTATGAAAGATTTATAAGTTTTATTTAAGTCACATCTCTAGTTGTTGTGAGACTAAACCACCACTATTAAGACTGCAATTAAGACAGTGCACAAAAGAGATCACAAAGTTAACATCACTTTCTACCATTACCCCTCACCCCAAGGGCCGCCAGCTGGAGTGTGACAACTAGTAAAGTAAGCACTACCCAAGATTATAAGTTCTACTTAAATCATATCTATGGTTGATGTGGGACTATACCACTCCTATAGAGACTCCAATTAAGGCAATCCACAAAGAGGTGGAAACCACAGTAGAAGTTACTGCAGTTAACGTCACTTTCCAACACTCTCCCTCACACTTAGGACCACCAGCTGAAGTATGACAAATGTAGTTGTCCCAACAATGGATCTAAAATAATACAATTTATGATCTGGGTGAGTCAATTTTATGGTTTCTTAGAAGTTGGACTTAGAGCTTAACTCAACCCAATAATACTCACTTCAAAGGCGAGGACTGCTCAAGCCTTATGAGCTATATTTAAATCCCATCTCTAGTCAATGTGATACTAAGAGTGCCTAAGAGTTGTGTTGAATATAGTGAAAAACTATATTTGGGATTAATCTCCCTTGTGTCTTTGCATACACATAGGGTAATGTATTTATAATAATAAGAATGTGGGCTAAGCCCAAATACAAATGAATATGTAAGAATAACATATTAAGCATAGGGACTATGTTTCCCTAATTAACATAAACACAAAACCTAATATCTAACACTCCCCCTCAAGCTGGAGCATATAAATCATATGTTCCAAGCTTGTTACAAAGATAGTCAATTCTAGGTCCTTGCAAGGACTTAGTAAATATGTCTGCCAATTGGTTGCTTGAGTTAACGAACTCAGTCTTGATATCTCCGGATATGATTTTTTCTCTAATAAAATGACAATCAACTTCAATGTGCTTGGTTCTCTCATGGAAGACAGGGTTAGAGCTAATATGAAGAGCAGCTTGATTATCACATATAAGTGTCATGTGAGGGACGTCTCCAAATTTCAATTCACTAAGTAATTGTTTAAGCCACACAAGCTCGCAAGTAGCAGATGCCATAGCTCTATATTCTGCTTCTGCACTGGACCTTGCCACAACACTTTGCTTCTTACTTTTCCAAGATATCAGGTTGCCACCAATAGAGACACAATATCCAGAAGTAGACCTCCTATCAGAAGGGGAACCAGCCCAATCAGCATCTGAATAGCAAACGATTTTTGTATCGTTGTTAGGACCATATAGCAAACCTTTTCCAGGTGATCCTTTAATATACTTCAGTATGCGAACAACTGCATCCCAATGGTCTTCACATGGGGAGTTTAGAAATTGACTCACCACACTAACTGGGAAAGAAATGTCAGGACGCGTAACAGTAAGATAGTTTAATTTACCAACTAATCTTCTGTACCGTTCAGGATCTGAGAAAGGCTCCCCCTGATTTGGTAGGAGTTTGATGTTAGGATCCATAGGTGTCTCAACAGATTTACAGTTCATTAACCCTGTTTCCTCCAAGATGTCTAACGCATACTTTCTCTGAGATATGACAATACCATCATTGGATTGTGCTACTTCAATACCCAAAAAGTACCGGAGCTTGCCAAGATCTTTGGTTTGAAAATGGTGACAAAGGTGTTGTTTCATCTGAGAGATGCCAAGATAGTCGCTTCTGTGAGAACAATGTCATCGACATACACTATTAAGTAGATACATCCAGCACTTGAGTGGCGATAGAACACTGAATGATCCGCTTCACTGCGAGACATACCAAATTGTTGAACAACACAGCTGAATTTACCAAACCAGGCCCGAGGAGACTGTTTTAGGCCATATAAGGATTTGCGAAGACGACATACCAATCCAGATAACTCCCCCTGAGCAACAAAGCCGGGCGGTTGCTCCTTATAAATTTCTTCATGTAAATCACCATTAAGGAAATCATTTTTGACATCAAGTTGGTAAAGAGGCCATTGTCGAAGAGCGGCCATGGCAATGAATAGGCGAATAGAGGTCATTTTCGCCACTGGAGAAAAAGTATCACCATAATCCAAACCAAAAATCTGAGTGTATCCTTTGGCAACCAGTCGAGCCTTCAAACGATCAATTGTACCATCAGGGCCAACTTTGATAGCATACACCCACCTGCAACCAACAACAGACTTTCCAGATGGTAATTGGACAAGCTCCCAAGTTCCACTTTTCTGTAAAGCACTTAATTCATCCAGCATGGCTTGACGCCAACCAGGATGAGTTAAGGCATCACTCACAGACTTGGGAATGGACACAGAAGAAATGGATGAGAGACATGTGTAAAAAGATGGAGATAATCTGTGGTAACTAAGAACAGTATAATAGGGGGAAGGGTTACGAGTAGAGCGTATACCTTTACGGAGGGCAATAGGCAGGTCAGACTCATTTGCTGGAGCCGGAGGAGACACAGGAGGCGGCACAGGAGGTGAGTCATGAGGGAGACGAGTGCGGCGACTATAAACCTGAAGGGGTGGAGTTGAAGGACGATCCTGTGGGGAATGAGAGTCTAAAGGAGGAGAAGGATCACAGACAATAGGAATATCAACAGAAACAGGTGGAGGTACAGAACTAGAAGATAGATGTGAAAAATAAAACGAATATTCATCAAAAGTGACGTCAGCGGAGATAAAATGGCGATTGAGGGAAGGAGAAAAACACTTATAGCCCTTTTGTGAGCGTGGAAATCCTAAGAAGACACATTTGTGAGATCTAGGAGATAACTTATCAAGACCAGGACTAAAATCATGAACAAAACATGTAGACCCAAAAACTCTAAGAGGTAATGGATGTAAAGGGTCTTGAGGAAATAAGATAGAATGAGGGATTTTGTTATCTAGGACAGAAGACGACATGCGGTTTATGAGATAACATGCAGTGAGAACTGCATCACCCCAAAAACGCGATGGTACTTGACCATGGATTAGAAGTGTACGAGTTGTTTCAATAAGGTGTCTATTCTTGCGCTCAGCCACCCCATTTTGTTGAGGGGTATAGGCACATGAGGTTTGGTGAAGAATGCCATGAGAAGCCATAAAATGTTTAAATGGTTGAGAAAGGTATTCACGGCCATTATCACTGCGTAAAATGCGAATAGAAACCCCAAACTGAGTTTTTATTTCATTGAAAAAAATTTGGAAAATAGAAAACAACTCAGAACGATTCTTCATTAGAAACAACCAAGTACACCTGGAATAGTCATCAATAAATGTAACAAAATACTGAAACCCTAAAGTTGACTTAACACGACTAGGTCCCCAAATATCAGAATGAACCAATGAAAAAGGAGATGACGCTCGTTGTGAAACACTACGAGGAAAGGAACTACGAGTATGTTTACCTAACTGACAAGACTCACACGGCAAACTTGATAATTTTGACAAACTAGGAACAAGTTGCTGCAGTTTGGCAAGACTGGGATGACCTAATTGAGCATGAAGAAGGGATGGTGACTCCATGATTATGCCACATGTGGAGAAGGGCGGAGATGACATAGGCCATGAGACTCACATCCTGTGCCAATCATGTGTTTCGAACTCTGGTCCTGCAACCAAACAGAATCTTTGGTAAATGAAATAACACAATTAAGGGAACGAGTTAGACGACTTACGGACAATAAGTTAAAAGGAGACCCAGGGACATAAAGTACATGATCAATGGATATGGACAGAAAAATATGAACAGTACCAATACCACGAGAGGAGACTTTAGACCCATCAGCCATTGTTACCAAGGGTAAATTATCCGGACATGACAAGGAAGAAAACAAGGACTTGTTACCAGTGATATGATCGGTGGCGCCTGAGTCAAGGACCCAAGATCCGAGAGAGTGAGTCAGACCAACAAAAGGAGTACCTGTGAGTGTAACAGAAGCAGATGTAGTGGAACTAGAGTGCTGACGGTCCTCATACCATCTGAGAAATTCCTGAAAGAGTGCAGGATTGTCTATGCTATTTGATGAAGTAGGATGGTCTGGCTGGCGAGACAGATTCCGATCATCACGTTGGGCAGCCATGGAGAGGGAGAAACCCTAAAAATTCAATGTGCTCCGATTGACGTAACGACCACAGATCCAGAATGAGGGCAAGGAGGCGATCACGGCGGTGCTGGTCGGCGGCGGAAAGCTCCGGCGACGCGAGTGAGTTTCACCGGAAAAAAAAAGGAGCAAACCGTAAAAGTCAGATCTGCTCAAATACAGTCCAAACGAGTCGTCACCGACCCTAGGAATGGACTCAGGGGGCTCCGGCGACCCTGTCTGTGGCGGCGCCGGCGCCGGCGAGTGAGTCTTGCCAGAGGTGGGCGCGTGGGTTACACGCGCCGGTGACGGTGGCGGCGGCGGCGGCGACGATGAGGCGACGACGGCGGTGATGCGTACCGGAGACTGTAGAACAGGCTAGAACAGAACCTAAGCTCTGATACCATGTTGAATATAGTGAAAAACTATATTTGGGATTAATCTCCCTTGTGTCTTTGCATACACATAGGGTAATGTATTTATAATAATAAGAATGTGGGTTAAGCCCAAATACAAATGAATATGTAAGAATAACATATTAAGCATAGGGACTGTGTTTCCCTAATTAACATAAACACAAAACCTAATATCTAACAAGTTGCATCTTAATGGCTATAGTTTATGATGCTTAACTGAGCCTTTCTAGTCAACCTTTCCATACGTAGCCCTTCCCAAACTACGGGTGATCAAATTTCAGGCGGCTTTCCAACCTCCTAATGCCTGGAGCTATAGACCAGAAGCATTGCAAACTGGTAATATAAGCGGTCAAACAATGGATCTATAAATGTCTATACATTGAAAAATCACTCTAAATGTCTACCAGTGACAACCACCTCAAAAAGTCCTTCAGCATAACACAGAAGTATAGAAATGAACTCAAAGGCCAAAGAATGAACCACAAAATTCTAGCACTTTTTTCCAACAAAATACCCACAGAACTACAAATTGAAAACATAAAACCATTTTAGCATCTCTCTATCGGTTCCAAAAGTTCTAAAATTAACACTTGTTTGGAGATCCATGAGGCAAACCCAACCATCACCAACACATAGACTACTAAACAATTTGTTTCCCTCTTTTTCTAACTCATTTTCCAACTATTTTCACTTAACTTCAAAGATGCAGTTATGAGCAATTTGGTAACCATGATTAGAAAACACAGTCCCAAATGATACCTGAAGCACAATCTCGTTTCTTTTCAACTTAATTGACTTTTTTCCCTCACTCTTGGTTGATAAGTACTGGTCATTGGCAGTTGAAGTTGATAGACGGTACCCTTGTATGAGCTTCGCTATTCCAATTTGGTTTCCATGAGTAGCAAACATCAAAGATGAATCTACGTTCACAGAAATCACTTTCAATACTTAATGCTATTCTAATTTCAACAAGAGACAACTTTGTGTCTGTTAACGGATAGATAAATGGATTCACATATGGTTGAGATATTCAAGCACCTAATGGAGTAGAAAAGATACGATCAACTTCAGTTTCAAACATATACGGTGTTGGCCCACGAATTGAACCAACAGTTGTCTCTGCAGTTGCAGTTGGGTTCTCTTCAAAAACATTTTCATTGTCCTTAGCTTCTTGAGAGACCCCTCCTGGTAGAGTATATACACCCAATACTGTTTTGTCATCATCAAGGATTGCAAACTGATTTTCATGGGGGCCAACAAATGCTGCATCTCGACCTACAAGATGGATACTTGAATTATTAAATATGAAACACAAGACGGAAACCTGACTTAGAAAAAATTTTACTCCAGTTAGAAATACCTTTTACTGTGCTGCTTTTACTGTTTGCTACCTGTGCATCACTATTTTCCCAGTAAAGCACAACTTCATTTGTAGCACCACTAAATTCATAAACTATAAGAAATAACCGCTGTTTTTTACTGTGTATCAGGTATTTTGCTCTGTAATCCACATTTCCAGGAATCTATAGAAAAATAATGAATAACATTACAAGGATGAATTTGCCAAATTTGCATAATTTTTTGGTTGAAATATATAAATACTTCCAGCATATCAATATTATGTAAAATGAAAATCTCCACAAAAAATCACAAGTACAGAATCATGTTTGTCAAAAATATCTCTAAGTTACCGAATTATATAGCTTCCGGTAGATAGTGTCAGATCCAGAAGAAAGATTATGTGCCATAAGGTTCAGTCCATCCATATAGTATGCCCTGACAGGATAATGCAGAACTCGGTTTGCTTTACTAAAGAAATTTAGCTCCAAATGAAAAGGCTGGCAGTGCACAAATGGTGTCAGTTTATTGAACAGAAAATATAACAAATTTTTCAAAACAAACTGTTACATGAAACATGCCTCGTAAACTGGAAAGTCCTTCAGATGATGCTTGTTATCAAGAACAGTGATAAGGGGCAAGCGTGATATAGGAGAAATTTTTGCATGGCCTTCCATAAAATGCTACAAAAATATGTAAAGGTAAAATTCAGAAAAAACTGATGTAAGAAACAAAGTTGCAGACCTCTCACTTCTTTGCATAGCCTTCCATAAAATGCTACAAAAAAAAATGTTGCATTGATCTGCAGCAGATTTTCTCTGGAATACATTTTGTATAAAAATTGGGTCTGCCATAAGGACTTCAATTTCTTTTCTCCTAATTCAATTTAGAAGACATGGCTTTAGTAAAGCACTGTGATGCACCAATACATTCATCAGACCCCATCGTATCCGAAACCTTAGATACAATTAAAATATGTATCGGTAGTGTGTCAGTAATTAAAAATAAAAGAGTGCTTAATGTATGTGGAAAGAGTGTTTGTAATCCGGTATTGTGAATTCCAGTTGGCCTTTGGGTTTAACCTTATAAAAGACAACACGTACCAAGGATCCCACACCCCAACTCCTTTTTCCTAAAATACCCTCATCTATAATATTCCACTATTATATATAACTATAACTATCATGATTTTTACTTTTATATTTTTCCAAACATTAAACATACATAAAATATACAATCTTTGTGATTAATTCCATGAAATCAATTTTAGGAATTGAAATTTGAGTACCACTTAACTAAAGAACATATGTTGGTAGAAGAAACTCTCATTATATCACCACTTGTTTGTATAAAACTATAATTTATATATCAAAGTAGGCCTGCCCTGTGGTTGGCCTGCCAATCAGCTAAAATTTGGCAGGCCTGGTTAGTGTTTCTAATCTGCCAGTCTGCTTTAGCCTGCCACATCGTCGGGCTAGAGGTAGGGTGTGACGTGGCCCACCATCCATTTTTTCAAAATGTCAGACCCTGAAAATGACATGTGGAAGGAGGGACAGATGTCTCAAAATAAAGAGACTGAGCATTTTATAGAAACTTCCAAAACGCAGCTCATCTCATTATTTCTTATCTCTCTAAAAATTTTAGCCTTTGTCTTTTCTCCTCCTTCTCTCTAGATTTCTCTCATCTCACTGACGCTGTTTCACAGTTAGGTGGCGCCTAAGGCATCCTAGTGTCAAGAACTTCCATTTCCACCGATCAAAGTCTTGTTTAGAGCTGGTAAGTCTCGATCTCTGGAGTTCTTGTAGGATTCTGAAACTTTCTGACACATGCAAGCCACATTTCTGGTAGCATGTGTTCATCAGCTTCTTCTTCTTATTTCTGATCACTTTTCTGATGTTTTGGGTTGGTCTATTCTCACCAATCGGTGAATTGTAGGTTCTTAGGATTTTCTGGTGTGGTGAGCGAGTTCTGCAGTTGTTGAGCTATTCGGTCCAGTTGAGAGGTAAGGGAAGCTAGTTAATTTAATTGATTTGGTTATGATGCATGAGGACGTTGTTTGCTGGTCCTGCATGTATGGAGATTGAATGTTTGTATGCTCGGTATTGTTGGTGTGGGCTGTTAACTGTTGTGGCCGTGTGTGATTTCAGTTCTGCATAATTAACGTTACTATGCCGAGTGAATTCTGAGGAAGTGGAGTAGTGAAAAGAGGGAATTGATATCCGTTGTGGTTTCGGTTTGTAAGGATAATCTAGGTAAGTTGTTTAGGACTTGTTAGAGCCCTTGAATTACTCTAAACTGTACCAAAACTAGGAAATCTGATTTCGGTCCTTGAGTTGATGATTCTGTAGAATTGAATCTCAAATATGAGATGAAACTCTCCTCATGATGTTAGAAAGGTTTTGATATTCTTAATTAAATGTAAAGATCGGTATAATATAAGTTTTGGAGGATTAGAAGTTGGGAAAATGCAGTGAAATTGGTAAGGATTGGTGTTGATCATAAATCTGCAGTCATTTTGTAGAATTATGCAGATCGCTGAGGGTCCTTCATTGACCGTTCGGCTTCCTCTAGTGCTCGGTCTTAACTAAGTTTTGCTACTGTGGATCTTCAGTTAATGACCGACCGGTCTTGGGCTAATATTCAATTGAATATAGCATTCGGTCGTCGCAGTGCTCGGTCACGTACTAGCACTCGATCTTGGTAGTGCTCGGTCATGTACTAGCACTCGGTCTTGGTAGTGCTCAGTCATGTACTAGCACTCGGTCTCTTAGTGGTGCTCGGTCATGTACTAGCACTCGGTCTCTTAGTAGTGCTCGGTCTTGTACTAGCACTCGGTCTCTTCGTAATACTAAGTTTCGTACTTGTATTCGGTCTTAACTATGTTCGGCCTCTTATGGGTCTTACCGTTAATGACCGTTCGGTTATATTTTAGTGTTCGGCCTAAGCTATGGGTGTTCGACCTAAGCTATAGGTGTTCGGTTTAAACTATAGGTGTTCTGCCTAAGTTATAGGTGTTCGGTCTGAACCATAAGTATTCGATCTAACTTAGTTCTTGGCCTGGTTGTAGTATTCGGTCATGTTGTTGTACTCAATATCTTATAGTGGTCGACTTTTAAATAACGTTCGGCCATCTCTTCAGTCGTACCTGTTATGGACCATTCGGTCCTGTTCTTTAGGCAGTGAGAGATCGTTCGGTCTCCAATATTCACAGGGTGTTCGGTATTGTTCATATGTCTTTGGTGATTTCTGTTCGGCCTATATTTATATTTATTCCAATTGCTTTGATGGCTTATGTATGCATTAACATAATGGTGTCAAAGTGAAAGTATGATGTGATATTTGTAATATGGATGTGAAAGAGAATTTCAAGGAGGAATGTCTCGGTGGTTGGTTTCAATGTGGTAAAAGTATGAATAGGGGAAGCTTAGTCTTGGCGTTTATCCTGACATTCTAATGGTCACCGAGTCTCAAGTAAAGAATGGTGAGGCATGTGGTGAGAACAGCAGGAGGCCTGGTCGCGTGGTAGCTTGGGTTTCCATCTAACGGACTAAACTCATGTGGTAGCTTGGGTTTCCAGCTACAGTGAGGGATGAAGGGCTAACCTTGTGTGGCAGCTTGGGTTTCCAGCTATGGTAATCGTGAGGTTTTTCAGGTTACCTCCCACTAGTGCACGAACGGCCATAGCTCATATTCATACTTGTCTAGACGGTCAGAGTAAAGTGGTCGGTCATAACATGTTTATATGATATATGTATGTGTATTATATGTTTGTCTGAATTGTATGTTAACATGATTAATTAAATTACACTAGCTTACCCTTATTTCCTGTCTTGTCATGTTTTTCGTTCGGTATTCTTCTTTGCGATAATCACCCAGTGGGTGTAAGCAGAGGGAGAGATGTTTTCTCTGGAGCAGGTGCTGAGCGAGGAGTCTCCAACTTCTTAGTTTAGGATCGTTCGGTTTATAAATCGCTTGTATGACCGTTCGGTTTGTTCTTAAGTTTTGTATCAAAATTAATTATATTTTGTAAGGTTTTAATTAGTTGGTTATTTTAGGATAATTGTAAGATAATTTTCCTACTGTAAATGTTCTATTTTATTATTATGTGATGTCTCATTAATGTAGTTTCATACTACAATTTTTGGGATGTTACACAAAACAATTAAAATTAAAATAAAAACTAGTTTAAAAGATTATAACTTTTTTTGTAATATATTATTTGGAGGTAAATATTCAATAACATATTAACTTAAATCATTAACACTTACAAATTAAGTTCCAATTATTAATTATAATGGACTCATTTAACATGTAAACATAATAATCATTTTAATTTATCTAATTAAAGACATTAATTAATCATTTTAGATAATACTTATATGATTAAGTGTGTTTTAAAATAAATATATAATGGAAAAAAAAAAAAAAACAGGTGTGCAGTCCAAGATTTCTAGCTTACTTTGGCATGGCGGTCCTGCCTGCCGTGCCCCATTTTTGGCAGTTCAGGCCTTTGCTACCCTTAAATATGTATGTATATTTGAGTTTCATAAGATTAACTTGGGTAATATTTAATGATGGTTTTCAATTTTAATATGGTTTCTTAAAAAAATTATATAGTATTTAATTTATATTGTGAATTATATACATGCATAAATACATACCGATAAAATGTAATCAGCTATTACAGATTTCTTGGAAATTAACTGTTACAAAATCAAGGAAATTAGGATGATTGATTCCTAATTTTTAGGTGCTTTTATTATAATTGATTTAGTAAAATAGTATAAATACATACTGTGTGATTTGTAATAGACACATAACACATTCAGAACAGATACAATTCTATATGGCATCAGTAGCTTAGGATTTCAATCTTGGATCTTTTGTTTGGGAGAAGCAAGAAGAAAAATATAGTTGTCAAATCTAGTGGAGAAGCAGAATATTGTGTTATGGCAATAGCCACTTGTTAACTTACGTGGCTTAGGCAGCTACTACTACAACTAAAAATAGGGAACATCCATGAAACAAAGCTTATTTGTGTTAATCAAGATACACTTCACATTGCATCAAACCCGGTTTTTCATGAAAGAACCAAACATACTAAAATTGATTGTCACTTTGTTAGAAAAAAGGTGTTCTCTAGAGAAATCATTATACATTTTGTCAACTCTAGCAATCATTTTGCTGACATATTCATCAAGTCCCTTAGAGGTCTTTGGATTGAGTACATTTGTAATAAGCTTAGTGCATTGAGAGGAAGTGTTAGAATGTAATCAGCTGTTACAGATTTGTAAGAAATTAACCGTTACATAGTCTAGGAAACTAGGATTATTGATTCCTAATTATTAGGTGTTTTTATTATAATTGATTCTGTAAAATAATATAAATACATACTGTGTGGTCTACATCAAACATACTATACATTCAGAACATATACAATTCTATACATACTATAAACGTATTTGAGCATATCATAACCTACATTTTTCAAGATGACACAAATCATCATGTCAGATACATGCTGTATCCAATACTCATAGTATTCATGTATCATAGATACAAAAGCCAAACTTCTATGGCAACGGTCTACTTTTGTGGTTCTCTGGTGTCTATGGTGGCAGAGAAGGAAAGCTAGAATTTTCAAAGGCACTGTGATCTCAAGACAATTTGGAATAGGAACTTTCTTGACTAGTATGTGGTGTTTTGCCAACAACTATTTGGAGTGTTTTCTCAGTTACACATCAAGAGAGATTGACAAGCCTATTAAATGACTCAATTCTAGATGTTTCTTCTGTTATTTCTTGAAGACAACTTTTGTCTTTAGTCTTAATTCGATAACCGCACAAGATCAGTTCCATATGCAACATAAATTCCAATTCAACAACAACAATAAATAAATAAAATTAGAAACATACACTATAAAGAAAAGCCTTCCTCGCAATATCTGATATTGTAAGATGCCCTTGGCTGCAAGAAATAGTACAGATATCAACAGTGACATAAGATCCTTACGGAAAAAATAATTAAGCACAATTTAGGGAAGTATCCAACCATTGTCAAAGCTCAAACTGATAACTTATGCTTAAACTCAACAATTTTTTTACCAGAAGACTAAAGTTGGAGTGTATATAGTGACTATGAAATAATAGATTATCTTGGACCCAACAATTTGACGGGAGCAGCAACTGATCCCACCAAGTTGTCCCTAAGGTAGCATGAACAGAACAAAATAGGACCAAATGGAATGGAACACCGTCGTTTTGTTTATTTAGAACTACTTTTGGTATGCATAGAACAAAATATAACAGTGTCCTTTTTTTGCATTTGGTGCCTACTCAATAGAATAGAACACTCTTTTCAGTTACATATGTTGGGGTGCCAAAGTGAGTTAACCTGACTCATTACATGTGGGTTCACTTTTTGGTGAGCCAAATTGGTGGATTAGGTGAGTTGACTCACTTAAAAATGTCTTGTTCCATTTTATTTTATATATTTATTGCAATACAATCAAAATGGATTAACTCGACTAACTTTTGTATAACAATATAATTAAAATGGTCACCTATTTCTCTAAACATTATTATAAAGTTAGAAGTTGAAAATTGAAGTGTCATATTTTGCCAACAAATAAATTAATCATCCAAACTATTCAAGCATTATTAAACAATATTCTAGTTTTGAAAAGATCAAATTGTCAACCTATATAATTATAAGTAGTAAATAATTATAATAAAAATATGAAAATATGGTAAAAAAATACTAAAAAGTTGTTAGTGGATTACAGGTCAATTTACCTTTAACCCAACTCGAACCCACCAAGTCGGGTTCAATTTAACCTACATTTAACAAAAAAATTTTTTTTCAACCTAACCCAGTCTGAACCCATGATGAACCGGGTTTAAATCCATTTTGACATCTCTATATATATGTATCTCCATCTTATTTAAGGTTGAGTATTTAAAAATCAAATAGAATAGACACTCCTTTATGTTCCACTTTACAATGATCATCATATAATTTGAAAAGAATGTCATAGGCTATTGTAACAACTTATGCATATATGACAACAACTTAATGAAACAGGAAGAAACAAATTTAAAAGATATTATAAAAAATATTCATTAATAAAAATACTGGTTTGATTTTAGAACATAAATGCATACAACAATTGAATACAAAAATAAATACTCTAACATGTAAATATAAATGTATTAGGTAAGAGATGAGAAGTGAGCATCAACTATATTATTAAAACGGATAGTTAAGATTAAAATTCAAGAAAATAATCTTGACCATCTTTGTATGTTTGTTTGATCAAGATCTACTTCTTTTACCACATGTTGTGATAGGATATAATGTGTATGATAGAAGGAAACATATTAAGTTGTAGTAGTGAGTTAGGCTGTTAGGGTGAGTGAGGTTTCCTTTATAAAGTTAGGGAGTCGTGCTATGGAGGGGACTTTTGGATAATTTGTAGATTGAGCTTTAGCTCTTTGTGAACAGAAAACCCTTGGAGGAGAGAGTAATCTCCTATTTTGTGTTCTTTTCAGTTTATACAATAAAGAATATTACTCTTCTTTCTCTTTTCAATTCTAGATTCCTAACAAATTGGTCTCACCTATCAGATTCATTGAAGGGAGAAAGAAATGGAAGGAAGAGTCAACACGTTAGAAAGAGCAGTGGAGGAACTAAGGGAGGAAACTAGAGAAATTCATCAAGAACTCAAAGAATTGACTAAAGCTCTAGGGTGGAAAATTAGGAACCAGGATAGGAGTTCAAAAGGAAGTGAGAAATCTGTTTACAGAGCAAGAAAGGGAAGGAGTGAGATTTTTGTTGGGCATATCCTGGTTAGAGCCTATCCTAGCGATATTTGTTGTTTGTTGGACATATTATTCCACCCGATATTGGACCGCTATCGGACCACCCATTAATGTCTAGTCTCACGCTCAAGATGTATATACCTCGGCCGTGAGGGGGTGTGTTGGAAGTCACACATTGACTAGAGATAAGGCCAATTTAAAGTATATAAGTGGGTGCAAACCTCAGCTTACAAGTTGGTTTTGTGGGATTGAGTTAGGCTTAAAGTCCACTTATTAACATGATATATAGAGCCTAAGATTCTTTTGAGGAAACATATTAAGAAGTAGTTGTGAGTTAGGTTGTTAGGGTTAGTGAGGTTTCCATTATATAGTTGGGGGAGTCCTGGTATGGAGGGGACTTTTGGATAATTTTGTAGATTGTGCTTTAGCTCTTTGTGAAGGGGAAACCCTTGGAGGAGAGAGTGCTCTCCTATTTGGTATTCTTTTTCAGTTTATACAATAAAGAATACTACTCTTCTTTCTCTTTTCAATTCTGGACTCCTAACATGCTGTCACTACAATATATATATATACATATATATACACACACACACACACACACACACACACACACACACACACACATATATATATATATATATATATATATATATAGTATATGTGTGTGTGTGTAGTAAAAACAGTCCCCGTTTTAAGAATGTAAGAAATATAAATATAAGTCATACATCCATACATTATGATCAAGATTAAAAATTATTTAGTGACCATAAGACTACTTAAGAAAACTATGTGCATTTATCTTTTAATCCTAACCATTAAAACATGATTCCATGGTCTACATCTATTGTTTTCATTTTCAGAGTAGCAAGATTTTTCACTTGAGACATTCCTCCTAGATTTTGGGTTTAAGGTGTAATTTAACCTCACAAAATCAATGTAAAAGTTGAGAACTGAAAAAACTTTATAAGGACCGACAATTAACCATATCTCTATATGATACAAGATCTCAACCCCTTAAGAGCCTACATCCCAGCAGCACACTCCAGAGACATGCAGAGGTGCTTCCTCAAGTACATAAGAGCTTGCTGCCATGGGTCAGTGGTAATAATGGCTGAACCAAAAATTGTTTTGTAATTAGAAGAAATATCTATAGAATCTTCTTAATTAGAGAAAATATCTATAGAATCTTCGTAATTAGAGCAAATAAATGTATGATCTTCTAGATTATTTTTTAGTATATTGTTTCCCTATTTTCCAATTTTAGAATATTAGATTGTTACAAATAGAGAAAAGAAGAATGTAATTCACATGAATGAAAATAATAAAATCGTTATTTTTTTCAACTAATTGCACTACAGGTGTAAAACAAAAGGCAGAGGATTGAACAAGAGTAGCTCGGCAACCACAACTAAACAGAACAGTAAGTAATCTAACTGGATTTTCCATGACAGTGAGTAGAATATGTAGGGCAAACAAGATCAATCCCTTAAGATCAACCCATCTATGGAAATGATATAACCAAATTAGAGTATATAAATAGGGTGCAATTCATTCTATGAGCTTGATTTTCAAGGTGAGTCAGCCCGGAAACAATTGAAAGATGATATTATAGAGCATATCCTAGTTGTTGTTGAACATATTGAACAATCTACAGATTCTCAATCTTGCAAACTTAACACGCAACTCAAAATGTTTAGTTTACGCCATACTGACATTGGCTAATGATATGACCAACTTAGTGCATGCGTGTGTCGAACAAAACAAATCAGAAAATGTACAGTGCAGTATTTCAAATTCCACTAATTAAAGCACAATATTTCAACAACTTCAATACTACTAGATTTGTTGACCAAACCCATAAGCAGATATTGGTATCAAGTTCCCTAGAAGGATACCCAATCAAGACCAAATTCTTAAGAGTAGATATAAGCCTAAGTGGTTTAAGAATAGAATAGATATAAGCCTAAGCGGTTTAAGAAAAAGTTTTAATTCCCATTTCCCATATTCACATTATTTCCTATTTTAGAAGAGGAAATGGTGGAAACAAAAATGAACTTTGAGAACAAATTAACACATTTTGTAATTATTGAAAACATGAAACCAAACAAAATAAGCCAAATAGTTCCTTAGTCCAAACAGCATAGCATAATTAACCTTATAAAATCTGACCACCATATTCTTATAAGAGACCATTGCCATCCGTTCCTCTACATAGCTGCATGTTCTAACTTACCCTTTAAGATGATGCTCTTGTAGTTGAGATTGAAGTTGATGGTCCGCTAACACCCCAGAAGAACCCAACGCAGAAAGTTTTTCCCTTAAAACAGATGCTGCAAAGCACCTCTACCATCAGCATATCTTTAATGTTCATTATATACAAAATTAAAAGCAATTACCTGAAGATCCTCGTGCACTTTGTAAAACTGCAAAAAGTTGCTTTCTCCCTTCTCTACTGTATCTGGCCCTATTTTTTGAACTGTCGGCTATTGTCACATTCTGTTAAAACAAACACCAATTTATCTTCCACATTCACATACAAGCAAGGTATAAACAAAGTAAGGTAGCACGTAACTGCAAAAACTAGTGCTGCTAAATTAAATTTTGGATGAAACTCTAAAGATTTGATGCGTGGCAATGGATAAACTGTTTCTCCACCCTGTTGAGAAAGGATGCGAGGGATATCAATTGATTCAATAGCTGCATCATAATTTAATACATATTAGCCAAACACTTAAGAAGAGTTACAAGAATGAAGCATGACTAGTGTTATTATGTTCTCTCACTATATATCTATTAAGAGATTCTATAACTACAAGGAGAGAGGAAAAGTAGAAGCAGAAATATTCTGCATTGTAATTAAAATAAGCTATCAAAATTCAACACCAACAGGAAGTCATCAGGTTTTCAGGGTAAAGGCAGGAAGAGTCAATATAGCCAACCTGCAGGCTCAAAAAAATTAGCCTGAGTAGGAGGTCCATTAGGATTAACTGCAACACGTGTTTCCCAAACATGAAGATTTCCATCCTTAGATACAGTTACAAGTAAGCGCAACATGGGGAGCCAAGCAACTGATGTTATAGGATGAGAGCCAACTTGTTTTCTGAAATTTCAATAACAATAAATGATTACATATAATCATAACAACAAGCCTAAACTCAAATATCTACATATAAACACAGGATAATAATAAATAAGAAACCATAGGTGACAATGATACTGAGCCTCAATCATGGTACAAGAAAAAAACCAGATCATAGTAAATTACACTCACATTCCAATCATAATAGGTCTCTCAGTTGATACATCCCATACCAGAAGTGTACCTCGTCGATCCCCAATAAAAATCCATTCCAGAGTTGGATGAAAGGCAAATGCACCAGCACCAACAAGCTTTATGGTATTGTCAACTGAGTAGTAAAAACAATATAATTACAGAAAATATTAATATAAAGCATGTCTATAGGAAATGAATATGTAAGAAATCATCTTACGTTGTAGTGTGTAATGAATAGCATAGGTATGAATATTATATGCTCGAATCAAACCTTCTGCATAAGCAACATACTGTGATGGAAAAACAATCCAGTCAAATTCAAAAAGCATAGGATTGAAGTATATCATTAGCATAAGAAACTCGTCACTAAAAATGTCTTACACCAGAACAACATCACATGTATTTACAAGAAAACGTAATCTCCTAAAATGATGCATACTGAAAACATTACCAGTACGGGGAGACGAGGATGACAAGCAAGGTTGACAACAGGCTTCTTCAAGTCTGTCTTAATTTTTGTGGGTGCTCTACCACCTTCAACAGTTCCAACAACTTCATTTGTGCAAAAAAATATTTAATAGAAACAATCACCATTAGTAACCAAACTAGTACAAACATATTTGTTTAAACACATTATAAGGCATACCCAACCTGTCACACTCATTCGTTTATGAAACCCAAAGAAAACAACAGGTTGTAGTGGGGTCAAAGCCATATGAACTTCTGTATCAGAAGAAATTTGCTCTGTCTTCTTCTCTGGTGAATGTAATACACATGTTTGCTCTAAGTCAAAATCACAAGACCGTATTGTACAATCCTACAGATGTAAAAGAAACCAACAGGCATGATAAGAAGAAAAGAACTACTCAATCACAATATATAAACTATTACAGAATACAATTGACGGGCATAGCTAAAAAATAAAACAGGACTAGCAAGTGGTCTTGCTTCCCAAGACCTAAGTAACAGAAAATGAAACAAACGAAATTCATAAAAAATTGAAACGGATAAGGAAAAAAACAAAAAGTTCAAATTATTAGGAGAATCTGTTTTTAAGCCTTTTTTATATCTAAATGAGCAGTAATATTAAAATCAAAGAATAATTATAAACATTCTTTTCAGTGAAACTTCTTAATTTTAATTTTTTTTCTGGATTTCATCAAGTCAAATGCTTCATCAGTTCAGTAAGATCCAAAATTCCTAAAATGTTGTCCACACCATCCACAATACATCCATCAAGATTTTATTTGCATATTACCACCTCTACAGCAAAAAATACAGAAAATAAAATCCATTTGTGTGCAAGAGAGAAAAAATTAATGGTTCTGAACAAACCACAATCTTTTGCAAAACTACATCC
Source organism: Vigna reflexopilosa (assembly GCA_027742785.1). Lineage (NCBI taxonomy): Eukaryota > Viridiplantae > Streptophyta > Magnoliopsida > Fabales > Fabaceae > Vigna > Vigna reflexopilosa. The sequence continues at coordinate 54,392,896 of CM050911.1, read as the reverse complement.
TTCCTTCATAGTGAAAGCATGTCTACACTTTCCACTAAGAATTTCAGACACAACAAAGGGATTATTTTGAGGGAGGAATGAGAGCACATGAAAAGTTCAGGTATGGTCAACCTGGAGGATTGCAATCACAGTATGCCCACTTGTAGGACTATAAGACATTCGTACAACAGGTGCCCCAATGTCTAGAGCAGAAATCTTGCTTCCTGTTAATGCATCAAATTCTGCATACATTGAAACAAACCATCAAGTAAAACAGTTAAACCCAAATCAAGTCAACACACAGGGAAATGCATCAGGAAACAACAATAAATCCACTCAACTCAAACTCAAACAAGACTTCTAAATATGGGTAAACACTTTATTTACACAAGACAACAGATCAATTAGGATCCCGTCTAAATTTAAAAAAAGAAAAGACAATAACATATACATTACTAAACCCATATTTTCTAAAAGTAGTTGACAATGACGGCCATTCGTAACCTATAAAGCTACAAATAGTAGTTCAGTCTCTTATGACATTCTTGCACTAATCTATTTGTCCTCTAATCGGCATAAGATAAGAGGATTAGGTCTGTAAAAATCTAAGATTAATTTTCTTGCAAATCCTATTTCAGTTTCTCACTTCATTTCACAGCAATGCTTCCTGCCCTGTGAATAAGTTCTTGTGAAAATCATGCCCTCCTTCCTGACCAAATCCTTTGTTCAGACTACTGTTCATGATCAGATTAAAACCAATGATTTACTTCAGATTCAAAGATCCCTAAGTTTATCTCCTGATTGTTGTGTAATGTGGACAGCTATTTGTTCTTGCATTGTTTGGCAGCTTCAATTTTCTAGAAAAATAACTTGTGTTTTGATGAACACAGGTTTATCCCAAGAATCTTCAGCAGCCTTCTGTGCATTAATGTCAAGGATTCAATAATGCTAGGCATACTGTAAAGATTTAGCAATGTTCTGAGTTGGCTATTTTTTAGTGTATTTTATTAGAAAGATAGGCCAGAATTTTCCATGGAATCTTTAATTGAGCTCATTAGGAATCAAGAAGTTTTCTACCTTCTTTGCAGTATTGCATTTATATAGGAGTATATTTGATAGACCCTCCTCAGGTGTCTGCCATGCAATGTTGCATGTTTATCATCCCTCTTTTTTATCTTTTCGATTTTTGTGACATCTTTTTTCCTTGAGGATATTTTATCCTTTGCATTTGAATCTTTCTCAACTTTCATAATAAATCATTTGTTTATGAAAAAAACATTTGGTTCCATGTCTGCTTGTCAAACCAGACCCAACATGACCCTTGTCGGACTCATATATTACATGCATACATCCGAAATTTTAAATTTTTTCAGCAATGGTTATGTTATAATACACCGTTGACACTTTTAAAATTTGGCAATAGAAGGTAAAGGTTGAGTCTGTTTCATATTTAGCAACTTTCTTTATAAAAAGAAGAAAAAAAAAAAATATATATATATATATATATATATATATAGGATTAAATATGTTTGTAGTCCTAGAACTTTGACGTGAAATTGGAATTTGTTCCTAAAACTTTGATACATTTTGGTATTCAAACTTTAAAAATGAATGGATATAGTCCTTTCAATCCAATTATGTTAAATTTTTTTTTATGTGTCAAACACTTTTTTATACTAACATTTGAGTTGTTTACATCTTTTGACATGTTTTTGCTTCAATGTCATTTGTTGAACGCATTTGATATGTTAAAAAAAGATTAACCTAATTGGGTTAAATGAATTATATTTATTTATTTTTAAAGTTTGGAAACCAAAATGTATTAAAGTTTTGAACACGGACGAAATCCACTATCATGCCAAAATTCAGGAACTATACCACCACACCCCCCCCCCCAACACACACACACATATATATATATATATGTATATAATAGGAGTACTTTTGCCTTCATGCATAATTATTCCTTATTTACATGGCTGGGTCTATGAGGACAGGTTGATCTCAAGTTTATACTAATCTATAGCTTTATTTCTATGATTTTAAAAAATGTATTATTCATTTAATTAGAGAACATTTATTAGAAATTAAATATTTTCCCTCCCTTCCCTTTTTTTCCTCAAAAACCCCACTCCTCGGCATATGCTTATGAATTTCCTTTTGAAAGATGTAAGGAGAAATTATCTATATGTGTTCAAGAGGGCTCGGTAATAGCAAGTGTTGGGAACAAAGTTTTAAAAATAGGTGCACAACAGGAATTTTAACTGAGATGTTAAAGATCATGACAAAACCATTACACAATTTTAGACCTTTATAGGAAAATATGACATATACCAAAATATTACAAATCTAGGAGCTTGTGTTCGTTTGAGAGAGAGAAAGAGAGAAAGAATGTATGCTTCATAGTTCAAACTTGGATCCGGTAATATATGTAACATGAGGTGATAGTATCTGCTTCATAGTTCCTAACGAGGTGATTATAGATATACAGTAAAAAAGTAGTTAATTAACAACAGCTCAGGTATGACGGATCCAATCAACATAAAAAATAGTTTCTGCTGGTGCGTGCCTTCAAAAACTAAAGTTTCAATTCAAATTAAGCAGCAGGAGCATTCATCAAACAACAAATATATATATATATATATATATATATATATATGAGCGTGAGTGTCTGCTTCATAGTTCATATGTAGGTGATTGTGAATACACAGCAAAACCGTAGCTAATTACCAACTGCTCAGATGTCACGGATCAAATCAGTACACTAGATTACTTCTACTATAGTGCGCGCCTTAATAAACTAGTGCTTCAAGTGCAAGTTAAGTACCATCAAACGACCATAACAAGCACACAGTTAAACAAACTGAATTGCGTAATTACAAGGTAAACTAAGTTCCAGGAATCGAAGAGGTACGAAAAGAGATAGTGGTTGGTGTCTCACCGACGATGTAGGTTCCTATGGCTACGGCGACAAGAGTTTGGTGAGGATGGAAGCAAGCAGCGTGAGGCTGCAGAGGCCTAACGCCACGACCTACGTGGCGCAGATCCAGGTGCTGCAGCGTCGTCCACTCCATGGATCGCGTTCCCAAACCAGCAACACTACTTCACCACATTCAAATCTTGTTTACGCTTTTCGAAAACGCGAAACTGTGCTTTCCAATGCTGCAATTATCGATCTGCAATGGAGTGTGGAGAATCCAAGGAGAGATGAGCAGTGAGATCGCGGGACGGGGCGAAGTTGGGAAAAGCCTGGTGCAGAAGTTGGAGATGGTGACCAAAGGAGAGGAGAGAAAGAAAAATGTTTTGATTTTCATACGGGGTCAAGCGGATTTCCTTACCGGGCCTGATCCTGTCGGCTGCTGGAGTAAGGACTTTTCTTTCTGCACCCCTTAAATTAAGGAATACCATTTTACCTTTATAAATTATAATAAAATAGGTCAAGTCTTCACTTCATCTTCTTCCTTTTATGTCCCCATCCAAAACTTTCTTCATTTTCATTTTTTTTTTATTATAGTTATTTTCAATAAAGAGATTGTGAATAAGGTTGAAAAATTATTGATACTATGTTGAAAGAAAAAAAAGAAGAAGAAAATATAGTAGTTGAAATTAGTGATGAAAATTATTACATGAAATTACAAAATTATAAAAAATATGAAATTATGAAATTATATAGTTATTAAATTATAAAACTATAAAATTATAAAATTATAAAATTATAGAATTATAAAATTATAAAATTATAAAATATGAAGCTATAAAATTATAAATTCTAAAATATAAAATTATAAACTTATAAAATAACATGGGACAACTAAGCAAAATTATGAAATAAGATTTGATTCATCTCATCCCTTTAAAAAAATATCAACTCTGTTGAAAAGTTTAATTTTTGTAAAAAAATATTGGAAAAACATATCCAAATTTATCATAAAAATAAAATTTAACTATACCTATTTCAAAGTACATTATATTGAATGAACATTATCATTGTATATAACACCGAATCATTATCAAAATAGACTACATAATTGGAATAATAGGAATAGAAACTATCCTATTTTTCCATGTAGCGCAACAAGGGAAGAGAATGACCATAAAAAAGAGTAAGTATAAAAACTTAGGTTTGTTTTAAGGTTAGAAAAGTGCGTAAAACAATTATAATAATAAAAATATTTTGAACTAAAATAATGATTAAGGATATTTTATAAATAAAAGTAATATATAATTAATTTTGAATTGTTGTTATATTATTTTGTTTTTTCTCCTGGGTGTGGTTTGTCCCCTATGGAAATGAATTGAATTGTAGGATTAATTATTTAACATGTTAATAAAGAAAGAAAGGCAAATGAGGAAAGAAAGAATATTGGTGGAATGTGATGAAAATGACAAGTCGTGGATGAAAATAATATTTCCTCTTTATTATTTTATTTTTCTTCTTACTTTACTAATAGTGCACTAAACCAGAAAGCATTCCAACACGCATTGCATCGTGGTGTGGCTTAAAATTACGAGAACTCGGATTCCAAATTCGCATGATTGCCAAAAAGGAAGAAAAGGAAACATGTCTGAAGGGACCGTAGCTTCAATGTAGTATCAATTTGTTCCTCTGATGTGATCTCAGTACCTATGAATAATAAGTTATAGCAACAATGATCTTAGATATTTCTATTTTTTTCATGTGTTTCAAGTTTTAACGTAGGATGTGCCGATCTCTGGAACAGCTTACTGAGTGAGTTGTGTTTTTTTTTTTCAGATTACTTCGGAGGCAAAAGCATAATCATTGAATGCTTGTCTTTTTCAGTACCATGGATTCTGAATACTGGTCCATAATGTTATTATTATTCTCAGTGCCAAATAAAAGCATGAAATCTTAAAATATCAATCTTAAATATAAATTTAAGTCTTCACCTCATAAAATTAGTTTATAAAATAATATTAGTAAATAATACATTGTATTAATATAAACTCTAATTCATTATTTTCATATTATATTAATAAGCAAATTTGAAATTTAACTTTTATGCTGCAATCATGCTGCACCAGATTCAGTGTGGCCTAAGGTAAATTACTATTCTATTTCGTAATAATAAATATCATTAAAAATTTAGTAAATAAAAAAAAAATAAGTTGAACTCACGAAAAGTTTAAAATTGTTCTTAAATATTAATGGAGTCTGAAAGAGATTACCACAAGCAATGTAAATAAAATGCAAATGAGTCAGCTTTACACGTTTTGTATAAATTTCTCTTTTAGGTTTAAGTTTGCGTTGTAAAAGTTTATTTTCATTTGATTGCAAGCTTAATTGTAGAAAAACTTATATCCAACTGCACCTGAGAAGCACCCTAATTTAGTGGTTATGATTTTGAGGTTGTTTGTTACCCTTTTTAGTCCTTTAAAACTTGAAAGGTCAATGCAGAAAAAGCACAGTTTTATGGTCAAAATAGAATTATATATGTGTAGACAATAACAGAGGGCAGGTGTGTGGAATCTTATTCCTGTTGGGCTACCTAAAATTCCATCTTTATGGATAAACGGGTATCTGTAGCAATTCTGCGGATATATCTGAAAAATTAAAATGCCCTTTGAAAATAAACATGTGATTTTTTTAACATTTGATAATAATATTTATTTTACAATAACTTAGCTTAACTATTTAACGGTATTATAAATATTACATATAATATATAAATTTAATTATATTTTACTTTTTTTAATATTGCTGGAATTTAAACATCTCATGAATATAAACGTGAGAAGATGAAAATGTCAACTCTAAGGATCATTAAGAACAAAGGAATATAAGTTCACTTAATGCTTTTTTCCCTTTTTTTTTCACTTTCAAATAATTCACATTACCATTTTTTCTTGGAGAGTAAAATATGGTATAAAATATCAATTTTAACTTGTGCTTTTACAATCTCACAGAATCTATTACTTGAATTTGAAGTTTGAGTTAGTTACTTCTTAATCTTTTTATGAAATCACTTAGTTGTCATTCTGATTGATTTAGTTTGGTGTATGTTATTCTGTAGAATATATGAGAGATGAACTTATTAGTTTCCATGTTCTTTGTGATTTGTACAAGATTTTCAAAGGTGATTTCTTTAAATTTTTTGTGTGAATCCAATTAAATGTAATTACTTTTTATGATTGCGGAGTTTGTTTTATTGCACTAAAAAATAAATTTGGTATAGTAGAGGAATGAAATTTGAGATGATGTGAAAATAAGAAGTTAATATTTTTTTTTTAAAGTTGTAACGTCATTTTTCCACCTTTATACTTTACAAAGTTTACATTTTCCCTTAATTTGACGTTTTAAATTACATGGTACGTGTTTATCAAATATTAGAATATGCGAAGTCATGTGGTTTGTAGCACTAAAAGGGACTTGTTTCTTTGGATCAGATCTATAGTTAAATGTAACAGTGTTAGAGTTTGAGGAAAATATTTTTTTGTTTAATAAAAAAGGAAATTATACTATATGAAACAACAATCAACAAAAAAAAATGGGTAACAATGAATTTAAAAACAAAGAAAAAGTGGTTGTAGAGGTCATCACCCCTGTAATGCCAATTGGAGAAAAATATTTTCTCAAAGGAGACAAAGAGATAGATAAGGTTAAAAAGGAGGCTATATAAGCAATAGTAAAGAGAATGATACTAGAGAAGAGTCATATCATACACATGTCTTTATTGAATGAATCTTTCTTCTTATATGTGAGTTTTGACGTACTTTTTTATTCTTTACATTACTTATCACGTGACCCTCACACTTAACTAATTCTTCCATTCTCTTTGTATCTTTCTTCACAAGTGTTACAATACTTCCCTCCTTAACAACAACTTTGTCCTCAAAGTTGAAATTTGGATAAGATGTTTGTATTTCTTCCAAATCTTCCCATGAGTTGTCAGCTGAACTTAATGAATCTCATTTCACCAGTCATTGTTCAATTTTCTTTTCCATTTCTGACAATTGCTCATGAATCTAGGATGTTGTCTGGTTGTATTAGAGGTCTAAACTCATTTGTAATAAGTGGTAATGGGAAGTATTGTTGATGCTGATCTCTATGAAATTCTTTTAGTAAAAAGATAAGAAAAATCGAATGTGCTTTGTTGATTCAAGTAGTAATAGTTTGAAAGCAACCTGACCAATCTTTTCAATGACTTTAAACCAAAATACCTCAGACTTAGTTTATGATTCCTCCTTAACACCACATAATGTTGTCTATAAGGTTGTAGCTTGACCAAGTCTAAGTCTCCCACTTCTAATGGAACCTCTCTTATCTTTTTATATGTTTGGCTCTTCATGTAATTTTGAGATTTATGTAGTTTGGCCTTCAACTTGTTCAACAAGGCATCACGTGATTTTAGGCTATCCTGTTGATGGGTTCTCTTAATTTATCTATACTAGATGAGTGATGGTAGAGACTTACCATAAACAACTTGATAATGAAACATGTCCATACTATGGTGGAATGCAAAATTGTACTAATATTATGCCCATGGAATCATCTTAAACCAATTCTTAGGATAATCAAATACGTAACATCTTAGATACATCTCTAAGATTTTATTGAGATTTTCTGTTTACCATCTAACTAAGAATGATATGAATAGTTCATTGTCAATTTGATGTCTTGTGAACTGAATAAATATGTTCAAAAGAAACTAATAAACACACTATCATGTCATAAACAATTGACTTGGAAAAACCATATCATTTGACAATATTTTGGATGAATGCTTCAACCGACATTTTTCTAACCATCAAGTCAAATTTTAACTTTGCAATTATTAGAGGTGGTGATCAAACTTAATACTCCTAGGATTTTTTAACCATCCATATACACTATAAAATAATAAAGGTTATATTATACATTTAAAACTATTAAATTATCAAAACATTCACATTACAATATAATAATACAGTGTATAATTAGAACTTATATATTCCGAAATCAAGTTAGTCATAAAATATTAAAATACTCCATTTTTAATATTAAACTATATATTATAAACTAACACACACGTTTAAAATATAAGCAAAATGTAAACTATAAAATTTGTTTTAATTTTATCAAGTTAAAACAAAAACAAAATAAAGATAAAATGATAAATTTTAACTTTATTTTATTAATTACTGATTCTTTAAAACGTCACACAACCCAGTCTACATGAACTTTTTTAAAAAGTAACTTTTATATTTAAATATATAATTTAAAGTATAAAATCTTAAGGAATCATACATACCCATAAGATTTACTTCTCTTATGAATGATCAATCATGATCCAAAACTGCTGCACGTGTTTGGATATAATGAAAACAATAAAAAATATTATTTGAATTCTCGTTAAAAAAGAATTAATATTTTTGTTTAATAAGATCGTGTGTTGTGTTTTTACCATGTCATTGCTATAAATTACTCCAGCAACCACTAGACCTTATGCACATACAAGTTGAGCGATAATATTCTTCTTCCCTCAATCATATCAACAAAAATCAAAGTTTTGGGTCAAGGGAATTGGGAATTGATGCTGTTTATAATATATTCATTCAATTGATAAAAATTGTATACACTTGAATTTAGAATTATCTATTTGATTTGAAATTGATGTGAATGAAATACGGGAAGTATGTTTTTAAATTTTGAATAAATTTATTTATATTTAAATTTTTAATATATTTTAATGATTAAAATAAATAAATATAATATTTTAATATATATCAAACAAACATAATAATGGTAAAACAATATATCCAGATAATAAAAATAAACTTTAATAATATGATAAATTTTAAATTTAATTGAATTTTATAAAATTGATTTATAAAATGAATTTTACACCTAAATTATATATTCAAAAATTACTTTTATCTTTAATAGTGAATTTTCAACATACAACTCATATATTTCTCATTTTATCTATCTACATGAATGAATCGATAAAAATTACTAATGGTTTATTTCGTAATGAATACAATCTGTTAAAATATATATATATATATATATATATATATATATATATATATATATATTTCAAAATAAACGAATTTGTTCTAAAGATAATCTATAAAAAGTTAACAAAGTACTATTTTCTAACCATAGGATTTATTGGTGATAGAAATTATATCATTGACATAGAATACAAACAGAACTGAATATATATAGTAAAATCAAATTTAATATCCCTATGTTTTAAGCACAAGAGTTTACTGAGTATATTTAATTTGTTCACCAACTTTTGAAGAAGCTGAGTTCCTTTTGATTCTCTCTCTGCACTGTAATTCTTTTTCAAAATTTCCTAAATATACCATCACAAAAATACTCAAACTTAATATACCAAATTATTCCTATTTTAGTATCAAACATTTTCTTACATCATTTAGAAATTAAGATTTTCGGATATAACAAAGATGTTAAAAAAATACCTAATCTGCTTATAGAATGTAATAAGTTATAGAATTAATAAGCATAGAAATGAATACCTTGTGAATGTTGGATAATATACTTGAGTCGTCGTGTTTGTCCAAGTTGTATGATAATATTTGTATGGAGCGAGGGCATGAACCGACAGTTCACATAACCGATACTTTCAGCGAAGTAGTATTGTCTTTGAGTTACAAGACATGAATGATGTTCTGTTGTGAATAATTATTGAACAGGAACCCCGTGTCTGCAACTAAACACCACATCTGCAATGTTCCTGTCACAGCTGGAACCGCAAGTGGTGAGGAATCACTTACTTAATTTACCAACTTCTAATTATCTCTGTAGTTAGCAAACAACATTTCAAACCAAATAATAACAATAATAAATGTAAATAAAAAATGTTATAATATAAATAATAATTTAAGTAACAGTTGAGAAGAAGTGAATTTTAAACTTAATTTAACCAAACAATATTGAAAATAAATTTTTTACTTATTTATATATTTATTTATATGAATTAATTTATTTTTAATTGATGTAGAACTTTTAATATATCTCATTTAAGTTAATACATTAATGAATAATTATTTGTGAATAATAATCATTTATGGATGAAACAATAAATTCAATAAAATAAGTTTCATTGTGTATAATAAGTTTTAACTTTTAATAATATGTTAAAGACTAGATTTTAAACTAATTCAATTCCATATAAAATAAAATTTAAAATTATTTATATATTATGAATTGATTTTATTAATTCAAAAATTAAAAACTAATGGTATCAAAATTTATTATTTGTTAAATTTATTATTTCACCCACTTACTATTAAATTAATTATTAATATCTAATCTTATATGTATTATATATTCAATAATATGTTAAAAATATGATATCAACCACAAATAAAATCTATTTAATGAATTTAAATATCATCTTATAAAATAATTTTATGGAATTAAATTAAATAAGATTATAAAAAAGAAAGAAATATTTCTCTTTAAAAATATTCTCCCGTACTAGTTACTCGTGACTCGTATCATGATAAATACAATAGGAGTACATCTTCCTTCAGTGTCTTCGTATCAATGATTTAGTACTGGAATATATTAGAATCAAAATTTGAATAAAAAGAAGAGGATTGTTTCTCTCACAAATAAGAAAAATTAAAAAATAATATTTCTGGTTCTCTTTAGTTTTTGCATAAAAAAGCATAATAATATTTGGAAATGAGATGTAAGAAAAGATTTTGACATAATATATTTGTAGGTGTTTGGTTGTTTGGTGTGAGATTGAATGAGAGCATGGAGTGAAAATGAAGATGGAAAGGGAGAGGGTTGTGTGTAGAAAAAAGCAGTAATATTTGTGGTTAGGAATGGGGCAAGTGACGTTGAGAGGAAGTAGTAGTGAAAGATGGGTAAGCGAATGCTGGTTGTAAGGGAGGCAATGATTCAGACACAACCACTACTACTCATCATCTTCACTCCACTCCACTGCTTAAATATCTCACTCATTCATTCCACCAAACCAAACCCTTCCACAATATAATATTCCTTTAAACTTCCATTTCTTAACCCATTCTCATACAGAGATGCGAAACATGGCCAGCTCCGCTTCTTCACGAGGCATTGCTGCCATCGTCGGTGTCGGTCCCAACCTCGGCCTCTCCATCGCTCGCAAGTTCGCTCACGAGGGCTACACCGTCGCCATCCTCGCTCGTGACCTGGGTTCGTAACCACTTTTATTCTCATATCTTATGCTACCATAGATGCAAATGAACTAAGTAATTAACTTAAGTACAGGGAGGTTGTCGAGATTCGCGGACGAAATAGCTAGGGAAGAGAAGGCGCAGGTTTTCGCCATAAGAATAGACTGTTCCGATTCCCGAAGCGTGAGAGAGGCATTCGAGGGAGTGCTGTCTCTGGGATTCGTCGAAATTCTCGTCTACAATGCATACCAACCCCTATCTTCTTACCCCACCTCCTTCCAAGACCTTCGTATCGATTCCTTCCACAAATCTCTCGCCGTTTCTTCTGTCGGTGCCTTCCACTGCGCTCAACAGGTACCTACCTTTCTATCCATCCCTCCATCGATTAATCTGTACTCACTGTGTTTTTCTTTCATCGCGTTGATTCATGAACTTTATATAAGGTGCTGCCCGGCATGGTTGAAAGAGGAAAGGGAACCCTTCTCTTCACGGGTTGTTCCACTTCTCTCAACGGCATTGCTGGATACTCCGAACTATGTAAATACCAATTATATATCTTTTTTTCTTTTTGCATTCTTCTTCTTCTTCTAGTGTAATTAAATTGAGTTGAATTAATTGAATTTGTGAGAACACTGGACCCAATGGGGGAGATGAGACAGGCTGTGGGAAATTCGCTTTGAGAGCACTATCGCAATGTTTGGCCAAGGAATTTCAGCCCCAGGGAGTGCACGTAGCTCATGTTATCATCGACGGCCTTATTGGCCCACCCAGGTTCCTTTCTTTTCTTTACATACACACACCTTTATTTTCTTTTGGCAGCATTGCATACTAATTCTTCCATTTCCTATATATTCATACCAAAATATAAAAAAAAATAGGCAATCCTTACTCTGGAAAGTATAGTATATATAGGTTTGCTAGGTAGATAGATATATATAGTCTGGAAAAGGCTTGATAACATGGGATGTAGCAGCTCAACTATGATTGTTTGGTTAATTTCTGATATTTGGAAAGGTTACACATATAATCCTTTTAATAACTAATGTGTTTACAAATTACACTGCTTAAAACTAAGAAACGATGTTAAAGGAAGTTGAGGTATTGACGGATGAATTTGCATGTTGTGGGGCAGAGGAGGAACATTGACGACGTCATTGCAGAGGGGTAATTCATCGGGGGAGCAAAGCAGTGGAGTAGTGGGAGGAGGAGGTGAGAGTACAATGGACCCGGACGCACTGGCTCAAACCTTCTGGCACTTGCACGTCCAGGACCGGAACGCATGGACCCAGGAGATGGATCTTCGTTCCCCTTCTGTCAGATTCTTCTAGTCACTCCTATTAATTTCATGTCCCCCTCAATTATTTCTTTTGCACTCTCCTCTCCTACACTATAGTGTTCAGTGTCAATCATTTTTCATATATGATTTTCCAATCACCTGTTGGGGGGGCATCTCGGTGTGTTTGTTTTGCTAGCTAGCTACCTAAATGATGTGTACAGAGATTATAGGTTGTGTCGTTAATTTGGGGGAGTTAAGTAATTACTGTTTTTATTGTAGAGATTGAGAAAGAAAAGAAAAAACAAGATGAAGAAAATGATGTATTATATTAGTATATGATGTCAACATCCCTTTGTGTGCTAATTTGGTTTTGGATTGTTCTCTTTTGTCAGAATATATTTGTCATTTACAAAATCGTGGTTAATGAGTAATTTGTCCATTATGGGTCGAGTTGTTTAGGATGGGAGGTATGGGTCCCAGGTGTGGAAAAGTTAAGGGTTGGGATTGGGACATGATTGCATGGATAATAGCAGGAATTCGTGTTCTAATTTTGGACACAAAAAAACTGTGTACGAACGGACTTGGTTGAACCTGATAAAGTATAAGAATTAAAGGTTGTTGAAGTGGTGTTATTTTATTTTGAGGGTAGTCTTTAGAAGAAGAATTATGTGAATGCAGAGAGAATTGTTTGGTTTATGCAAGTGTGTGTAAGAATGAATAAAAAAAAGTGGGAAAAAGCAAGGTGTTGAATTGATTTTCCAAAAAGAATTGAAATGAATTGGTGATGGGTGAAAAAGGCGAGTGAAGAATTGGGGTAGCAGTTGCATTGACAGCTAGAAGGAATAGGAATAGGAATAGGAATAGGAACAGTAGTTGATGACGAGAAGCAGGGTTCCACCACATGAAATGGTTGGTGATGATGCGCGTTGCATGATTGGAGATGCTTTTGTATGTTTGCAGAAGCATATGATATGATGATTGGTAAGGTAGCTGTGAATCATGTCATATGCCAGGTCCCCAACTCGTATCTGAAAAGTTTAATTACAGCAACGTGTCATGCCACTCTCTCCACAATACCCTCATTAATGCTGCTGTTGACTTCTCAACTTCTCACACTATCAAATATATAAAATATCCACAACCACAAAACAAAATTAAACCCTAAACTTCCTCTCAAACTATAAATATTACTTCAAATCAAACATTAAGGTCTTGTTGCCACATCTTTCGTTAACGTCAAACACTCCCCGTCTAGGCCATACCATACCCAAAATCTTCGCAATTCTTTGCGATTAATTACGGGGAGACAATTGTCGGATCATCGCCGCTCTATTATTGAGATCGATGGAGAGGCGTGAATTTTGTGTGATGGTAGTGATTTTCATATCATATTAATTAGACACTACTGATAGTGATTTAACTTTATTATATCCGGATTTTATCTATTTTATATCTTGAAATAATCAGAATTTGTGAGTGAAGATACAATATTATAATTAATTATGTCTCATATTACTGATTATTGATTATGGTTTGTTTTATTTTCAGTATTATAATAATAAATAACTCAAATAAATTATTACGGAAATATATCTTGCTTTCTCTCTAACACATGAACACTATAACTCTTACTTGCTGCATACGAAGGGCTTGAGATCATACCCGTCAACCGTCAGTGTCCAACAATATCTCTATCCAATCAAGTTTAATGTTCTATACTTCTGATGAATATCACCTTTGTCATTTTTGGGGTAATTTTTTTAAATGACTGCCTTAATCCATCAATTTCCGGGGACTCGAGTTGGACTATTTTTTGTAATTTAATTGTTCATGAGACGAGTCAAACAAGATCATTTTAAAATTTAATTAAAGTAAATCGGAATAAACGATCGAACGAGATGCATTAACCTATTCTAACAAATGTGTTTACTTGACAATGAACTCTCGTGATACAAAAAATATATATTTATAATAATTCAGAGTGAAATATAAATATGAAATTACAAATAATTAAAATATTTTTTATTGATAAAATAGAACAATACCACGGAAAGATATAATAAACTAAGTATGCCTTATATCTCAAATTTTGAAAAATTTGTTGTAAATAATACTTCAAGTCATACTAAATACTTATTTAAAAAAATAGTTTTTTTTCCCCTTAAATCGAACTGGTAGCTATAGTTAGATAACTTATTTAATGTAACCACAAGTTCAACCTCAAGAAAAATCAGTGAAAGAATAAAAAAATAAAAAAAAAGCTAAACCAGTTTAGTCGAAAGATATTTTACAACTAATTATTTTACATTTTTCTATTAAAGCTAAAAATTGATCTAAAATATTAGCTATTTTAATTTTATTCTACTTATAGACTTATTACAATTATAAATATTTTTCAAATTTTAATTTAAATATGATAACATATTCTGTTTTAATTTTTATTTGTATTTTAAATGTTAAAATCTATAAATTTATGTTTTAGAGTTCAGTTTTTAAAGATTACAATATTATATTTTCTAATATTATTTAATTATCCTTATAGCTTTATTGATATCGGTCTGATCATGATTGATCTCAGAAATTAGAATAATTGTCTTTATTGATTCAATGAGTGAATTTAAAAACATTAGTTATTAATATCTTCAAACCTACATGTTAAATAATTTGTAAAATATAGGAACATATAATTGTTTATTTGAAATATGCGGAGAAACCTAATTGAAATTGATGTAACTTATTAAGATTCTTATATTTTTTTTGGTCGTCTTCTCTGAAACAATAAATTTTAATAATGAAACAATTTCTCGTATGATAAAAAGAATGAAAGAAATTAATTTTTAAAATAGGAAAAAGAATAAATACAGTTTATAATTCAATGTTTTATAACTAGCTTAGTGTGTTTTCGTATAAAACATTTTAACATGTAAAAAAATATTTTTGGAGGAAGATTATTGAATATGAAAGCAAGAAATACACTTAGCCTTTTCTCACTAAACTAGTTCCAAATTAAAAAAAAAAAAATGGGTAGTACCTAAAACTAAAATAGTACACAAAAATAAACTTAAATTAAAAGAAAAAAACTAACATAAATAATGTATAAGGAAATATCAGTGTCAACCTTAAATTACATGAGCATTTTGCTTGAAATTTCAATTAATAAATATTTAAAGTATATCGATGAGGTATCTTGTAAACAGTTTTTTTACTTCACAAATTGTTTGTTTTTATCAGATCTTTATCTATTAATTCTCTTTCGTTTTTCCGGTACTTGTCTTCTACAAAATGAACTAGTGTTGTGTTTATAGGAATATGTTAATAATTATGGGCTTTTACTTGAATGAGTTTGGATATGGGCTCATTGATCTGTGGTGATGTGTAGCTAGTTTTGGTTAAGTTACATGGTTCATCAATATCTTCAGTAAACACAGATGTCAATAAGCATTACCAGATTATAATTCATAACACTTAACCCATGACTGAAGGCATACGTCTATCAGTAGACGATGCTTGGTCTTTGTTTGGGGGCACTCGACACTCGGCACCCGACACTTGGCGCTCAATACTTGGTACTCAGCATGTAGCCTATTGTAGTTAATCTTTTGGTGGATAGATGCTGACCTTTAATAAGCAATCCTCGGTCTTCAGTAGACAACTACAACCTTTACAAAGTAATGGATGTTCGATAATCAATATGCAATCTCTATTGGCTACAAGGTAGCCAGTATTTGGTAGTCGAGGTGCAAGGTATGTTAAGCAATCAATTGTCTTAGAGATTATTATTAACACTGTCATAAGATCTTCAACCACGTAATATACTAGTCTGAAGTGTTTCAATATCTTGAAATGCAAAGTGTTTAAGTGAAAGAGTAGTAATAGATTTTTAGTTAAGTTGTGGAATCATTTTACAACTGAAAAAAAAAATATTATTTTGGGTCGTAACCTATATGTTTCCTAGAAACTATATATTAACTTTGCATGCACACCACATTCTGAATTAGATAAAAACGAAGAAAATAATTGAGTGGACAATAGTTGGTACTAAAATAATGATATTTATTACCAACTTTCTTTCCTTTTCCATACTAAACTTGAATAATTGAGTTTCTTTTAAAAGTAAACGGTTTAAAATAATTTTGAGAAAGTCAAAAAGTTTAAAATAGAATATCAGAACTCTGGCAACATATACCAACACACAACACAAATGGTGATAGAGAAATGACAATATATGTGAGAGCCCCATGCTACACTCAAGAAAATAGTTCTTCATAATGAATCCACTTGAGTGGAAAGAATTTACTTCAATTCTCTTATTGTTATAATATGTTATCTATAATTCTTATCCTAAAAAGCCCTTTCAAGTGATGGATATATTTTGAGAGATGATCATAATTTTTTTAAGAAAGAATCATAAAGAAACCATAACACTAATTAAAAAAAATTAATATTTTCACATAAGTAATTGATATTACTTAAAATTAATGAGTTATTTTCTTTATGTTGTTTAATTTTTTTTATCTTACTTAATGTGAAATTTAGATTCAAATTTAAATTTTCAACCAATTCCAACATATATATTAACAAAACAATGCATTCGAGGAATGTAAGACCAAAAAAAAAAAAAAATAAATAATATATCTATTTTAATAAATAGAAGTAAATTTTAGCATTTTTATTAGTAATAATAATTAAAATGCTAAAAAAAAAAACATATATAATAATAATAATAATAAATAAATAAAAATATATATAATGATTACAAAAGACAAACAACTTTCATAAGTGGAGATTAATGGGAGCAATTTTTGGTAATGGAACATTAAATATTATTTTTATAAAATAATATGTTAATAAAATATTAAAATAATAATAATAAAAAAAACTAAATAGTAATAATAATAATTACAAAAGACAAACAACTTTCACAAGTGGAGATTAATGGGAGCAACTTTTGATAATGGAGCATTAAATATTATTTTTATAAAATAATATTTTAATAAAATATTAAAATAATAATAATAAAAAAACTAAATAGTAATAATAATAATTACAAAAGACAAACAACTTTCACAAGTGGAAATTAAGGGGGAACAACTTTTGGTAATGGAACATTTAATATTATTTTTATAAAATAATATTTTAATAATAATAATAATAATAATAATAAAAAAAAAAAACTAAATAGTGTCAAACTTTAGCCTATAAATAGTCATAAGGGAGATGGCTAAAAAAATTGCACCAAAAACCCTTAGAATTTTGAGAGAAGAGTGTGAGAAGAAATCCTTGTTGCATTTGGGAGATTCTGGAAGTTTTCAGGAACAAATTCTAAGCAAGAGATCTTCAAGAGGTAAGGGGAGCTAGTTATGTTTCCTTGATTTGCTTGTACGATGTGTATGTGTGTTGCATTCTGAAATGGTATGTTGTTTGTGCTTAAGTTAAGTTTTTGGTAACTTAAGTTGCATGTTATGAACTGTTGAAAGCGTGAATCTGTGAAATTATTCACAATTATGTTGTGGACCTCTCTGGTTTCAAGGTTTAGATTACCCTAGTTACTTTCATGCTTATGTTTTAATTGAATTTTAATGCATTGTTGAATTGTTTATTGTACTTTGATGTATGATTGTTGGAATGTTAGTAAATTGAAAGTATGTACATATGAAGGTTATGATTGGTGTTGAATGTAACAACTATGGTACGTTGAAAATTTAAAGAGGATTATGATTACAAAGTGATGAAAGTACGATTCAAGTGGTAAACCAAGTTCCATCTGTGTAGAATCTCTTGGTGAGATTCTTAGTGTTTTAGAATGAAAGTAGGAGCTCAGTCTTGGGGGTCTTCCTGACGCTCCAATGGTCTTTCTTCTCACGTAGAGAGGACTGAACCATGTGGTGAGGAGTAGCAGGAGGTCTTAGTCTTGGAGGCTTCCATCATGCTCCAGGGCGCGGACTAACCTCGTGAGTGTGGCCAGGGCGGGGGAGCCCAAGGCGGGGGAGCCTAAGTATCACAAGCCACCACGGGTGCATGACCCGCCATAGCTCGACTCTCATTCTAAAGTCCGGACGAGTCAAGTCTAGTGTTCAACATGTTAGGATACCTGTCTTAATCTGTTTTGATTTGAGAATAACTCTTGTAGATTCTATGCTTAACATGATGCATGTTTTTTTTTATATAATTAGCTCACCCTTGCTTGCTTGTGTTTGCTGCCATGTTTGCGTATGTTTTTCTTTTGCAATGATCATCCACTTGGATGTGAGCAGAGGAGAATGAGGTTTCCTTGGAGACAGCGTTGGAAGGAAATAGAGATGCTGCAGCTTAGTTCTCTAGGCTTTATGCCATTTGAACTCAAGTTATTTTGAAGACTCTTGTTATATTTCAAGTTTTAAATTCCTAGCATTTTATAGGAGGACTATGATACTCCAATTCTAAATTCCTGTACGGATTAAGGAGGACTGTAATCCTAATTACTCTTGACTGCTTTCCAATATTATGCATGATGACGTCTTATTTATATATTCCTCTTCTATATAATTGGGACGTCACATTTATGGTATCAGAGCAGTTTCTATCCTTAGGAAATCTCATAGGTTGTGTGTGCGCCTTGCTTCTGCTTGTGTACTCTTAGCACATCTAGGCAATTGTTTTGCCTCTTTGAATCTGATTGACGGTCTCTTTTCTCTGTGTAACCAGAACAATGGCGCCTAGGCCTCCTCCACCTCCTCCTCCTCAGCCAGAGCCTTCAGAGAACACCTTAAGGCTGGAGGCTATACTTGAGGCAATGCAACGCCAAAATAATGCCTTGCTGCAGCAAAACACTATCGCTCTACAGAATTTAGAAGCTGCAAGGGTGGCCGCTGAGAATGCAAGGGTGTCAGCGGACAATGCAAGGATGGAGACTGATAACACCCAAAGACAACTCATGGATATGCTGGCTAAAGGTGTACCCACTCCCGGTACTTCCTCTTCTGCTGCTCCAATTCAGGAGTGGACTTTGGAGAGCTTTCTCCAACATCATCCCACCAGGTTCACTGGCAAATGCAGCCCTGACGAGGCCGATCACTGGTTCCAGGACATGGAACGAATTTATGAAGCAAAAGGGTGTCCAGATGAGAGGAAGCTGGCCTACACCCAATACTTGATGACAGGAGAGGCTGGACATTGGTGGAACAGTGTGAAGACAATTTTGGAGAGGAACAGGACTCCTATCACTTGGGAGTTGTTCAGAACCAAATTCTACACGGAGTACTTCCCTGACAGCGTCAGATTTGCTAAGGAAGTGGAGTTTCTTGAGCTGGCACAGGGAAACAGGTCGGTGTCTGAGTATGCAAATCGCTTTAAACATCTACTCCGCTTTAACACCATGGCGGTAGATGAGGAGTGGCAATGCCGGAAGTTTGAAAATGGCTTGAGGAAAGATATAAAGTTAATGGTGAAGGGGCTGCGTATCCGAGAGTTCTCCGCCTTAGTGGAGATGGCTCGTGACCTGGAGAAGACCAAGGGAGAGCCAGAAGGACCTCAGATACACCAGAGCCAACCACTGAGGGTTGGTGGACCAGTGATATCCAGAGGTGGTTCCAGTTCTAGGAGGACCCCTTTCTCTAGACCTACTCCTTCTGGGTCCAGGGGTTCTTCCTCTCAGTCATCAGGACATTCCAGCTTTGCTAGCCCCGTGAGATGCTTTAGGTGTGGAGGACCACACTTTCAGTCTGTTTGCCCTCAGCTAAACGGGTACAAGAAGTGCAACGTTTGTGGGCGTGAAGGACATTATGGCCGAGACTGTCCTACAACCAGGAGGACAGGACCACAGCCACGCCAGACTGGGATAGCCATTCAGAGAGGTGGTGTCAGACCACAGGCTACAGGGAGAGTTTATGCTTTGACAGGAGCTGAGGCAGCTAGTGCAGGTAACCTGATTGTCAGTAGTTGTTTGTTATTTGGAGCCCTGTGTGTGACCTTGTTTGATTCGGGGGCGACACACTCTTTTGTGTCTGAGGCTTGTGTGGAGAAGCTCGGTCTAGTTGTCAGAGAGCTTCCGTGGGATCTGGTGGTGTCTACACCAGCAGCTGGGTTAGTTAGGACATCTAATGTGTGCTCCAGATGTCCTATTGAGGTAGAGGGGCACAGGTTCAAAGTGAACCTTATTTGCTTACCTCTACAGGGGCTAGAGGTAATCCTAGGCATGGATTGGTTATCCTCCAATCGTATTCTTCTAGATTGTGGGGGAAAGAAGTTGATATTTCCCAATGAAGGCGAGAACATGCCATTGTCACTCGGTGTGTTAAGGCAAGACCTTATAGAGGGCGCTTGCTGTTTCTTAATCATGTCTTACATGGACGGGGTTCAAGACTTTGACCTTTCAACTCATGAAGACCAGAATGTAGATGTTCGGGTGGTGAACGACTTCCTAGATGTGTTCCCTGAGGAAGTCCCCGGTCTACCTCCTCCTAGAGAGGTAGAGTTCTCTATAGACTTGGTCTCAGGAGCAGGACCGATTTCTATAGCCCCTTATAGGATGGCGCCGACAGAGTTAGCGGAGTTGAAGAAGCAAATTGAGGAACTGTTAGAGAAGAAATTCATTAGACCCAGTGTTTCACCCTGGGGTGCACCAGTTTTGTTAGTGAAGAAGAAAGATGGTAGTTCAAGACTATGTGTTGACTATCGGCAGTTAAATAAGCTCACTATCAAGAACAAATATCCATTGCCGAGGATAGATGATTTAATGGATCAACTACACGGAGCTACAGTGTTCTCCAAGATAGACCTGCGGTCAGGTTATCACCAAATCTTGGTGAAAGCTGATGATGTTCAGAAGACAGCTTTCAGGTCTAGGTATGGCCACTACGAATATGTAGTTATGCCCTTCGGTGTGACTAATGCTCCAGCCATCTTCATGGACTACATGAACCGGATATTCAGACCATTCTTGGATAAGTTTGTTGTAGTCTTCATAGACGACATTCTTGTTTATTCCAAGACTCGAGAAGAGCACGATGATCACTTGAGGACAGTGCTTGGGGTGTTGAGGGAGAGAAAGCTGTATGCCAAGCTATCTAAGTGCGAGTTCTGGATGGAAGAGGTCAATTTCTTGGGACATGTTATATCAGCTGGTGGAATTGCGGTTGATCCAACCAAAGTACAAGCCGTGATGGAGTGGGAAAGGCCAAAGACAGTCACTGAGGTCAGGAGTTTTGTAGGCTTGGCGGGCTATTATCGCCGCTTTATTGAGAACTTTGCCAGGATAGTAGCCCCATTGACTCAGTTGACCAGGAAAGATCAGCCTTTTGTTTGGACTGAAAAGTGTGAAACCAGCTTCCAAGAGCTTAAGCAAAGGTTGACAAGCGCCCCAGTGCTAGTTATTCCAGACACAGGTAGACCCTTTGAGGTTTATTGTGACGCCTCTCATCAAGGGTTGGGATGCGTACTGATGCAAGAAAAGAGGGTAGTTGCTTATGCATCAAGACAACTTAAGGTGCATGAGAAGAACTACCCCACTCATGACTTAGAGTTAGCTGCGGTGGTCTTTGCCTTAAAGATTTGGAGGCATTATTTATATGGCGCCCAATTCCAAGTGTTTAGCGACCACAAGAGCTTAAAGTATCTCTTTGACCAAAAAGAGTTAAACATGAGGCAAAGGAGATGGATGGAATTTCTCAAAGACTACGATTTTGAGCTTTTATACCATCCTGGGAAGGCGAATGTAGTGGCAGATGCCTTGAGCAGGAAGACAGTGCACATGTCCGCTTTAATGGTAAGAGAGCTTAAATTGGTAGAGAGCTTCAGAGATTTGGAACTCCAGGTTGAAGTTGAACCAGACAGCATTATCTGTAGTAAATTGGTGATATCTTGTGGCTTGTTAGAGCGCATTAAAGAGGGGCAGTTGTTAGACCCCGAACTTCAAACGTCCATAGCTCTAATTGGTACTGAGAAAGGGAAGGACTTCAACACAGGGACGGATGGTCTCTTGCGGTTCAGAGGTAGGACTTGTGTTCCTAATGATGGAGAATTAAAGAGACTATTACTTGAAGAAGGACACCGTAGTCGTTTCAATATACACCCAGGTATGACAAAAATGTACCAAGATCTCAAGAAGTCATTCTGGTGGTCTGGTATGAAGAAAGACGTAGCTCAGTTTGTTGCTTCCTGCCTAACTTGTCAGAAGGCTAAAGTGGAACATCAGAGACCTGGGGGTCTGTTGCAGCCATTGGAGATTCCGGAGTGGAAATGGGATAGCATAGCCATGGACTTTGTTACCCATTTACCACGCACTTTCAGGAAGCATGATGCTATATGGGTTATAGTGGACAGATTGACCAAGAGCGCCCACTTCTTGGCAATCGACTTGAGAATGTCTATGACAAAATTGGCACAGTTATATGTTAAGGAGATTGTGAGGCTTCATGGAGTACCTTCCAGTATTGTGTCAGATAGAGACCCTCGCTTCACTTCCAGGTTTTGGCAAACACTTCAGAGTGAGATGGGAAGCAGGTTGCAGATGAGCTCCGCTTATCATCCCCAGACAGATGGTCAGTCAGAGAGAACGATTCAATCATTAGAGGACTTGTTGAGGACGTGTATATTGGATCATTTGGGAGTATGGGATGAGGTGTTGCCATTGGTAGAGTTCACTTATAATAACAGCTATCAGGCCAGTATAGGTATGGCTCCATTTGAGGCTTTGTATGGAAGACGCTGCAGAACACCCTTGTGTTGGTTCCAAGATGGAGAAGCAGTATTAACGGGGCCAGAACTTGTACAACAGACCACGGAGAAAGTAAAGCTCATTAAAGAAAGGATGAAGGCATCTCAGAGTAGACAGAAATCATACACTGATCAGAGGCGCAGATTTTTGGAATTTGCAGTTGGGGACCATGTGTTCCTTCGGGTGACTCCTACTACTGGCGTAGGAAGAGCCATTCGAGCTAGGAAATTGTCTCCTAGGTACCTGGGTCCTTATCAGATCCTGAGGCGTATAGGACCAGTTGCGTATGAGATAGCCCTGCCACCTCAGCTAGCTAATCTCCACCCAGTCTTTCATGTTTCTCAGCTTCGAAAGTATGTCCCCGACCCTTCTCACGTGTTGGAAGCTGACACTGTACAAGTCAAGGAAGATCTCTCTATAGAGATGCAACCAGTTAAAGTAGATGAGAGGCTAGCCAAACGACCAGACGGGAAAGCTACTAGGCTGATCAAAGTCATATGGGACAACAGAACCGGCGATTCTACCTGGGAGAAGGAGGAAGAAATGAAGAAGGCATATCCTCACTTATTTTCTGATAAGTCCTAATTTTCGAGGACGAAAATTTTTGTTGTTGGGGAGAATGTAAGACCCAAAAAAAATAAATAAATAATATAAAATAATATAATATATCTATTTTAATAAATAGAAGTAAATTTTAGCATTTTTATTAGTAATAATAATTAAAATGCTAAAAAAAAAAACATATATAATAATAATAATAATAAATAAATAAAAATATATATAATGATTACAAAAGACAAACAACTTTCATAAGTGGAGATTAATGGGAGCAATTTTTGGTAATGGAACATTAAATATTATTTTTATAAAATAATATGTTAATAAAATATTAAAATAATAATAATAAAAAAACTAAATAGTAATAATAATAATTACAAAAGACAAACAACTTTCACAAGTGGAGATTAATGGGAGCAACTTTTGATAATGGAGCATTAAATATTATTTTTATAAAATAATATTTTAATAAAATATTAAAATAATAATAATAAAAAAACTAAATAGTAATAATAATAATTACAAAAGACAAACAACTTTCACAAGTGGAAATTAAGGGGGAACAACTTTTGGTAATGGAACATTTAATATTATTTTTATAAAATAATATTTTAATAATAATAATAATAATAATAATAATAATAAAAAAACTAAATAGTGTCAAACTTTAGCCTATAAATAGTCATAAGGGAGATGGCTAAAAAAATTGCACCAAAAACCCTTAGAATTTTGAGAGAAGAGTGTGAGAAGAAATCCTTGTTGCATTTGGGAGATTCTGGAAGTTTTCAGGAACAAATTCTAAGCAAGAGATCTTCAAGAGGTAAGGGGAGCTAGTTATGTTTCCTTGATTTGCTTGTACGATGTGTATGTGTGTTGCATTCTGAAATGGTATGTTGTTTGTGCTTAAGTTAAGTTTTTGGTAACTTAAGTTGCATGTTATGAACTGTTGAAAGCGTGAATCTGTGAAATTATTCACAATTATGTTGTGGACCTCTCTGGTTTCAAGGTTTAGATTACCCTAGTTACTTTCATGCTTATGTTTTAATTGAATTTTAATGCATTGTTGAATTGTTTATTGTACTTTGATGTATGATTGTTGGAATGTTAGTAAATTGAAAGTATGTACATATGAAGGTTATGATTGGTGTTGAATGTAACAACTATGGTACGTTGAAAATTTAAAGAGGATTATGATTACAAAGTGATGAAAGTACGATTCAAGTGGTAAACCAAGTTCCATCTGTGTAGAATCTCTTGGTGAGATTCTTAGTGTTTTAGAATGAAAGTAGGAGCTCAGTCTTGGGGGTCTTCCTGACGCTCCAATGGTCTTTCTTCTCACGTAGAGAGGACTGAACCATGTGGTGAGGAGTAGCAGGAGGTCTTAGTCTTGGAGGCTTCCATCATGCTCCAGGGCGCGGACTAACCTCGTGAGTGTGCCAGGGCGGGGGAGCCCAAGGCGGGGGAGCCTAAGTATCACAAGCCACCACGGGTGCATGACCCGCCATAGCTCGACTCTCATTCTAAAGTCCGGACGAGTCAAGTCTAGTGTTCAACATGTTAGGATACCTGTCTTAATCTGTTTTGATTTGAGAATAACTCTTGTAGATTCTATGCTTAACATGATGCATGTTTTTTTTTATATAATTAGCTCACCCTTGCTTGCTTGTGTTTGCTGCCATGTTTGCGTATGTTTTTCTTTTGCAATGATCATCCACTTGGATGTGAGCAGAGGAGAATGAGGTTTCCTTGGAGACAGCGTTGGAAGGAAATAGAGATGCTGCAGCTTAGTTCTCTAGGCTTTATGCCATTTGAACTCAAGTTATTTTGAAGACTCTTGTTATATTTCAAGTTTTAAATTCCTAGCATTTTATAGGAGGACTATGATACTCCAATTCTAAATTCCTGTACGGATTAAGGAGGACTGTAATCCTAATTACTCTTGACTGCTTTCCAATATTATGCATGATGACGTCTTATTTATATATTCCTCTTCTATATAATTGGGACGTCACAAGGAGTGTCTCTACAAATTTTTATTTAAAATAAAAATAAAACATATGATTATTTTAGCTATTATAGACAATTTAAATTAAACTATTAAAACTTATTTCATAAATAGAAATAAAAGAATATATTGAAAGATTTTGATGGTTAAAAATACCTCAAATTAATTCATATTTTTTGAAAGACTAAAAATATATATCAGTACATCATTATGTAGGCTGTTTTGTTTTGTATTTTTTTCCAATGATTAGATTCATATCCAGAACTTTCTTGAGGAGATTTATCTCTAACAAAGAAATAATTAAATTTCACATGATATTTATAAGAAATTTAATATATTTTATTATAAGTAAAAAAAAATATTATATATTAGAAAAAAAGATAAAATATTATCTTTATAATTAAATATTACAATTGAAGATACTAAATCTAAAACAGAGTTAAAATATTAGGAGAATCATATACATAATATAGTAAAAGAATCATAAAAATGGAATGGTTACGATCCCTTAGGCCCTCTGATTCCCTTCAAAGCCCTTTCTATGGTCAAAAGATACTGTAACAAAATTGTACAAATGTATGCAAAAAGATTTAGTTACTAGTATATGAAATTTCTAGTTCAATACAACATCGAAAAGAAATTGTAGCGTAAAAATGTACGAGAGAGAGATAAGAAGAATGGAGGAAAAAATAAATATGATAAAAAGATGTTAATGAAAAGTGTGTATTCAACTATAGGACCACACTTTACAGTATTTGCAAAAATAAAGAAGAAGAAAGGATGCAATGAGAAAGCTTTATGAGTTGGAGCTGAGAATAAATTAAAACCATCAACACACTCAAATAATGCATTGAGGGGACCATTCCAGTAATCCTTTATTGCAGAAGAACAAAACAAGAGGAAGATATTTAACATTCTCATCACAGTATGGTCTACATCAATTACTTACAATTATGGGAACCAGCTAATATATATAATAAATAAATATATATATATATATATACACACACACACATTAATATATAGCAAAACCATGATTCTGAAACTGCAAAGCAACCAAAATGTTCAAGTTAACTAGTCGTCTTTTGTCAACTTGATTCTTTGTGAAAGGACTGAAACAAATGGTGAGGTAAAGGGCTTACCACTGTTATAGGTTTGAAAACTGAATCTGAGTCCGAATGTCATCAACTGTCACATTATTCATTATAATGTCTAAGAGTTTATGATTGATTTTGGCTTAAATTAATATAAACAAGTCCACATAATCGTATTTTTCTTAAGGACCTTCATCTCATGCAATATTAAGTGCTTAACTCAAGTATGAAACTTTATTCATAAATTTAGAGAAAATATCGTAATATCTATATAAATGAATTCACAAAATCATATGATTTTTTCCAACTAAAATTTTTATTTTCTATGTATTATTTAATACAAATAGATGAAGAACTCAACTTAGCTTTCTTATAAAAAAAAAGATAAATCTCAATGATGATAATACATATCAACCTGATTTCTTGTGGTCATGAGTCAAAGATCTTAAACATTTCTAAAATAATTAGAGTTGCATCATCTTCTTTTTAATGTCAATGAAAAAATTCTTATGTGTTTCTACACTACTTTTGAGATAAGAAAATAAATAAATAAATAAATATATATATATATATATATATATATTTTTTTTTTTCTTTTTTGTTTATCACATATACAATAACAGTAACCTTACGATCAACTACTTCAATTTAATTGTAATAAAAATACATGTCCTACCAATACAAAATTTCTAACATTATATTCTCATTGTAGCATATAAAATTTGTAACTTCTTATCCAATAATCATAAAATTAGAAAAGAAAATGCTTAATTTTTAGGAAGTGAATTTTGTGCGATGAACCAATATTCGTAACAAGGATAGTTTTATGAATTTCGCATAAAACTTATAATTTTAGGTTTAGATGAATTGCATTTATGAAATAAATAGAAGAAAACTTACATAATTTACTCACTGATAAAAAAAACTTCATCTGCATGTTTATGATAATGATAAAAAATAAAAGGTGATGTTTAGAGGCATAGGGTTCTATATGGACCATATCCATGCAAAGTACAGTACTGTTTATCCAATCAATTTTAGGTATGGGATATAACTTGCTTACTTGCTTCCTTCCAAATGGATCACATTGTGAAACTCAATCAAATGAGTACCGTATATTATAATATATTTTTTTTCTCTCTCATGAAAAATAATTTTGTTTAGAATTATGATTGCTTAGTAGAACAAAATTGGGTAAAATGAGTTCTGATTTAATCGTAATTTTTGTTTTTGTATTTTTTTAAATCCTTAATTTTTATTTTTATTTTCAGAATTCCAGTCATTTAATATTTAATTATTATGTTTGTTTAAGTTTTAGTTTAAAAAATATTTTAAATCTCTCTCAATCTATACTTAGTGATAAGGTGAAGCAGTGCTATTTTTTTTCTGTTATATTAAAAAGTCATGAATGAGTATTAAAGGTTCTCACTCAATCTCACCATGTCATAAACTAATAAAAATTTACTAATAATTGAAAATTAAAAGAAAATTAGGAGAGACTATTTATTCGTGCTTGGAAGTGAACAGTGTCACCGATGCATTTTTTTGTATCTGGAATTAAGTTCTTAATTTCATTTCATTGATGAATTTCAATCTGATTAAAAATTGAAATATAAAATGCAAAGGTAGTTTTAATACTTTAGTCAGTGAGGATTTTAAAACTATTAGACATAATTATTAATATGATGCTTCAGCTAGCAACTCAATATTAGAACCAACATACTTAGGATCATTAGATGAAACCTAGAGTTCTAAAAAGAATTTCGTTCAACTCAAGCAATGCAATGAATTCGGTTTGAGCTTGGACATGAATGATACCCCTTGGTTGTGAATCTCAAAAACATGTTAGAATATCAAGAATAAGATGATCTACAATAACCACAAAACATTAACACCTGCACCTTAAACATAATACAACTTTACAGTGGAAAACATAATTTAATGCCTGTAGAAGCAAGTTTTACTCCGGCTTCAAGTGTAGAGGGGCTCCAGTATAAAACAAGGGACAGAATCCCAGATGATTTATGTTGAGTATAATTCAACAGTGGAAGATATCCTTTACTGTGATGTGTGGACCAGTTTGATTGGTCAGGTTGATTATCATGACTATAACGTTTGGATCTTTCCATGGCACTAAACATGCTAGTGAGGTTTTGCAAGACTTCGTGATGGACCATGCAATAACTTAACAAATCCAAGGAAGCTCAACTTTCCATCAGTGTGCCTAATCCAGTCGTGAAGAACAGCATGAACAGGGACAGATGGACCAAGCCCAAGCTCCTGATTATTCAGTCAAAACGACACATGAGAGAAATGAAATGTGTTTCCTAACTTAAAGAAGCTACTTGTCGATAAATTCAAACCCAAACTAGAACATAACACAATTACTAATAAAAGGAAAAAGTTCTTTTAACAACTATTTTTTGACAAGTTTTTTACAACGGTTACGTGATAGCTTGTGATTGGTTCGTTTTAAATATTTTTTTAAACATAATTTCAAACAGACCAATAAAATGATGATACGTGTCCAGTTGTAAAAATGTTGTTAAAAATAGTTGTCAAGATCCCTAATAAAAGAAAGCAACATAGTATGCTTTACATTTATCCTTTACTAATTTAGAGAATACTATGTTACTAGAAAACATAACAAACTAAAGTAGGGGGAGACTGTTAGATATCTTCACTAACAAAATAGTTAATACAGTAAGATTATCCATATAATGAATCCAAATTATTTAAAGTTACAGTCAAATCAAACATACCGAAGCTAGTTCCTCAATGACTATAGCTCTGTTTCCATCCTTTTCAAAAAGTTCATAGGCACAGCGTGCATGTTGCTCCCACCGGTCAAGTGCTTCAAGCTGATGAACACTAAGTGCAGCTGCGCAGAACTCATCAAAAGCCATCCTTCTATATTGCAATGCATTAAGCTTGCACACAGAATAATTTGTATCAACAACCAATATATTCACAAAATAGCATTTGAATCATATATATATAGGCATTCCAAAGCTAAATCAAACCACTTACTGATGCCAGGAAATCTAGAATGCGTGATTCCTTCATGGCATCTGTAGCATTTTTCATTAAGGCCTGACCAGCTCAAATTATAAGATTTCAAAACATCATTCTCTTAATATAGTATATAAAAAGAGCCGGAAAGAAACCAACCGCTTTGATATTTTCCAAGCTAATGGTGTTAGTTTTGTTTGGCTCTAAAAGTGCAAACTGCTCCTTCAAATGCTGCAGCTCTTCGGTAGCCAATGTCTTAGACAAAGCCTGTTCCAATGCACACCATATATATAGCTAGTAAGTTCTTGGGAAGCATACAGGAAGTTTGATCAACAAAAGCAATGGGGAACACCGGAACAGTACCAAAGAAAATAATTAGAGAGAAAAAAATACTTAAAAAAAAATACTCAAGAAGGCACACCTAGCAGGTCTAAAGAGAAAACTCTACATATATAGATTTTGGATAGAGAATCAGATCTTATGGATGTCTAAGTTTTACCTCGACAGTTATAAATAGAAACAATGCATAAGTAGAGTTTTTATAGGAACTGTGGTATTATGGTATGTTTGAATCTCAAGTACCATGGAATGTTGGGTGAAGACTGAGTATTTGTTTCTCTCCTCTCACCAACTGGGGTTTCCTAGCTTTTGAGTGATTATCAAGTGGTATAGAACCAATTTAGTCACTAGGAAAGGTTATCTATAATGGGTTTTAACTAACGAGGAAGTTGAGTGAAGTGTTAACAAGTATCGTAGAATGAAAGTCGTTGAGACGTCGATTTGTTGGTGGAGTACTCAAGTTTTTAGTTTCTTCAAATACTTGGGTGCTTATCAAAATATTTTACTATCTTTAACTTCTAACTTCCAAATAGAATTTCATCAGTTCACTAAATTTGAGTACATCTAGTTGGAATTGCAAAACAAAATTCTACTGGCTGATTACTCAGATTATTCACGCAACAATAAACTCAACCTGATTTTAAAGCAATTTCAGAAATATACATACTCTTAAAGCTGCTTTTCGTAGAGAGGAGGAACGCATGTATGTCTTCATGAGCTTGAACACTAGAATATCCAGAGGCAGTTTTACGTCCTTATAATTTTTAATCCATGGATGACCTGCAGTATAAACCTGTAAGGAACATAATAGAGTACAAGAAAAATGAATACCCTGAAGTGATAGATGAGAAACTCACTCAATGCCTGCGCTGCAGTCATTCTTTTCCTTGGATCTTTATTTAGAAGTCTCTTAACAAAATCCTTTGCCTCATCTGATAGAGAAGGCCATGGAGGTTCATCAAAACTTGGAGTAGCTCTCAATACAGCACGGAATATCCCAGATTCAGTCCGTGCCCAAAATGGACGACTGCCACATAGTAAAATATAAGCAATCACACCAACACTCCAGACATCAGCCTCTGTACTGTAAGCTCTATGCAAAACTTCAGGAGCCACATAGTATGCACTACCAACAATGTCATTAAGCCTTTCATCTGTAAGGCGGTGAAAAACTATAATTTTAACCCAAACTGAAGTGGACTGAAAAACAGGCAGAATGCATAAAAGGACTCCAAAAATACCTGGTTTGACAAAATCCGACAATCCAAAGTCAATGGCCTTCAGCTCAGAGTTCTCTTCTTTTGATGTGAATAAGAAATTCTGACCCAGAAATAACCCGCCGTTAGAAGTCATGCTCGATAAGATTTGATAAGACAAAGCCAAATAACCAAACTAAACATAAACACGACCATTCCACTAAGTAGGATATCGGATAACATGTCCTTATGTTATCCTCTACCAACCCATTTCCAGCCTTTTCTTTTCACCAACCTTTTCAGGGAGGCCATGACACTCAATCTTATGATGCACATTAAAAACGTAAAAAGAAATTGCAAATACACTTCACCTCTGGTTTGAGATCACGATGCACAACACCCTGTAGATGGCAAAACGCAACAACATTTAGTATTTGTATCATGACAGCTTTAGCATCTTCCTCCGTGTATTTTCCTCCTCTACAAACGGAAACAAACTTCTCAAACAGGAAAATAATCACAAATTTTCCTTTTTAATCACTTTCATCCATCCCCTTTTCCCCATCAGTATCCGAACAATTCACATCCAAAGGAACAGACATTTTAATTAACAAATACCTCGACAATATTCTGTCCAAAAGCTCCCCTCCTTCGCACAACCTGAAAACCACAAGAGCAAGAAAAAACAGTTACAACATTCACCACACAAAAAGGAAAGCAGCAAAAGAAAGAAAATAACACATTAATTCAACCTACTCCATTACTATGTAGACATTGTCATTATCCTCATACGCATCGTGGAACTGAATCAGATTTTTATGTCCTGTCAAAGCCCTCAATATCTTCACCTCCCTCCTCACATCCTCAATTGCAATTGCAGTTGTCATCTTAAATAAATTCAAATCAACTCATTATTCACTTCAAATCGTTACATATACCACGTTGACTAATAATACAACCAAAACAACGTATAAAAGTACAAGGAGATGAACTAGCTTTGTGGGTTTGGACTAGTTAAAGCCAAATCCAGTTTATAACAGATATTTGAGATCAGAAACAGAGAATGATTATGTGGCAACCTTGGCTTTAGGGATGACCTTGACGGCGACGTGTTGGCCTCTGAGTTGGCCCTTAATGAACTTTGCAGCACAAGTATAACCAAAGTGTCCTCGTCCAACCTCGTCCCCAACCTCAAACTTTTGCTCAAACTGTTTCGAGAATCCAAAGTTCTTGTCAAGAGCAACCACTTCATCTTCCGGGATGCTAGCTTCGTTGGGCTTAACAGACCCATGACGACGGGCCAGCACGGCCCGAATGTGCTTGGCTGGCGACGGAGGCTTGAAGAAGCGCCGGGGAGTGGCTGGCGCCGGAGACTTACCGGAGAAAAAGTGGTGGGCCGGGCTCGGAGTGTAGAACGGGAAAAGGGGAGACTTTTTTGGAGTAGGAATAGGATTTTTGGGTAATTGTTGATCGGCATTGGTGTCTGTGAAGTGGGTGTTGGAATTGGGAGAAGAGGAGAGTGTGGGATTTGCATGAGGCTTTGAAGTGCAGAGACCCATTGTGATATGATCCCAAAGTCAAAGGAATGAACTTGAAGAGTTGAAACAGATTCGGAAATGAATGGGTTCCGTTTTTGTGGGAATTAAGGTTGGGTTGGGTTGTTTTGGTGACAGAGTTGAAGAATGAAAATGGTTTGGGGGAGAAGAAAGGAAGATGAGTAAGAAAGAGAAAGAGATCTGAGGAAAGTGATAAGAAATAAGAACTGGAGTTTCGCCTTTTCTGTTGCACCCAACGGAAACAACCAAATTAAATTTGTATCTTATTGTTATTATGGGAACTGACGTACTTACATCCATAACTATTCTTCTTAACTTCTTCTTCGCCTACCTTCTGTAAAATTTTTTTTTCAATTGTAAGAAAGTACATGATGTTACATATTTTCAGTATTAGTTTTTAAGGAATACATGCCTATCATGCAGTCAATCAGGCCATATATATATATATATATATATATATATATATATATATATATATATTTTATATTTTAAAATATTTTATTGATATTTATTAATAAAATATTTAATTTATAAATGTAGAATACAAGTGGCATAGAAATATTGATTAAAGATCTGAAGTAGTACATTTAAGACATTTTATTTGAGTGATAGGATTAGGGAAGGGTTGAAGTTGATGATGTGGTGGAGTTGAAGAAGGTGGAAGAAAGAGAACATGTGGGAACATTGAATGGTCCACTCTGTAACATCCATATGGAAAGGATTGAGTGAAGCTACTGTCACTAATTTCACTAATCAGATTTAATTCATTTTTTTTTCCCTTCTGGTTTGAATTTGGAATTCGTGAAAGACAAGCAATTTAATCACAGAAAATTTCTGTAAATGAATTGACACAAAGATTAATATTATTTTATGAATTTCTTTGTTTATGATTGGAGTTTTCTTGCATTTTAATACTCCATGTTCTTAGTAATAGTGTTCAAATGTTTTTAGTGTTTTCTAAGATATATTATTAGCCTCGCAGATTTAGAATAATTTTTATTTTCTCTTGTAATTTTAAAATTGATCTTGTAGATGCTGCAATTTGAAGAAAAAAATAAATCTACTTTCATCCCTTGATTTATTAAGCGTAGTTAGAAATTTTGTTTATATGACTACTTTTAATTTACTATGTCATCTTAAAATTTAAAATTTAGATAAAAAAAACTTTATTAGAGAGATTTGATGTGACATCCGGACATTGACGAGAACAGGGAGTGATCCTCGGTATAAGAGACAAGTACGAGAGACACGATTTCTGACAGACTTCCACATGAAAAAATGTAATATACACCGAAATGAGAGGGATTTAGAGATACGAAACTATATAGCTTATAGGAATTGATTTAACTACTCATATCAACAAAATGCATTTAATATTCGTTATAAGTTTACACTTGAAATTTATGTAACAAAAAAATAACATTTTGTATTTAGTAATATATATATATTACTAAATACAAAATTTGAATACACATGTATTATTTATATTATACGTTCTTAATTCAAATAACCAATATATCTACTTTATTTGTATGGATAAATTCTATGATATGTGAAATTATTTGAAGAAAAGGTTCTTACAAGTGCACATAATTCATATTAATTTTCTATTTCCAGGAAATGTTTTCATATTTCGAGAGTTGAATCTTACAAATATTTCACCCAACTTAAAATCTTTTAGGTTAAACTTTATCTTTTTTCTTAAAATCTTTTAGGTTAAACTTTAACTTTTTTTCACTATCTCTGCTTATTTTTGTGCTTTCAAGTGTTGCTGTAGGGCTCCTGAGAATGTAACTACATAAAGACATGATATCAAATTATTAAGTTTTTAAGGGGGTTGAATGAAAATTATTTAACTAATAGAGGACCTATATTTGTTGGTGGATCTCCTATGTGTAATATCTCAAAATTTATAATGCAATATTTTTCTTAAATGATTTTAAAAATATTTCATCAAATATTATAAATAATATTATTATACGACTTATTTACAAGTGTGCATACTTAATAAGTATGGGATAGAGCTTTTAAAAAAAAATGATTGTCTTTTACTATTATCTCATGTATGTTTTACTGTTTTGTTATTAAATTAATTCATTTCATCAAGGAAAAATATAGAAGAAATAAAATAAAGAATGAGATTTTATAGAACTATTATAGAGTTTTTTACAAGTTTTAATTCAACATGATATTGAAATGTTAATTATTTTTTAAATAATATAATTTGTAGAAACAAGCAAGTCAATAAAAAGGATAAGAGTTAATTACTAATATCTCATAAATACACCTTTAGTTTTTTTTTCTTTATATTTTACAAACTTTAATTACTTTATTAGTTAGGGAAGAAATGAAACTAAAATTGAAATACAATTTCATGTCATATAGATAGATAGTTCAATTAAGAAAAGAAGTAATTAGATATAAATAAAAACCTAAATTCACATTGTCCATAAGAAAGAGAGAGAACAATATAATTTAGGAATAATAAA
The DNA here is from genome assembly GCA_027742785.1 of Vigna reflexopilosa. Classification (NCBI taxonomy): domain Eukaryota; kingdom Viridiplantae; phylum Streptophyta; class Magnoliopsida; order Fabales; family Fabaceae; genus Vigna; species Vigna reflexopilosa. The sequence continues at coordinate 54,357,560 of CM050911.1, read as the reverse complement.
AATAGTACAAACAATGGATTCTCTTAATATTCTAATAAGGAAAAGAGATACATATTATGTTCTCTAATTTATTTATTTTATAGCTATAATTACTTAATTGATGACTTGTTTCTAATATCGTGATGTATTATTTTTATATTTACATTCAGTTCGTGTGATGTCTCTAACTTTATTTTAATTATTTATTTATTTAATTTATCTTTAATTATAAATTGATCTTATATATTTATATTATTTATGTTATTTGGTTTCAATATTTATTATTTTATTTATTTATAACCGATAAATATGATAAAAATAATTTAAAATATTATTGTGAAATGATAAAATTTATAATAAATATGGATTTAATTGTTATAGTTGAAGTATGATTTTAAAGATTTAATAATATTCAAGAAAAGATGTTATTGAGTTATTTCGTTAGTTACGATTAAACTATTTATCCTAAATAGTCATTATAAAATTAATCCAAATCTATACATATTCAATTAATTTATAAAATAATAACTGTTTTTTATCAGTCTATTATATTAAAATGTTTTTTATTTAGTATCTCTTATTTCTCTACCATCAACTTTGTTTTAAACATTGTTCCCATAATACATAGAACATGTTTAGGTTCACACTTTTTTAACTCAATACTATTTTTCTGTGTTTTATTAATTAGCGAAAATAATGGAACCTATCGTCACATTTTAAAAAGTAATAATTTACTTAAATGTTTTAAATATAAATATAAACAGTAGCTATTAATTAGATTTTAAATTAAATAAATAATTGTTTATATATAGAGAGAGCTATTTCCTTTCTCTAGGTATTTTACTAGCTGGGTCATGTGTTTGAAGATCAGGTGTTAAAGTGATCAATGTCAAAATGTTCACTGTAATAAGGTTTTTCAGTCTAGTCGAATAGTTCTTGCAAAAGAGTAAGTTAATTTCTATTGTTTTTCTTCAGTTTTCATGTTTTTCAATGCGTGTGAGCAGTTTTTCATTACATGTGTCACCTAAGTTTTTCTTTAGGTTCTTTGTTAATTAGTGGTTCTACTGCGTATCCTGATCATGATATTGTGGTTTGTAGATGCAGATAGAGTTCTTTGAGCTAAGGAAGTGGTTTTAGGTTCTTTATAGGATTATTCGGTTGTTTAACAGGTAAGGGAAGTTAAATACTTTGTTTTATGTTTTACGTAATTTGATAATATGAGTTGGTATGTTTGAGTTGAATTAAATGGATTAAGGTTATTGAAATTTTGTTGTATGGTAGCATGATTGCATGAATTTGGGTGGAATATGCCTTGTCTGATATTTAAAGAACCTTGGTGAGATTGCCTGTTGAATGTATATGTTTTTATTGATTAAAATGGTGGAGTTGGTGTTATAATTGAGGAGAAAATGTTGTTAAATCTTGATGTAGTGAAATATGAGAGTCTTGGTTGGTTTTTGGATCTTATTTGGGGTTTTAATAGATGAATTTCTAGAGAAGTGGTTTTTTAGTGAAACCGGATGTTTGAGGTTAGTGTCTAGGCCATTTAAAACTTGTGTAATAATTTATTTTATAGAAATATGGTTTGTGGCATGTTTAATCTGCTGTCACATATATACATAGGTAAAAAGCTATGAAGTTGCTTTAAAAAAGATCTTGATGTAAGTGAAATTCTAAAGGGTTTAATGTAGGAGTAAGCTTGGTGTTTGTAGCCTCTCCTTAGGTGTTGAAAAATGTCTTTTGAACCTAGAACTAAAATTGAATACCTAATGAAACTTGTATCTATGGATAGAACATGATTCATTAGTAATCTTAAGACTCTTGAACTTAATGCATGGTTGCTTGTTGATGATCCAAGGAATTGGACTTTGATAAGTTGATTTTGACTTGAATATGGAATTGAGATGTTTGTGAATGCATGATAATGAAATGAATGAATTATACTCTTAACAATTATAAATACTCTATGTTAATTTCATGTTGCACACCGACTATTTGATATTGAGATTTTTTTATCTAATTGAGTTATTGAATATGAGAGTTGTCATGTGTTGTATAAGTCTCTGTGGACATAATGATATTTATTACTTATTACTTTCGACCGATGCCCATGCTGCCCTGAGATCGAGATGCAGACCACAACTTCCCAAGCTCGAGCTAGCATCAAGAATGGAAGTGAAAAAATCAAGCAACAGGAACCATTAGTGTCTCATCTTAGGATGGAGATACAAGCCAAAAACATTAGAAAGGTTTCATTTATTTTCTTTTCATTTTCACTAAGTGAGTATGGACAAACATTCATACCAAAATCTTAAGCTTCAATACTTTAAAATCATTGGTTCAAAAAGTATCTCATTAAGATTGAGATATTGTTGGAGACTCCACGTCAATTAGAAATAAGACAATTTTATAATATATAAGTAAATGCAAATCTCACAAGTCGGTTTTGTGGAGTTAAGTTAGGCTTAAATAAAGACAACTTCTTAACATGGTATCAAAGCCATGAGTTTTAATAATATTTTTTGTTTATTGGACTTATCGTGTCATATGTTATTGGACCACTGTCTAACATCCATTAATGTCTAGTCTTACACTCAAAATATATATACTTCGAGGGTGTTAAAAATCCCACATCAATTAAATATAATACGATTTAATAGTAAATAAGTATATATTTCTTTTTATAAACCGATTTTATAGAATTAAATTAAAATTAAAATTTATTTCTTAACAAATATAAAAAGATAAAAACATTTTTAAATAGAATCTACTACTAACTTAATAATTTTTGTTCAAGACATAAGTTACAAGTCAACAACAATTTGGTTATAGTTCAAAAATAATATATCTATTTTTCTTAATTTTTGTTAGTATGACACAAAATTGTACCATACATTGTTTTATGAGAGATAAGAAAATTATTCTCTCTTTATTATTTTGTTCAACCCTTTAATCTTTTTCTCTCAAATGTGTTTTTTTATACATATTCTTTAAAATATATTTAAAACTCGTCTTGTTCTTAATTAGAATAATGATAGTTACATCATCTTTCAATTCGATTAAAAAAGTCTACATAAAGTAGAAAAATATATAACAAATGAAAATTCTTACCTTTTAAATAAGTAGTAAAAGATGAAGTTAAACCTATCTTAATTTGTAGGATAATGATACTTAGACAACATTTTTTTGACAACATTTGAACATTGTTTACGTGTTATTCTGTGATTGGTCCAAAATTACTCCACAATCAATAATAATAATCATAAACAATACCATAAACCAATCACAGAATGACACGTAGACGATGTTCAAATGTTGTCAAAAAAATGTTGTTTAAGTATCATTATCCTAATTTGTAACAGATAATATTAGAATTTATTCTCAACAAATTAAAAAAAAAACTTCTTATTATACTATTATAAAAAGAAAGTATACATAAATAAGCATTTTAAAAAGTTAGTGTAAAAGTAAACGCACCTGCTATCATAAAAACCATACTAACATGCATAATGTTGATGGTTCAACCTTTGGCACGGTCAACAACTATTAATTTGACTCTGGTTAATATTAATTGACGAAAAGTATTGGTGAATTTCAATAAATGATAATTAATACTATTATTGTGGTACGTAAATTGAAGTCACTTTTCAGAAACAGAAAAGATAAATTCTCCGCTAAAAAGAATCTTTCATTTTTTTTAATCTTTTAATTTAATTTTGACCTAACCAATTCTTTTAAGGCTCTAAATGACCTTATTAGGTAAGGAGTGGCGTGTATCCAAAGGAAAAAAAGCAAATAAGGCCGGCACAATCTACCCAAAAGTCAAATTACCTTTGTTTTCTTTATTATTCGTCAAATTGTGTTACTTTTACTAATATCCTCTTCAAGAAATTGAAAATACAATATTTTTTTTTCACTTTTACATTACAAAAATTATATATAAAAACTAAGAATAAAAAACAAGACGGTTAAAAATAAATAAGTAATTCACGACTTCATAGTTCTTCCTTCCTTTACTAATCACATTTATTATGATTATCTACATGATAATAATAGACTAATAACAACCGATAATTTGGATATAATGTTGTCTTTTACAAAAAATAAAATTAATTAGATTGGAATTTTTTTTATTACTGAAAAAATAACTTTCCGTGATTGGATCTTATTTAAAGTTTCACTAATTCAAAACTCATAACTAAAATTATAAATACATGTTAAAAATAAACTTATTTATTAATTACATATTTATTATAACACTCAAATTATCAATCAAATTATTACTGAGTTTAACATTAAAAAACTTTTAACAAGTATCTTCGAGATAATAAATAAAGTAAGAGACATAACCGGAGAACCTTAGAGAACAAATTATACAGAATTTAGATGACTCGGCCTTGAACAATTAATATTTTAATAACGGATGAGAAATTAATTTGAGACTATTCAATTGTGAGTAAGGCACGTGAAATGGAATGTTAAGGACATGCGTTCCTTGTCATATCTCTTGCCTTTTCCTTTTCACCCAACTGTGAGCTCCAACCCCACACTGTCACACTCACGTACTTTTTCTCTTTTTTATTTTTATCTTATGCAAAATTATATATATATATATATATATATATATATATATATATATATGTGTGTGTGTGGGTGGGGTAGTCTTATAAAATATATGTCAAATTTGGTTTTACTAATTGTAAAATATTCCTTTAATTTTTATCCCCTAAAATTTAAAATAATTATCTTTAATCTTCCCATATTCATTTTAAAATAAATAACAATTAGTCACAAGTTTTAAGAGTGTTTTCTTTAACGAACTAACATTATATAATATTAGTAAAAACACATGAATTATACATATGTGTATTATCTTTTTTATAATAATAAAAAATAGTGAAATTACAATTATAAAAATAAATATAAATATATTTTTAATTTAATTATAAATCATTTTTATTTATTTTATATATAAGTTTTATTTATTTAATTTAAAAATAATTAAATTTAAAAAAACAGTTAAATTTAAATAAAAGAATAATTTGAAAAAAAAGTGAATAGATAACACAGTGCTCTCGCTTTATATTTTTGCAGATTTATTATACTAAAAGCTTTTATTATATATATATATATATATATATATATATATATATATATATTTATAAGGAGAAAAGTGTGTTGGTCACATCTTGTTGGAGGAGTTGCAGAGATTTGAACATACTCTTGAACCAAAGCAAACTTGAATTTTGATTATCTGATCAGTATAACACATAAATGAATGTACTGAAGATAAAGATAAAGAATGAGAAAGCACTTTCTTTGATGATGGAATTTATTTATACTTTTGTTGTCAGATATTGCATATGGAATGGTTCATTCTTTCTATCAGAAACGGTAAACAGAAGAATCCTTAGGCTCTCATTGTCACTATCCAAACTTTCAATATATAAGAATTGGTATATATATATTATCACCATTATTGTTATTTTTTGCTTTGTTTTGAATTGAAACTTGATCACAGACTCAGTTGAAAGTTGAAAGTTCACTGTGAATTCTCCTGCTACCCACTAACTATGCCATCACCATAATTCAGTTCCCCACGTAAACATGTCTCTGCAATTTCATTTTTTCTTTACACTTTGAATATTGATTTTTCAAAGGGATAAAGCAAACACAGCACACGAATCTGACCCTTGTGTATCAGTACTTGATGACCAATTTAGTCAGAACTTGATCATTTCTTTTTTCCATCGCTATTTCTTGGCTCACTCTATGAATTACACCATTTATTTTAGTTCTTTGAAACAGACTATTAATATGGTGGTTGAATATGAAATGATACCACTCCATTATAACAAAAGCTCTACTTCAACTGTCTCCAATTAATTTCTTCCATGTTTGTTAGGCATGTAATAAGTGACATGTCACCTTCTAATCAGCACTTGGCACAAATTAACCTCGGTTAAAACAATGGACAAATTGTAAGTAATATTATAATATCATAGATGCAGACTTAGTTAAAATCTGGACACAGATTCAGAATCATGCTTAGCACAATTCACTTTATCCACTGTTGATTTGCAGGGATGTTCATGTTGTCAGTTGTTGCGTTGATTTAGAAAGATAATTGCACTGATATCAGAAACCCAAAAAGGTTTTATGCACTGCCATAGCAGTGATTATTATGATACTTAGTGGCTAAAGTCCTGCAGAATATGATTATGTTATTTGCTGCACTTGATTTCTAGTTTTGACTTATGGCTTATAATGATGATTGATAATGGTGAAAATGACTAGCTGAAAGAGCAGTGTCATATAGTATTTGGAGGCATATGAGTCAGATATTGTCATTTTGCCCACTTCATTTCTGTACAAGTAATATCATGTCAAATATTGTAAATTTAATGAAATTATATTGACTTTGTAAATACGGTCATGTGAAAAAAATAGGTAAACTATTAATACTAGATGGAAATAATTGACCTTGAACATGCTTTTATTTAAATATAGTTTGGTTGGATTGGGTTATTTTAATTGGTTTGATTTAAATTTAGTTTGGTGATATTAAACTATGTAAGAATTTAGAAAATAGGATTAAAGTTGGTAGGTGTATTAAAATAATGAGATCGAGTATTTTAATTTAAAATAATTTCTTAATATAAATAGAATTTTCTAAACTCGTTTCATTACTTAAAACACACTATATCTCTTTAGAACTCTTTTTTTTTTGTTTATTCTCATATTTTTCTAAGATTTCTTACTCTTAAGTCATCTCTTTGATGATTAGGAGGTGTCTAGACTATCACGGCGTCAAGGTCTATCTATCTATCCGATCAATTTTTGTTATAGAACAAGTAAGTTTATGCTCCTTTTTACCTGTGAGCTTCTATCATTGATCATGCAAAAACAATCTATTTTGCATGTGTCAAGAACTTCTCTTCTTTAATTCTTGGTTCAATTAAAGTTCTAAGGTTTGTCTCCAATCACCGTTGTAAGTTTTTCTAAAAGTTCTTTGTGGTGGACGCAATGGTTGGGGATTTTTAACTTGTAGGGGTTTTCTAAAGTAAGAGAAGCTATAACCTTTGTTTTAAATTGTGATTATGTTGAAAGAATTTGCATCTTTATGTGTTTTTATTAAACTTTTTGAAAATGTATATGTTTGGATGTATTAAGATTTTAGGACATTGAGAATTTGACTATGTTTGGCTAAGATGATGTAATTGAATGCTTTTGTTGTGTGAAACTGGATTGATTATGTGTAATGAAGTGATTTTGAATGATTAAAAATGAATGCAAAGTAATAAGTTTATAAAAGGGGACTTTTGTTTAGGTTTTTAAGGTCAAAATGAGGGGGTTAAGGGGTGAATTATGTAACTAACTGTTGAATTAACTGGTTGAGTGTTGTTTTGAAGTAACTAAAATATATAGACTCTTATTTTCAAAAATTAGGTCAAGAAACTGAAGAGTCGAGTCACAACTGCAGTTGATAATCGATTATCTCAAGTGATAATCAATCATCACATAAATTTTTCAAAATAAAAATTTCTCGATGTGATAATCGATTATCATAGAGATTTTTCTAAAAGTTGTTTTCTCTATATGATAATTGATTACTAGAAGTGATAATCGATTATCACATAGACTTTTTCAAAACATTTGAATTAATTTGGATAATCGATTACCACTATAGTTAATCGATTATCACAAAACGTTTTTTAAATATTTAAAACTTTCCTGATTGATCTTGTGCAAACTACATTGTAATTCTTTAAACTATCATACACACATTTTGTTCATAATAAAACTTTATAAAATGTGTAATTTCCAAATATACAAGGACAAGTCTACCAATATCTTTTGCATGTTCAAGTTATTAGACTTGTTTTTATCATCATCATAATATCTTAATTTACATCATCTTCTCTTTCGCCAACAATTATTCATTTAAAAAATAAAAGATACAACACATGTCACACATGTTTTAATATCTTTGATGCTGAATTGAAAGGTTGTTTGCCATGTAAGATATCAATCAAAGTTTTGATCAAAGATCATTTCTAATTTTACTTAATATTTGTAGGACAAAAACATACTTATCAGTTAAAGTTCTTAATAAGAAAACCTTAATAATTATAAAATTATTTAACTTTTTTTAAAATTTTTAATTTTTAATTTTTATTTAGACTTATAAAATTAAATTTATTCTTAAAAAAAATTATATCTAAATGTATATCTTTGTGATGTAATTTATTTTGATTTTTTTTAAATAACTTTATTTGTATTAATATTTTATTACGCAATTTTATTTAGATTGTATTTTAAAATTAATTTTTCATTTAATTTTATATTCCAAATAATTCATTTTAAATAGTATTATTCAAAATTTTCAAAAAAATAAAACAAAATTATCCATGCATAACACCAATTTATTTTCTAAGGATATCAATGACACACTCTTTTAAATAGAACAAATAACAAATAGTTACTATTTGTACCTGTCTTCAACATGTTTCCTTATCTAATGACCATTAACAACTTGCCATTCTCACAAGTACCACCATTATGGTATTGTTGTACTTTTGTTTCCCCTATTTCAACACTATTCTCCTTATTAAAGCCTAAAGAAAAATCTTGCTAAACAAAATAATAAATAGTAAATATTTTCATTGTTGAACTTAATGGAAATTTCAGTGTTTAGATCCAACTAAGAAATGTTTGATAAAATTGAAAACATGAAGCAGGTAATGCTAATGCTATAGCAATGGCCACCAATCAAGCACCGCACTATTAAAGACCATATGCGTAGTTGCTTACTCTCCCACTGCCCAACAACACATGTACCATGAAACAAACTTAAAATAATAAATACATTCACCACCAACAACACAACCATCATTTGCTCGCACTCTATCTCTTTTCTTCTTCATTTACCCCACATTAGACAACTCAAAACTGACAACATATATATTTGAGATGTTAATAAAGGAGAAAATGAAAGTGCAATGGAGATAATTCCCTTCTCAGTATTCATTTTAGGATTTCATTTCTTTATTCCTTTTTTTCATCAACATTAAGGAAAAGTGTATCATTAGTACAAATGTATCATTTGACTTAGGCAAATAAAAAATAGTTATAAGAAAAACATAACCTATATGCAGATGTAGTGATATTTTTTAAAATGCTGTAAGAGAATAGGTTACAATTGAAATAAAATTATAGTATATATGTTATGATTTTATTTCAACTGTAGCATATTTTTTGGCAGATTTTTTTTTAAAACGTCACTATGACGATATAGGCTATGTTTTTATTTTATTTTTTATATCAATATATGTTACAATTATTTCAAAGAATTGTAATATGTTATGATTTTATCTCAATAGTAATTTAGAATATGGTTATTAATTTCATTGTTTACTTGTGAAAGCAAACATTGCCTCTCGTTCTCCTTTTTTTTTCCTCCTTCGTCGCAAAAGAGGGAATTTTTTCCTTTTTTGTTCTTCTTTATTTTGGTTTGGAATCACCCACGTCCAGGTTTGTGCTGATTCATATCGTTTCATTTCTACTATGTTTGTTTTCAGCCTCTAACAGACTTGTCTTTGTATTCAATATTGTGGTGACTTGTTCGAAAAGGAGTAGCTTTTTCTTTCCTTGTTCTTCCTCATTTTGGTTTGAAAGCACTCACGTTCAGGTTCATGTTGGTTCCTTCTCGTTTTCTTCCTCATCTATTTGTTTTAGCCTCTAACTAACTCGTCTTGTAGTCAATGTTGCAGTGACCAACCGTTGAAAAAGTGAACATTTTTTTCGCTTCTCATTGAGCTCTACATTGTGACTAGCCTTTTTGGTCTCCCCATTATTGTTGCAGCATATGAAATACCTGAAAAATACTAGAAGGGGATTGAATAGTGTTAGAGGAAAAATTATTTTCGCAACCCTTCTGATGTAGCACGTTGTCGAGCTTTTTTGATTTTCTTTTAAATGCTTAGACGCTCGATCTAATAAAAGATTATAACAAAAAATGCTTTTGTCGTGCTATTCAGAATGTATACTGTAGAGTTTGTAAGAACTTTCTTTGTTGAAGAGTAATCGTTTAGCTTGGAAAATTCTTGTATTTAGAAATAAAAACACAACTGTAGGTTTTGTAAGAGAAGCGCATTTAGTCAAGAGAATAGATGAATGCACAAATATTTTATACTGGTTCACTCAAACTGAGCTATATTTAGTCTCCTCCGTAGAAGGTTCTACTATAATCTTCAACAATATTACAACTAAGTATTCACACCACTCCTGGTCTCAGTTAGTGAATAACCTCCTGTTACCCTAGACTGAATGAGTATTCTCACCACTCCCTGTCTCAATCAGTGAATAACCACTTGTTACCCTAGACTGGATGAGTATTCTCACCATTCCTAGTCTTAGTCAGCGAATAACCACTTGTTACCCTATATTGGATGAGTATTCGCACCACTTTTCGTATTAAGCAACCTTGCCTAGATTTCCTTTAACTCAACCGAGTTCAACATGTGTTTTAATTCTTTTCAGAATTGCAATCAAAGATTGCTTACAAGTCGTTCATATTATTACTCTCACAAAGAGGATGTAATTACATTACAATGCATTCTAAATACTCGAAGGTGTTTTTCTCTTTTCTATTTCTCTTTTTCTTACAATCAGTAAGCAATATAACAATAAAGCTCGAGAGTATCTCTTTTTTTTCTTCTCTTCTTTTCTTGAGCTCTTTCTTTTATTTTTTTTTTTTAATGCTTCTTAGGATGAATATTTCATTGTATGTTATCCTCTTGATTCTTCATTTGAAAGCTCTTCTATTTATAGGCTTTTTGGATAAATTTCTGTTAGACTAAGTTCTTGGCCTTGATTCTTGTGTTTTCTCTTTCTTCGTGTACAACAACCATTGAATAAGGTCAACTTGTCAGAACAGACATACTTTTTTAGTACTTTGCTTGAAGTAGGTTGTACGTTCTTTTAGACATGGCTTCAAGTGAAGAATATTATGTGAATATCTCTTTTGTCTCTAACGTTCAATTTTGACATTTTGATTTGAAGTTTGTGGATGCGTATAGAATAACTCATCTGCAAATAATAGAGTAGATTGTACATGCAACAAATATGTCTTTTCTTATCACTTTTTTCATATTACTTTTTTCTTCTAAAGATACCAAGCATTGATTAAAGATTTCATCTTCTGACGAAGTAATATTTTAGCTCATGATATCGTTTAGACAGAGTAAATGTTTTTTTGTGATTTTGTCTTTTCAGACAGACAGCGTTTAACTTTGTTTGTGTTTTCTCTGGTGTTTTAAGTTTTATTCTTTTAGTGTGTTTTGTCAATGACATCGTCTTGACATGTTTTGTTTTTCCGAGAGTTAAACTGAATACTCTTTAGGTATGATAAGCTTTACGCATTTAGCTTCAACTCTTTTAGACGTTTTTGACTTGATAGTCGTTTAGCATTGCGTCTAGGTGCTTTGACTTTTTTTGTTTTTTTGTTTCCTAAAATCCTAAGTGTTTTTCTAAGATTTTCTGTGTTGGGAATTTGATTCTAAGTCTTGTGTTTTCATCCTTTGTTGTTTTCAAATTATTATTCCCTTTAATGTTATTTGGTTAAACTTCAAAACATAAAAGCATTTAGGTGCATAAACAATTTTGTCTTAACACCACACTCCCATTATTAAAAACTTAGTTTATTTCAATATAAATAAGTTACTATTATCAACCATAATCTAAGATATATAGACTATAATCTAATATACTATGATTCGTTAATTGTAGCCTAAGGTCCAACTGTAGTATAAGGCCTTTGGTGCAGTAATGTATGTACACTTTTAATACATTTAAAATGTTAGGAATTCAAATATAAATTGAAAGTTTCACGTTAAGTAATTAAATGACATAAAAACATTGAGTATTAAGATTTTGAGTTAAAAATATATTCTTATATCTTATATTAGTTTATCTATGACTAATTGGTGTTAAATCTTTCTAACATATCTCCTTAGAAAATCCTTAAGTGTGGGATTAGAGTTGATGAAATATGTTAAGTCCATATAATCACTTTTATTCTCTTTATCTTTCCAAGTCTTAGTCTATCAAATTATTTTATTAAAAGTGCAGCTTTGTGAATTGACAAATTACTTTGAGAAGAAAATAATGTGAAATGAGAGGAAAATATGAAAAGAATTAATGCTTCACGTACTTACCACATGCTGAAGAAAGTGGACAGCGAAATGCTGCAGAATAATTTTATTTGCGAAAAGCTTTTATGTGAAAGAGCTTGCGTATCTGATGACAAAATTCATATAGAGTTTATTTCTCGTGAACCACTAAGTCCTTAATATAGTTTAAGGTAAAAGGAAGTTATTTTTATTTTTCTAGGACAACGAAGAAGCCGAAAATATATGTATTGTTTCTATCAATTTGGCAGCGAGTGCTTGACGTTTTTCTTTTTGGTTGAAAGCGGCACTTTTTTAATTTGTTTTTCACTCCAAATAAACTGAAACCAATACTCTTTTGATTATGGAAAGGATAATTCGAAATGTAAAACTGTTTTACAGTATTATTATTATTATTATTATTATTCTCAGTATTAAAAGGGGTGTTGAGACATATTTTCATACATAATGAGATTTGACCTACACTAATTTTCATTTTCAGTTCGTACAATAGTTAAATAATTTTTTTTAATCCGGGAAGATGATTTTCCAGGGAGCTTTGTCCAGAATGAAAGAAAATATAAAATTAAGGATGTGATATGAAAAGTTAGGAATACTAGCAATTTGTCATGCTTTTACTAGGTTATTTCATCCATCTAGTCAATTAATTGTGCACACACGTAATTGCATAAAATTTTTCTGTTTTCCATATGTGAATTTTTAAACGGATAAAAAACCACTTCAATACAGTATGAATATCAAGAAAGGCAAGTATTTATTAGAATTGGATAAGAAGGAAATCTTTATACTAGAAAAATAGTTAGGTTAATTGACATTTTTCTCCGTCACGATTATTGAATTTTTACTGCTTTCTATTAAATACGCATATTGAAAACCATAATTTATACTTTGAATCTTTCCACAAAATCGTATTTTTGGCTTACATAAATTATATTACAAATTCTCTCTTAATTTATCAAATTTATTTAGGTCACCAATAAACAGGGATAAATGAAAAACCTGGGCGACAATTCGAGTCACAAAACTCTTTAGGTCTTTAGTCTTTATCTGGACAATAATGTGCCATCCCAAAAAATAAATAAATAAATAAGTAAAATCTGAATACAACTAAAACTAATGATAATTTAGAAATCCTCTTTCTCTTAACCCATTTGAACACTTTAAAGAGTATATAATCATAAAAAGTCGTGAGCGTAAGAAACAGGTAATATTTCAAATGCAAACAAAGAACTCAATAACGCAACAAAAAAAAGTTACCGGTATATAAAAAACATTAGCATGCTAAATGTAGCATTGCATTCACTACATTGAACAGTCGAAATGATTTCAAGAGAACCTTAGAGATTGAAGCACCACCACCACAAAAATTAATTAGTTTAGGCATGTCCATGGTAAGCAAACAATTGTAAGCTAAGATACAAAATATAAATAGGGGCAAAAATCATATTTAGCACCACGGTTTAATACATCCATTTCCGCTCCTACTCTAATCTTTTATTAACTTCAGATGGGAAACAATCATGGCCTTTAATGGGAAAAAAATGCTCTAACCAGAATTTTTATCACCCCCAAAACCAGACTCTAGAAATCTAGTTTTGCTCAGATGACTGACATCACTCCACACTTTTAAGGTCCATTTGTCCTCACCATACAGGTGAAAAACACTAACACTTGTATTGAGTACCTTCCCAGGCCTTCCGTTTGGACATGCCCTCTTGTAAAGAGCTCTGATGAATCCTCCATGAGTGACAACGACTACTCGCTCCCCTGCAATTAACAAGTCTAAATCAGCCTAATGTAGCAGTGAATGGACTTAGAAAAGGGATGCAATAGCTACAAAAAAAACATGCTATATCGATGTGTCTGAATGAGATTATTGCATCTCAAATCAATCTGGCTAGGTTGGGTGGATGGCAATTGGAAAACAGGGTGTAATATACTGCGATTATTCCACGAAAAAAAATGATTTCATATCAAACCAACTATTAATTACAAAAGACATAATTTCCATGCTATGACATCAAGTACCAATGGCCTACCTTTATGCTTTAAGCCAATTCTAAGCAACGCAGATGTGCTGCGATCAAAAAGTTGAACAAGACTTTCTCCACCACCCTGCACAATTGTATGGATCAATGTTATGTATATGCAAAATTTAACGCATTCAGTATATTCATAAGGTGTCTGTTTGCATCAGGAGTCAAACGGAGTTTGCGTACAGCAGAAAACTTTTGCTTTAGGAAAGATTGACCTGGAAAGTGTGATTCTACCTCAGGGAGTGTGAAAACTTCGTTAAGCAAAGAAAACATACAGAACCAAACTTATAATCTGAATGACAAACATCATGTCATGACAAGCTGTTACCTACATGTATGTTTGTATCCACATTTCTCAATTGAGTAGCAGGTATTAGCCCATGCTTTGATAACTGATTAATTTAGAAAAGAAGTAATCACTTATTTTTCAAAAGCTCTCTTGGAGAGTTTATAAAAATAAGTGATTATTTCTTCAAAATAAACTGAACCAAAAACACACATAACCTTTATTTTATATAATCTCAGTTCTCTCTTTAATCATAAATGAGGTCATGACACCATCAAAAGCCCTTTTATAATAAAAGGTATTGAATATAGTAGAAAATACACATACTGTATTTATAATAAAAAAATACGAACTAAGCCCAAATTACAAATAATGATAAAGAAGAAATAATAACATATAAACAGAAGATAAAAGATAAATAATAAGATATCTAATAACACTCCCCCGGAACATATAAATCATATGTACCAAACAAGTGACCCAATAATAGGTGGCACATAGGCCTAAAAAATAACAAATTTCCTAATAATAGGTGATCCAATAGGCCGAACAAACAACAAATCTTACCAGGATAGGCTCTTACCCGTGACTCTGATACCATGTTTAATATAGTGAAAAATAGGTACAAGAGTAATCTCCCTTATGTAAAAAATTCGCATAAAGTACTGTATATAATCAAGAGAATAGAGGCTAAGCCCAAATTATAAATAATGATAGAGAAGAAATAATAATAGATAAACAAAAGATAGAAGATATATGATAAGATATCTAATGTATCTAATAAAAGGCAATACCAAGATACATGCAAGACATTTGCAAATATTTAGTAACGATAAAAAACAAGTAAAACAAAGATACCCAAGCACGTCAGACATCAAAATATAACACAGACATCCCAAGATTTGCAAGCATAGCCTATCAATTTGCTCCTTGTATATCTAGAGTTTTTGAAATGGATGATGATCAAACCATTCTTAAAGCAACCATAGTTTGTGTTCTCTAACCAAGAATCTCTCATTCCTATTATATTTTGCCATACGCTATGGTATCTTTCAGCTGCATGTTGAAGCTCATATACAGGCAAAAATATGCAATTTCAAGGAACCATCAGTTATACTCATCTCCCAAATTCTAAAGGATATGACCAACTGAGCTTGAGGAATGTATATACTGCATTATTAGGAATTCCATGCATACAAGATGGTTTCTATGAAACTTACTGGTATTTCTTCATCTTCATTCTTAGAAATAAAAGCCTTGTAAGCTACGGGACTAGTTTTTGCTATTTCTTGATAAACATGGCCTTGAAGATCCCCCAGGTGTCTTTCCCGTAGGTCAGAATCCTTGACAACCTAGAATTTCAACCAAAGGAAAAAGAATAGGTGATCACAAGTATGAAATATGAGCAAAGTAAATAGAAGAAAAAAACGGATTTTAGTCAAGAATTCAATTATTCAGACATGTCCTCTTTTCCTTCTCTTTACTATCTAGGATTTAACTCTTTTGATGTTAGAAAATGTGTAAAGTGAAAAAATAAGGGTTAAATTTGAACTAAAGTACAACACAAATTTAATCCACTTCAAATCAAGGGTGAAGAGGCCTTACTTTATCATTTTAGAGAACTGAAATCCCTTTATCTCAACCCAATAACGTCAACTCTATGTAAGGAAAAAGAATAACTCATCTCTATGTACTTCATAGTACTAAGAAACAGCAAGATCACTTCAAGCATAGTTATTAGAATTTGGGTTAGAGCTTTACATAATCCCACAAAATCGGTTTATAAGATGAGAATTGTTCAAAACCTTATAAACACTACTTTAGCCAATCTCTACTCATGTGGGATCCCAACCCACTAAGAGTTGATCATTTCAGTGGTTCCACTTTATGATGTTTCACTCAATCTCTCTAGTTTGTCACTTTTGTATTCTGAGACACTACAGCCTAAGGTGACTGCAACTAAGGCTAACAATAGTCAATCTCTAGTCCAGATACTGATAAAAGGAAAAAATGTTTTAAAGCCTATAAACCAAAAAAGTCAATGAACTTCCAGAGTAAAACATGATAAAATGGAAAGAATTATTATACTTATAACTTGTGACAATTGAATCAATAATATGAAACATGAAGAAGCCTTTAAGCTCAAACCTCTAGCCCTCCGCACTTGGATGCAATTATCTGTGCTGTTTCAAAAGCTCTTTGCAAGTCAGAGGAATATATAACAGAGGCCTTAGCTTCCCTGGATAGTCTATCACCCACCTCAATTTTAAAATTTACAAGAATTAGGGTCACAAAAGCATAAAAAAAAAGTGTCCCCCGAAAATGGAAGGCAAAAAGCGGAACTTACCACAGCTGCTTGCTCTCTTCCGTTTTCATTTAATTCAACATCCAGGTGTCCCTACACATGACTGAAATTTGAATATACCAAGGCCAGAAAATTCCAAAAGGAACCTTAAATATAAGAAACAACGCACATGAAAAAAAAATGTTTTTAAATCAAAACACACAGATGATAGATATTAATATCATGTAGAAAGGCTAGGAGCCTTAAAAAGCTATAAGCTATTCTAATTGCCCTTTCTAAGGTCCACCATTATTGAATAACTGGCACACCCACAAGTTACCCGCAATTTTCCTTCTAAAAGTTATAATTTTATCTTTCAATTTATTAAGAAGTGACTTTGATCGTTCCCTGCAACTGCAGAAATTTGTAACTTTTGGAAGAACACTCCATATTTTATTTTGAAGTCATATTTTGAAGAACACTGCATATTTCGCGGTGTTTGTAGAGATGGTACATTGTCTTTTTATCATCCATGTTATATTGAAGTACTTCCCAACCCAAATAGTCATCAGAAAATAGTACCACAGATGGTATCTAATGAATACACTAATGAATTTAATAAATATTTTACAAATTATATTAATTTTTTAGAAAAAAGATACTTAAATCAAGTGAACACTTAACATCACCAAAATCCATATTGAAGTAAGTGAGAAACTGTAAGGAATTAGCTCAGGCGTGTACCACACAAACAGAGAATGATGACAGAGAAACCAACAAATAGACTGTAGAAGGTAAACAATAAGAGGAAGAACAAGAAAGAATCACAGACAAAAATTAACATGATTCAAAGGAGAATTCACTAATCTCAAAGATTACAACTTCATCATTTCTCTGAGAGCAAACTCTCACTGAAAATACAACTCAAATGTTAGTCATAACTCATTGTACAAAGGCCCTAGTTATACAATTATATCATTATAACCGGGACAAGTGAAATACCCCTCGACTAACAAGGAAGACACATAAATAGTTCTTCTTATTACTAAACTGAAAAGTCTCTTACACACTTTCACCAAAAAGTGTAGGAACTAGACGATCTATGGAGACCATCTACCAAATATGATAGAAACTGCAGATAAAACATTTGATGACCTAGCACAGTCGGACGATCTAGGACTCTTTAGTCGAGATTTTTAATGATTCATTCTTAACATAAACACAGCGGTTCATGAAGGAAGGACACTCCATATTTTATCTTTTTTAAATACAACAACGTTATTAGACTTTGTGCCAATTTTATTAGAAATAAAAATAACACGAATTACATATGTTATCATTGATTCTATCGAACCAAAGAAGTGCAGAATTGAGTGTTCACACAGAATGCTACTTTCCTTTGTAAAGCATTTATTTGGAGGATCTAAAAAGCAATATTCAATGAAATCATGAAACCCTGTTGGTAAGAGAGAGAAAACACCTGGATTTTTGCAGTAGCATTCCAAGCTGTTTCGCCATGACGCACCACAACAATTTCCGCATAATCAGGATGGGGACTGTTTGTTACCAATTGGTTTGAGAATGAAGGGTTATGTAAAACTGAATTAGAGGATTGGGAAACCTTGATTTAAAAAAGTGATTTTGGGTTCTCAGAATCATAAGCACAGGCATATATGTAAGCGAAAGAAAACAGAGAAAAAAAAGGAGGAACCTGGAATGGGAATCGTCATTGATGGAAAACTCGGCCATGGTATCTGAGTTTGTAAGGGAGTGAGTGAGTACCAGTGAAGCTGCGTGGTTCCGCCAAATTCTGACAATGATAAGGGCCAAAATATTATGAGTAATAATTGTTTCTCAACCATTCATTTTATTTTTTACATCACACTATTTTTTTTTATAAATACAAAAATATACCTTTATTTTTATTCCTACAATAATATATATATATATATATATATATATATATATATATATATATATATCATATAATAAATATTTATGTCAATGCACCGTTACTCAAATATTTGTAAGGGTTATTGGAATAGTTTCCTACTTCAAAATTGTTTACAGAAACAAATATTAAGAAACACAAAACAAAATAATATATTTTAATGATTCTAACAATCAATTTTGCATTGCTTAAATGTTTTCACTTTTCTTATAAAAAGTAATAAAATTATAATTATAAAAATAAATATAAATAATCTTTATAATTTAATTATAAATAATTTTTAAAAAAATAATTAAAATAAAAAACAATTAAATTTAAATAAAAAGATAATTAAAAAATAAAAATAAAAAATCTTTTTGTATATAAATACGGATGATAACTGAATTTAAATAAAAAGTGTTACAAAAATGTAAATGTCCGTCCACGTTCAATTTTGTCCAAATAAATAAATAAATAAAATAAGAAAATAATAATTAATGATAGATAAAGAAAATAGAAGAAGAAGATAATAAAATAAATTTTCTTAAAGAAATGTATATGTAATTTTCAAAATTTAATATTGGTTTCTATTTAATATGGTAACAATTTAAATAATATTATGCCAATAAGTATAAATAATAATTAAAAATAATATATTGATATAATTTGTTGCGTTAGTTTTTTTTTTAATATGATCTTAAAAAATGAACAAAATTTTCTGACAATAATTAGAATCAATTTTGCAACGAAGATCATTTTTTTTTCCTATTTTGTTCATTGTTAATTAATTCACAATTAAGACAAGATTACTATAATTTTTTTTCATATATATATATATATATATATATATATATGGGTTTGTTAATTTACGTAAGGGATATCAACTTTAAATCTAAAAGTATTTAATAATTTTAAAATTTAATTTAAAATAAAAAAATAAAAGGTAGTTATTTATCATTCTGATTGGTCCACGTAATTATTATCTTTAATTTTATTTTTTATTTTAAAAAACAACTACTTTTTATTTTATTTTTATTTTAAAAAACAACCACCTTTAAAAAAAATATATAATAAAAAGTAATAACTTCTTACGGTCACATCATCCATAATTGCTGCCATGTGTATTAGTTGTTATTAATTTTTATTTTAAATAAAAAAATAAAGGTAGTTATTAAGTCATAGATGGTAAATAACCATCTTTTATTTTTTTTTATTTTAAACTTATTAAAATACCTTTAGGTTTAAAGTATTTTTTTCTTTGAGTAGGGATTTTTTGTCTATTAAAATTTGGTACACTTGTTAAAATGTACCAACTAAAAAAAACTTTACGTAAATTACCAAACCATATATATATATATATATATATATATATTATATAATATCTATTTTTCTTAAAATTTTATTTAAAAATAAATAATAAATAAACAATTTCAAAAATAAAAATACTTCTTATTGCATATTTTTCTATAAAATAAATAAATCATAAAATAAAGGTATAAGTGCGCGTTGGCCTAAGGTTGATTTCTTTTCTTTTTTTTCCCACCATTTTTAAAATAAAAAAATACAAAATTATTAAAACTAAAAAATGTCAATATTATTAAACAAACCTTTTTTATCAGAACTACCGTGATCCTTGATTTTTCATAATGAGTGAAGATACGTCGGAGCAATGTCAATCCGTATCAGAATCACTACTCAAAAATCTAAAATAATTCATAATAATTTTTAAACAAATTCACAAACATTTTTTTAGACTCATAAATGGATATACGTAAGAGCAATGTTAATCTTTGTCGGATAAAAAAATTATTTTTGTTTCTTATTAGTTTCTTCATATAATTATTTTTAGAAAAAAATTAAATATTTTGAAAAATCATGTGAACTTTATACATTTAAGAGTTTTAATCAATAAGAGATTTAGAGTTAGCATATGAGTAAAAAATAATTATGAGATTATTATACTCTTTGTGATAGGATGTATTTATTGTCTTTTTAGACATGTCAATAAGTTATATTATTGTTAACAGATTTTGTTTATATGATATTAAGAATTATCTTTTCCTTTATATTAAGAAGGTTAATATATCATATAGATTTTACACATAGATCCTTTGCTTATTGGGTCTTATAGGATTTATCAAATAATAATATTTAAATATAGGATGAGTAGATACATATAGTTGTTTCCAAACTCAAAAGTTAACAACGATCAAGTTATTAAATAAACAAGTTTATATGTTATTTTTAACTATTGAACCAGTTGTACTCGATTTTATATGTTGATTTAGCTCTTGAACATGTATGCTGCTTTTAGTTCATGACCAAGCTGTATTCGGACACTTATATCCTTACATCTTTGAGTGCTTAATTTATACTTAAAATTTCTTAAGTTAGTCATGTTTTTGAACTCATATAATTACATTTTTTGGATGCTTAATTTATATTCAGATTTTTTTAAGTAAGACTATAATCAGACACTCATAAGGTATTTGGAGTATTTTCAAGGTTTGTGATACTTGAAATGTTTTCAAGTAAGTCTATTATATTTCTGCACCACTCTTAAGGTATTTTTCATATGAGAGACCTCTTCCCGTACTTTTCCATAAAATTTAGCTTCATCATATGTTTTTGAGGTATTTTTCATTTCACAATTCTAGTATAAAAAAATTTAGTTTTGTCTCATGTCTTGCTTCTTTTGATACTTTTTATACCATAGGTCTCTTTTCATATTTCTCATGTAAAATTTAACTCGACTACATATTTAACAAACTTAGATCCTTTATTAGGCCTTTTAGGACCTGTAAAATAATAATGATGTAATAGACTGAATAAATAAACAATTATATTTCCTATGTTTTAATATGGACAGAGGTTTTATGGATTATTTCGTTACACTGTAAAAACATTTTTCTATTGACGTCTTTAACTCAGGAGGTAATGATATTCAAGACTTTTAAGCGCCTGTTAAACAAATAATGTTCTGCTCTATGAGTATTTAGAATAATCTAATTTAATTGACTAAAACAATTTATATGTAAATTAGAATAATTTAATTTAATTTACTAAGATCCCAGTTTAATTATTTAAATTATCATATAATTTAATTTTTTTAAAATATTTTAGGAGTTTACTTTCATTTTATAATAGTTTAACTCAATATATGTATTTTATTCATCTGCAATTTAAGAGACAAGGAACAGTGAAGTTAATTGACAACAACAAAGATTTCACTAGGGCGTTTAAAAGATGTGAAAAGAAAAATATGCAGCGATGAGAATTTATGAAATAAAAATGAAAGTGAAAGGCAACATTTAAAACCTAGTTTACATTTCTTCTTATATGAAACAATACAACAAGATTCTTTTTACAATTATTCAATAAAAATAACTATAAAATAGTTGTTTTAGATAATCTAAATCACTGTAATGTAGTTAATTTCAATTTGTAAAAACAGCATTGTATTGTGCTTTCACATCAATTATATTTGAATTAATGTAATTAAATTAATGTGAAATAAGAAATACAACATTTATAAACTATTATTAATATTAAATCGAATAGTGTGATATTTTTTTTTTTTATATTTATGTACTTTATTAACAAAACCAAATATATCCTACCCAAGAAGAGCATACCATCAAGTCAATTTTGAATTTAATATTTATTACATTTTCGTTTCATTTTTCTTTGTTAATTGGTTATAGTAAATATGTAAGATAAGTCGTGGGACTATAATGGGGGCACATTTCTCTTTTTCTTACATTAAAAAGATGCACAAAATGAAAAAGCCAAAAAACTCCATGTTGATTGATGAATTGTTCTCCCCAAAACAATATAAATTTGTCATCTTTATCCTTAAAAGTGAACATACATTTGCATACTCCTAAAATACAAAGGTTATTTATAGTTGGTTTTCTAAACATGAATACCAATTAAGATAATAGAAAAAACACAAAGGGTAATGATACTTTGAGACCTAGAATTTGATAAATTTTTGACACCGTCACTGTCAAATTCTGGGTGGTCCATGTGTATAAAGAAAAAAAATTAGAGAATAACGTAGATTAAATTTTGGGAGGCTCTGAATAGGGTATTTGAATTTCAGATTTCAAATTGGCATTTGAGAGATTGGGAACGAAAACCCTAGAGAGAGAAGCTCTCACTCCCGCGACAAAAGCTTCGTCCCCATTTCCACCGTGACGCGCCGTTCAACGATCACCGGAGGACCATTTTCCGTTGTGCCCCCGATTGGAAACAGGTTCGCCCCCGAAAACGCCAAAGTCGTGTCTCTTCCCACCGTTTAATTGAAGCGCACCGCCCTTTGCCGATCAGCGGAGCACGTTCCGGCGCAGGTCCACCATTTGAAATTGCCCAGGCCATTATACCCTGGTGTCTCCTTCCGTCGGTGTACCGTGGTGTCTCCTTCCGCTGTCTTGCCTTTCGCGAGTGAGCATCTTTACAAAAACAGTGAGCATCTTACCTCTTTCAAACATGATCTACTCTTCTTTTAATGTATACTAAATATTCCCTTTTGACCATGTATACTAAAAATATGTGAAAGTGACACGCTATTTTGAATGTAATATGAATGCTCTATTTTACATTTATTTTTTATACTAAAGGGAAAATTGAAATGCCATGCTACCTTGTTTGTGTTCATGATGCGTTATCAATTTCTTGATGGTTGATTACGTTAAAGGGTATTTCAAACTTGATTATGATAATTATTGAACTATATGAACTGATGGGAACTTGTTGCTCTGTTTTAAGTGTGGTAATGGTTTTGATGGGAACTATTCTAGGTTTTGTTTGTTAACTCAATTGAGAAGATGCTATGTGAACAAAACTTTATGCCTTTTTTTTTTTTTCCGTTTTGTCATGCTTGCTTTAGTTCTTTTGTTTGCCATGGAAAAGATAAGGCTCCAATTACCAGGGGAGTTTTAATGTAAGGAGAAATTTTATCTTAAGCCTGATACTGCCTTGTTGATTTTATCTTGTTGTCCTTGAAAAGTTTTTGTTTACTCCAATTCATAGCTGATGACTTTATCATTTTCATATGTTGCTCTTCTGTTCTTCCAATTTTTTTTTTTACTGTAGGTGTTGATTTGACTATAGTATGTAAACAGAAAATATGAAATCCAATGTCTGTTTCTTATAATGTAAAGGAGAAGGACACTAGTTATAGGAGTAAATTCATACTTGTTCGTTATGGTAATTGATCTGAGAAAGCCTCGGTACATTGAATTCTTTGTCACAACATCGTCTTCTTTTAATCAAAGTTGGTAAACTGATTATATGGTTAATAGTTTGTGTTAATCAAGCTTTTGGTTAAATTTGCTTTGTAACACAGTAGAAGTTGTCTGGGATGCTTCCCAACTCCTCCTATAATTAAAGGCCAAGGAATGAACAAAGACATATCAGAAGGTTTTTGGAGCAGCAGTGCTTTGGAAATAGATCTGACGGCATTTCAGTCCTAGAAAAGCATCTCATCAATTATCATACCTTCTGTGTTGATAGAGTCGCGCCAGACTTATTTGCTAACTGTCACATGTCTTAGTATTTACATGGAATTTTCAATTTCAAAACCCTCACCCTGTAGGGACAATTACAATTCCAATGCCTTGAAATAGCTTGAATTCCACACTTTTATTCTGGTTCTGCCATGCAACTTTCACTTTAAGATTTTGTTTTACTTTTTATTCTCTTGTTTCTCTCTCTCTCAGGCATTGATTGTCTACTCCTTTATTTTTGTACCTTTTTCTTGTAAACTGTGTTTTCTTTCAAGTTGATTTAATCTCTTTAATTACATGTACAATCAAATGAAGGCTGCACCCCGAAGAAGGATCAAGAGTATGGCGAAGAGAACTCCATTTACACCAGAGGGTAGTGTTAAGACTTTGGCAAGCGTACCAAATCGTTCAAGTAGTAAAACCGGTAAGACTGGATATTGTTTCCCAAGAGACTCGGTTAACACTTTACTATTGTATAATTAACTAACTAACTTAGGTTAAAGAATGATTCCCTTTAGTATGAATTTGTTCAATGAAACTAAACATAATGCATGAGTTGTAAAGTGAACTTCTTGGGGTTGAAACACTTGAAAATGAAATGATTTAAGACGATATAAGATGGATATGTTGGAGAATGATTTCAACTAATACATTCATATGCAAATGCACTAAACCACTATTCTTCATTAACTTGCTCTTGCCAACTTGCTAAGTTACTTAAACCCAATTTCTTGGTGAGAAAGCCTAGATTCATTTGTTAAATCTCAATCCCTTGGCAACCTAACAAGTTCACCCGCATTAAGAAAAGAAGTTTAAGACAACCAAAGGTCCTAGCTCTATCCCTCGACACTATTTCCTTTAGGTGTTTAGTCCATTTCAAGGTTCAGACAATATTTCCCAATATTAAGCAAACCCTAACATCATGCTATGATTGATCAAGTCATAACAAGCTTTAAGCAAAGAAATAAACACTAGCAAGTAATGAAAGAAGCATATTTTCATTTAAACCAAGTGCATTTACAAATGGGTTGTAAAGTTTACATCATTCTCCAACAAAAAGAACTTAGCTCTCCTTAGTCATGGAGAGCTTGAGCTTACAATGGAAGAAAATGGAGTAGATGGAGACCCAAGGAGGAGGAAAGGAGAGTTCCCACAGCCCAAAACTAGCTTCAAGAGGTCCAAAATCGTGTTTCTAAGCTTTAGTCGCCAAAAAGATCCCACCCTCGAGAAATGTGAGCCTTTTATAGGTTTAGGGTACCATGTCAGCAAAAAGTCGCGCCCAGCCCCCTCCTCTAGGTGCCCAGGCGCCATAATTAAACACAAATCAGCGAACCAAAGGGCGCTCGGCGCCTCTCAAGGGCGCCCAGGCGCCAGAAATGGGGAGAAACTGCGAGCTGAAGGGTGTCCAGCCCCCTCTAGGGGCGCCCAGGCGTGGAGTTAGGGCAGAAACTGCGAGTCAAAGGGCGGCGCCCTTTAGGGGCGCCTGGGCGTGGAGAATTGGCTGAAAACAGCGAGTTGAAGGGCGCCCAGGCGCCACTTTTGTAGAGTAACTTCTTCAAAACTTCCTTTTTCAGCTCTTCCTTGACTCTCCACTCTTGATAGTTTGAATGTCCTTCCACATCACACAAAGTTCCTACAAAATTTGAGTAATTAGTGATGAAAACTAATGTGTGTAACCTAAGCTGAATTTATTCACAAAGTTAGATTAGAGAGAGGATTAAGTGTGTTTCAAGCTTCAGGAGAGTTGATTTGGTAAGAAAATTGCACCATAGATAATGGTAAGAATTACCATTATCAAGTAAAAGAAAAAAATGAGTACTTCAATAAGTTGTAGTTATATTTTTATGTTAACAAATGTGAATATTACCTAAGATGTTGATGTACAAACATTTATTTTTTGGTATTAATTTCAAGTTAATTGGATTGTATGAAAGTGTTTTAATTACATTGATTTATGTTATATGTTTGTCTGCATAAAATAAAAGTGTTAGGCATGTTTGTGAATTTAGTTGGCCAATCATCTTCAAATTTGGCTATTATCTTAAAATTTGTGTTTTATTTTGTGAACTTTATTTGTTATTGTTGATGGAAGACATTGGTTGTTCAAATGAAGTTTGTATGGACATTATGCATGGTTATTTAAGAATTTTTCCTCTATTTGTATTTCAAGCCTGTTTTGTAAAACTGAATCTGTAGTAACAGACCTGGGAGCAAAGGACAAATAAGTGGGTAGTTCAGGCAAAATTTCTGCACAGGGGTGTCAACTTTCAGAATGGCCTTGTCTTTTAATTGAACAAACTTTTTTTAACAATTATTGGAATTATTAGATACATAAGTGATGTTCAACAATTAATGATCACGAATATATGAATGTACATGCCCAAAGGAGAATTATTGTTAGCACTCAATGTGTACTAATAGACCTGGGAGCAATGTGCAAATAAGTGAGGTAGTTTAGGCTAACTTATTGCACGAAGCGGGCATCTTTCAATCTGCAACTTGTTTTGAATTCCACACTTTATTGTTAACCAATTATATTGAATAAAATTCATTAATTATAATTTAATAACACATTTATATCGAAGTTCATCCCCAAGGAAACTTTTTGTTTAAAGTGATGGTGCAGAAACGAAAGTGGTAGCAAAGACATTATAAGTGGGTAGTTTAGGCTAACTTTCTGCACGAAGAGGGCATCTTTCAATCTACAACTTATTTTGAACTCCACACCTTATTGTTAACCAATTATATTGAATAAAATTCATTAATTATAATTTAATAACACATTTATATCGAAGTCCATCCCCAAGGAAACGTTTTTGTTTAAAGTGATGGTGCAGAAATGAAAGTGGTAGCAAAGGCATTATAAGTGGGTAATTTAGGCTAACTTTCTGCACGAAGAGGGCATCTTTCAATCTACAACTTCTTTTGAACTCCACACTTTATTGTTAACCAATTATATTGAATAAAATTTATTAATTATCATTTACTAACACATTTATATCGAAGTCCATCCCCAAGGAAATGTTTTTGTTTAAAGTCATGGTACAAAAACGAAAGTGGTAGCAAAAGGCATTATAAGTGGGTAGTTTAGGCTAACTTTCTACATGAAGAGGGCATCTTTCAATCTACATTTTCTTTTGAACTCCACACTTTATTGTTAACCAATTATATTGAATAAAATTCATTAATTATCATTTAATAACACATTTATATCGAAGTCCATCCCCAAGGAAACGTTTTTGTTTAAAGTCATGGTACAGAAACGAAAGTGGTAGCAGAAGGCATTATAAATGGGTAGTTTAGGCTAACTTTCTGCACGAAGAGGACATCTTTCAATCTACAACTTCTTTTGAACTCCACACTTTATTATTAACCAATTATATTGTATAAAATTCATTAATCATCATTTAATAACACATTTATATCGAAGTTCATACCCAAGGAAACGTTTTTGTTTAAAGTCATGATATAGAAACGAAAGTGGTAGCAAAAGGCATTATAAGTGGGTAGTTTTAAACACCGAGTCCCGGCAACGGCGCCAAAAACTTGTTGAGACTTTGGCAAGTGTATCAAATCGTTTCAAGTAATAAAACCGGTAAGACCGGATATCGTTTCCCAAGAGACTCGTTTCACTAGACAATCGTATAATTTCTAACTAACCTAGACTAAAGAATGCTTCCATAAATTGAGTTTTGGTGCAATTAAAGTAACTATGAAATATAAATGATAAAAGTGATCTTAAGTACTCAAACACTTTGAAATGGAATAGTTAGAAATTATATGGAATGATATTGTTGGGAGTATGATTTCACCTACTTCACTCTTATGTATAGAAAATCACTTCCTTTTCATTAATATGTCAATGTCAATCTACTAATTTACTCAAACCCCAATCCCTTGATAGAAAGAGCCTAGACTTCCTCATTAGGCTCCAATCCCTTGGAAAACCTAACAATTATTTCCGCATTAAGAAATGAGATTTTAAGACAACTAAAGGTCCTAGTTCTATCCCTAGATACTATTTCCTGTAGGTGTTTAACCCAAGTCATGATTTACCCAACATTTCCCAATATCAAGCAAACCCTAAAATCATGTCATGGGTAGCAACTTCACAACAAGCATTAAGAGAAGGAATTAAACACTAAAATCAATGAAAGAGGCATATATTCATTCAAAACAAAGTAGTTTACATAAGAGTTAAGTGGCTACATCAATCCCCCAACAACAATGAAACTAGCTCTCCATTAATGGAGAGCTTAAGCTTACAACAATGGTGGAAATGAAAGAAGAAAGAAGACCCAAGGATGAAGAAAGACTGTTCCCACAGCTCCTAGCTCGCCTCCAAGAGCTCCAAATGAGAGAAATCGTGTTTGGGCAGCAAAAGATCCAGAGCCCCTCGCGTTTTAGGCCTAAAAAGACCTAATTTTTCCACATCAGCATTGCCACCGCTCAGCTGCACCTCAGCTGTACCGCAGCTACAACATTCCAAAGAAGAATAGGGCTAACCCCAGCAGCACCCCAGCGACATCATTTATCTTTGCTCAATATTTCCTCTTTTACATTCATTCAAACTTTATGGTTCTTCCATTCTTCGGGTTGGCCAACAAGCTTTATGTACATGATCTAACAACCAAAAAGTGGAGATTAGTGATGAAATTTAAATCAATTCAACTCAAGATGTAGCTACTTAGAAACTTAACAAATTGAGGCATAAAGAAGGTACAAAGCTAAGAAAGAGTTGACATTTTCTCTCAATTCAATACTGAAATCATGGTAAAATATGTCATTATCAATCCCCAAGGAAACGTTTTTGTTTAAAGTCATGGTGCATAAACGAAAGTGGTAGCAAAGGCATTATAAGTGGGTAGTTTAGGCTAACTTTCTGCACGAAGAGGGCATCTTTCAATCTACAATTTCTTTTGAACTCCACACTTTATTGTTAACCAATTATATTGAATAAAATTCATTAATTATCATTTAATAACACATTTATATCCAAGTTCATCCCCAAGGAAACGTTTTTGTTTAAAGTCATGGTGCAGAAACGAAAGTGGTAGAAAAGACATTATAAGTGGGTAGTTTAGGCTAACTTTCTGCAGGAAGAAGGCATTTATGAATATGCCACTTATTTTGAACTGCATATTTTAAGTGAAAAAATAATACCCTGTAAATAGCACCTTAAACACACATTATGAAATACAAATCCTGGACATTGTGCAACAAAGATCGTAGACAAATAATGCTCAGTGTTGTATTCAACCATGTCAAAATGATTACCAAATGTAACACAAATTCAAATTACATTACTAATAAATGTTAACAATACATTTCTTTCCTCAATTCTAATACACGAACTTTAAATATTGCAAGACTTCTTTCCGTCGCACATTGTCAGGATCCAATATCCATTCAGAAACATACTTCTCCCTAATCTCTTGCAATTCCTCTTGCAAACAAATAAATGCACACAATATGAATCATATGACCATGTTAAATAAAAGTTGTAAATAACTAAAAATTTTCATAACATACACTAGTGTAATTGGGCATTGTTTTGTCTTGGTATACGAAATTACATCTCAAATCAAACATGATATTGCCTTCCCTATCATTCATGTCTATACGAAAGTAATTGAAAATCAAACGTTATTTTAATAAAACAATGACGAAATCAAGGAACAATCAATGACAAAATTGGTTTATTTCCAAAAGTCCATCACCTAAAGATGTGTATTACATGGTGACAAGTCATCATTATCATTATTGTACTGTCTAGATGTCAATAAGGACATGAATCCCAATTGTGAAACTTGAGATTCAAACATCTACTGACTTCTAAGGTCCTCAATATTATGGATGTCTGTAACATGATAATTAGTTGTTTCCTGTAATAAAAGTATTAGTGAAGGATTATATCACCATATAGTATTAGTAAAAGACATAAAATGAAAGCTTTGTGTATCACTCACACTATGATTCGTTGTATGTTTATTTTTAGCACCATGCGATTTTTTCTTCTTTGTTAATTTTTCAAGTGTTGATTGCATTCTCTTTGTTCGTGGTCGCCCTTTGCGTTTCACAGAGACAGGACTGCGGTAAAGGGTACCATTATTTGCTTCACAATAAAGCATTCGTTGCGACCAATCCATCGGGTGACCATCTCCTTCAACAATGGAGTGCATAAGTCTATCGGCTTGTCCATATTAACACACTACTTGAATGGAGTTTGTCGAATCCGAATCCGGTCAATTTCTCTTAGTGTAGAATTAATTTCCACAATGACTTTGGTATCACACCACGCCCGCAATCGAAGCTGCATATTATTTTCAACAAATACAATCATTAACCTACACTATTGAAACCAACAATTACATTTTGAATACATCAAATTTAGTTACAATGGTACCACCTTTTGCTTTTATTCAAATCAAATCCATCACTATAAAATGTAGGCACCTAAAATGATCATACCAAAATCAATGATTGATATTGAAAAAGGGAACAATAACACATAATGTATGTACAAGTTCTGATTTCTTCCAGCCAAAACAGGAGTTTATTCAAGACTAGAAAATCTAATCTGAAAATCGAGAGAAGTAAAGAGAAGTCCATGGTTTTCAACTACTTAATCATGTTAATATAAAGTCTAAAAAGAGAATAGTAATTGAAATGAATTACTCTTTTCAATGATAGAAATATTGAGAAAATTTGAGACTAATACAAGTTATACTGGGAAAACCAACTTGCATATACAAAATGAATAAAGAAAGGAATAGGAATTTTGCAACCAATAAACTTAACTAAAATACTCAAAAGACACATTTTTAATATTGAACAAAAAATGGTGATATTAGCATTACTACTCCAACAAGAAAGACACATAACCACATAAGCTCCAACATTATAAAAAAATAAAATAATTATATTTCACTAATGGAAAAAAATTAATTTGATAATATGAATATATTTTTAAGTCAAACTATAAATAATATGTTTGGTTTTCATGGAGTTTATGTTTAACAAAAAATTTCTCCCAAAAACAATAATTTTGTCGCTTTTCTAAAAAAGTTAGATACATGGTAATTAATGTTTCCAAAGATGGTACAAATAATTTGATAAGATCAAAATATTGTATAGAATAAAGGAATACATTACGAGAAGAATGTTTATTTTTAATTATTGATTAAAAACTGAAAGAAACACAAAAAAAAAGTAAAAATAAAAATAATTAAAATTGAAGTGTTTATTAATATGATTTAGGTGGATTTACGGTGACAGCTGAGAAAAGAGAATGAATGTGGGGTGATTCCAATGGTAGTGAAAGTAAGAGATAGAGAAATTGTTACGATTGAAGCGGTGATTACTACAATCAAAAGAGGCATCAATTTCTATTCATCCATTCAAGGCAGTGATGGGCACTGGCCTACAGAATCAGCTGGGCCTTTATTTTTCCTTCAACCTTTGGTGATGGCATTATACATCACAGGATCCTTTGATGTTGTTTTAGGACCCGAACACAAGAAGGAAATAGTGAGATATTTGTATAATCATCAGAACGAAGACTAGGGTTGGGGATTCTATGTAGAGGGTGGTAGTACAATGTTTGGATCAGCACTGAGCTACATTGCGTTGAGGATACTTGGTGAAGGGGTTGAAGATGGTGTGGAGCGGGCAATGTACAGAGGAAGAAAGTGGATCCTGGAGCATGGTGGTTTAGTGGCTATTCCCTCATGGGGAAAGTTATGGGTCACGGTAAATGAATATATATACATATATAATGAATTGATTGGTATTATATCGAGGCCATTACAGACCAATTTTGGTCCCAACCAATGGAACCCCTATTTCAGCAATATGTGTAGAGTAACACAAATATTTCAACAAATTCATATCTTTTAAAAATGTATGTGAAGATATAGAAAATACTAATTGATGAACATGTGAATATCTATCTAAAAATCTTTCAAAGCTCAAAGTAACAACAAATATTTCAGCAACATGGTCAAAAGGGAATATTTAGTATACATTAAAAGAAGACGAAATCATGTTTGAAAGAGGTAAGATGCTCATGGTTTTTGTAAAGATGCTACCTCGCGAAAGGCAGGGCATGACGGCGGAAGTAGACAACAGGGTACACCGGCGAAAGGAGAGAGCAGGGTACGACGGCCTAAGCAGTTTGAAATGGTGGCCCTGCGCCGGAACGTGGTCCGTTGATTGGCAAAGGGCAGTGCGCTTTCGTTGAACTGTGGGAAAAGGTGCGACCAGTTTCCAATCAGCGTTTTTGAGAGCTGACCACTTTCTTATCGGCGGCACAACGGAAAAAGGTCCTCCGACGACCGTTGAACGGTGCATCACGGTGGAAACGGGGACGAAGCTTTGTCACGGGAACGAGAACTTCTCTCTCTAGGTTTTTGGTTGCCAATTTTTCCAATCCCCAATTTGAAATCTGAAATTCAAATCCCCTATTCAGAGCCTCCCAGAATTTAATTCACGTCATTCTCTAATTTTTTTCTTTATACACGTGAACCACCCATAATTTGATACGTGGCGGTGTCAAAAATTTGTCAAATTCTAGATGTCAAAGTATCATTACCCAAACACAAAATATAACCAACTTGCTACACAAGCCCAACACCATTTGTAACAAGAAAAATTGTTGTTTTAACAATTTTTTTTTTACAACTTTTTTACAACAAGTGATTTATGATTGGTTCGTTTGTAGCAAAACTGCATGAGTTGCTCTGAATCGTTACAACCTAAACAGAAGTTGTGTGAGCCTTTTGAGTGAGATGGCTAACATCACCCCACATTTTTAAAGTCCAATTATCCTCACCATACAACTCAAAAACAGCGACTGATGTATTGTCTATTTTCCCTGCATAGCTTCCTTTGGCATTCGACCACTTGTACAGTGTTTCGATGCATGCACCATGAGTCACAACCACAACTCGTTCCCCTGCAATTCATTCATATTACAGAGGGAAAAACAAAGAACTTATTTTCAAACAATGTCGCATGTTAGCAAAACCTTTATGTTTTATTCCAATTCTGAGCAATGCAGATTTGCAGCGTTCAAACAGTTGAACAAAACTTTCTCCACCACCCTGCATGTGCAAAATGTAAGGCATTCATCATTCTAGTTATGTACTCATAAAGCATACATAATCTGAATTTCACCATTTCTCTGCATAATCCAATATACCATTCATGATTCTATCAAATCTTTTATTTATCTGTGGGTAGTCCAATCCAATTAGAAGTTTCGTTGCATGTAATCAAAGGGTTTTATGCTAACAAAAAGATTTCTGGTGTACTTACAGGGAGTTCTCGGTCATCATCCTTTGACACCAAAGCCTCATAAGCTATGGGATTAGTCTTTGATAATTCATGATAACGAAGGCCTTGAAGATCCCCCATGTGTCTTTCCCGTAGGTCCAAATCCTTCACAACCTATACTTTCAATCAAAGTTAAATCATGTTTAGAACATAGATGAGTGGTATATACCATGATTCTGGAAGGTGGATTTGGTTTCTATTTGTTGTACAAACATTACAATGAATTTATTATATAGAAACTTATTTAGATAAATAAAAACGTTTGAATTATTATGTAAATTAATTTAAAAATTAATTTGGAAATTGAGAATAGTTCAAATTATAATTTATATTAGAAATGAACTTTAAACATAACTCACCAACAATCTATTTTCAATGTATAGGTTATTTGAACTGGTCATCGAACTATTCTCCAAATTTATTGATCAAGGTTTTTAACTATTTTTATTTTAAAATTCTAATTAGCCTCTAATGATTTTAGCGATTAAATTTTAAAATTTAGGGATTATTAATTCAATTTCTATAAATATATTTTTTTTTAGTGAAACATTGATGGTGTTGAAATATGTATGAATGAATGAAATGCAACATTTGAAGATGACTATTGTGTATTGAAACCTCTAGTCCTCCACATTTTACTGCAATTATCTGTGCTGTTTCAAAAGCCCGTTGCAGGTCAGAAGAATATATAGCAGAGATTTTTGGTTCGCTGGATAGTCTATTAGCAACCTTCATGATAAAATTTACAGGAATTAATTAGGGTAAAAAACAAAGAAATTAGTTAATGATCAAGTTTTGCTTTTGCATAAAGAAATTAAAGAATCCCATAAGCACAACTTACTGCAACTGCTTGTTTTCTTCCAGTTTCACTTAATTCAATATCCACTTGTCCCTGTATAAATAAATGAAAATTGAACATGGTCAAGGCAAGAAAACTTACATAAGAAGAAAGAATGAATAGGCATAGAAATATAATTAAGAGTTTAATTGGTATGTATCGTTAATAAAAATTTATGATAATTATAATTCTTAAGATAATTATATAAAAGTCAATCTACCATTCATATTAATTTAAAATTTAGTGAAAGTATAAAACATTTAAGGTTGGATAAGATTGTGAAAGCTTAGAGCATCGACAATTTTCTCTAATATTAAATGCAAGCACATAGGTAAAAAGAAAATGGTCTCCTTGGACAACAAGGCATAAGGAACTTTTTGGTTAGTTTACATTTTAAATTTTAAATTAAGAACGCGTAAACAGTGCACACGAAAATTGTCCATCATATTAAAATTTATTAAACTTTTCATTTTTTTTTCTTTTTAACTCGTGTGATTTCTTGTTGACGCCAAACTGGAGAAAGCTGAGACAGTCTTAGAAATCGATGTAAAGAACATGTTACTTGATGTTTTGATTCCTTTCTTCTTCCTTAATTTTAGACCCATATAGGTGCATCAAATATACTAATAGAAAAAAGGATTGGGGATAATAAAAGGTCAACCCTCACATTTCTCACTGTGATAAATGATCCATTCCAAAGAAGTTCATACGAAGTACCTGAACTCTTCCCTCAGAATTCCATGCTGTTTTACCATGACGCACGACATAAATCTCAGCATAATCTGAATCTGGATAGCTATAACCACCACCAGCAACATCTTACCAATTAGTTTGTGAACAACAACTAATTAAGGAAACATATCAAATTCGAAACAGCCTCCGATTATGTTCAAATAAGTTAATTCAATTGCACAAAATGTAGAGATAATTAAATTCATCACATGGTTTTCATCCTTCACTTTTCAATTTTCAAACCCACAAAGGTGCACACACATGCATAATAAGCACGATAAGTAGTGATATGTGAACAAAATTGAGAAAGGAACCTACCTGGGAAGGGAAGCGGTGGAGGAAGACACGGCCATTCTGAGCGAAGAAGCAGTTACAGGAATTTGAACCACAAATTAAGATGAAGAACGAAGAAAACGAACGTGGTATATGCGTGATCGTTAATGTGGTTGTTGTGTTTGTACTTTCCTTTCCTCGTTAGTTCGCTTATGTTTCAATATTTTCATTTTTGAGTTCCTAGTTGCTTCGCTTTTGTCGTTGCTAACATGTGTTAGGTTAGAAAGAACATCATTTTAATATATTTTCATTTTTTCAGTTCCTAGTTGCTTCCTTTCTGTTATTGCTCTGTAATATACTATACATTTTGGGTTGACGTCTCACTAATCACAAAATGTAATGACTATTATTATTGTGGGCTAACTATTTAGTAGGAACTGGTTACATAGAAAAATCAATTATTCCTTATGGTTACGTCAAACTCTACGGCAGCATTGTTAAGGATCATCAAGTTCACTCAAAAGCCACAATCATTCCGAGGTGATGAAGTTACTATATAAAAGTACTATAACGTAACGTGAATGCTACAACCGTCCTGGGTAAATTGGTCTGGGCTAAGACGACGCTCGCACGCTGGCCTCATCACGCAGCATGATATGCAATCAAGCAAAATACAAGCATAGAAGACAAATGAACCGTCATAAACAATACGCTTCATAGGTATCTCATGAACATGCAAAGTACCGACAACAGTCTTAGGAAATCCCAAATGACAGTTTAGTTTCAACATGTAATTGTCGCCACATTATAGTTTTAGCCACTCCCTGCAACCCATAAAAGTAGCAATCCAAACCAAAAATGATTGAACATTATGCCTATCCAAGGTTTCATCAAGTCAAACGAGGGAACATCAGAGTCATGTACAAAGAACCAGAAGGGAAAGGCAACCACGGAATTATTCTGGAGAATGCAAAAGCAGAGCTAGCCAAGGCAAAGGAAGAGCTCAATAGGGCTAAGGAGAGTTCCATGCAATCCTGGCTTGACTCGGAGCCTCTCATAGACGAACTTGAAAAGCAGAAAGCCAATCTTGCTGATGCTCAACTAAGTGAAAATGCATCAAAAACTGCCACTGAGAAGCTGGAATCCCAGCTGGAGACCATCCACAAGAGCATCAAATCCAAAAGAGAGGAGCAACTCCAGACAGAATTGATGATCCAAGAAACCAATCAAACTTTAGACCACATGCGTAACGAAATGGAAAGGCTCAAACTCGAGAGAAACAAAGAAAAGCAAACACTAGCAAAACTGAGGCAAACCCTGCATCTAAGGAAGCAGTCAGTTCAAACTTTGCAGTTCACTCTTCGAGCTGTACAGCTGGAGTTAGATGCGGTGGAAGAATCTTCTGCCAAAGCTCTTCAACAGATCAAGCTTTCAGAAAATCACAGAGACGTTGTCCAGCTTACAAATGAAAAATACTATGCCCTAACAAGAAGAGCCAAAGAAAAGATTTCACACACAAATTCACTTATTTCTGTTTACAGGGAGCAGAAACATGAAGCTGAGGCTACCCATGATTTAATGTTATCAAGATTGAACAAGATTTATTCGAGTAGGTCATGGAGTATGAACAAAAGAAAAATGATGGGGCTACAGTATACAGAAAGGAGTGCAAAAGGCCAAGATACGATTGTTGAAGAGGAAGTGATGGGAAATGTTTCACCTAAATCCTCTGCTGAGGAATCATTACCAAAGTCTAAAGGGGGAAAACTACAACAGTCCAGAAAATCAGTAAGTAATCATGTTAAAATAATAAGGAAAAAATCATCCATTTTGTATAAGTTAAGAAAATGTCTATATGGAAGTTAAGAAATAAGGTCGATAATTCCAAATTTTCTTAAATGGATCAATAAAGCAACCATCCTGTTACATCCAAGGATGAAAAGTTCAATTTTTTATAAAACTGATAGAGGAGTTCTACTGATTTGTTGTCTTGATATTAACACGCTGCCAGAAATGCTTCTGGTTGACCGTATACCATTGGAGGATAAAAGCAAAGAAAAACATGGCAAGTGAGTTGTTGGGAAGTCTTGTTATGAGATGTCTCAATCTGCCTTTCTCTTTTACACAAAAATCACCGGTTAGAGGTTGATGATCAAAGAGTTTGACAGAACAAAAAGTAAGATATGGATAGCTCTGTCACAACTTCACAATCTAGAAAGCATAAATTTGAAAACATACACTATATCAGATTTTTTCAGAGACTACTGGCAAGAAAAAACAGAAATTGTTGGCACTGTAATTGGCATTCGCCCAGAGACATTTGATTTTTCAGCCGCATGCACCATTACTTCAGGACCTCTACTTGAACATTTTAGAATAAGCCTTTTTCTCTCTATCACGTCTATCAGCAACCTGTAACCAAAAATTATAATCAGAATAAATTTCATTTGTCACAATGAAATAAACGGCATGTAACATGATAGAAGAAATAAATAGGTGAAATGCCTGACCTTCTTCCTGGCAGTGGCATACTCCTTTTTAATCCCTCCTGAGAAACAGAGTGGCAAGTGGATTAAGCTTAATTAAAAAAATACCATTGGCTAACTTCACAATACCAGTAAACTTTAAAAACAAAGACTCATGGCCTAATGATTAGTAGGATCTCTATATTTTTACTTGTTTCATATATAACATTGAAAATCCTTATTTTTTAAAGCAAACATTAATTTCATTCTCACCAATATTGTTACTTTCCTTTTAAGAGATTTCAAATTCAGACTCAGGTGATTGCAGAAAACATGTGATTCAGAAGATTTATTTGCTTAAACAGGATTTTTTTAAAATACTGAAAACTAAAAGGTACTAAAGACGAACATAATGAAATGGAAATAGTAGTTTGCTAGCCAACTACTCCATGATCTCATTTTAGTATTGTATCTCATCCTCAAGTACTTCAACCCTGGTATGAATAAAATAAGGTCCTAAATGAGAAAATTCTTTTAGCCCGAACAAGTTTATCAAGAACCCAGGATGTTCATTCCTCGACAACAAATCCATTGATTTAAGATAACCATTTTTTACAAAGCTGGCATGACATGAGCTGAAGCAGGAATGAAATAAACACTCAATAAATTTAAATAGACAACTACCATCATTAGGCTCCAACTCTAATGCTTTCTTGAAGCTTTCAACAGCAGAATCCAGGTCATTGAGTAACATATACGCCTGAGATTAAGCAAGCAAAACATGAACAACAAATTACAAGATATGAAACATGACACAATGGTTCACCTAGCACAGTTCAAGAAGTATTTATCCCCTACGTAGTAAGTAGTGAAAGGTATAACAACTAACATATGCAGACATAATAAGAATGTGAACACAGTCCAGATACCTAATAGCATGGATCTAATCCAAATTAGCCAAAATCAAAACCGAATTGCAATAATTGGGAAGGATTATCTCAAACATAAAAGCAAAATGTAAAATTGAAACATTCTACAGAGCACACAATTCACTAGTCCGTATCAATAACTTTCATCATCAGCCTGTTATCTTCGTTGGAAGATGTCAACTAACCTGGCCTTTTCGAAACAGAGCTTTTGCATTAGCTCCATCATGCATTGCAAAGTCTGAATCCAGTAGTGCTCCTTGTAGATCACCTATTTTCAATTTACAAGCCTAAGAAATAAAACAACAGGACACAGAGCATTAGTTTTAAGGTGATTGAAGAGTACGAGTACATGACATATTTTATGAAGGCCACACATTGGAAAAGTAAATAAAGAGGGTTAAGAGGCTTCTGGTTGATTCTAGCAGACCCGGACCCCCTAAGGTAACAATTTAAATACATTTTCATGGTTATATCTATTATCTCCATTCTCAAATCACCCACCCTTAAAACCTGAGAGTAAGTTTAATATAAAACGCATGCACACACTAATAAAAACAAGCATTCACAAGGCAGTAGCCTGATCCTCGAGTTAACAATAAATCACCACTCAGCCTGTTCTAAGAGAATATGCATCATTAATGATTCCCCAAAACTATTAGTAAGCAAAAGCTAGAGATATAAATCATTCCTGGGCCTCTAGCTAAATATCTTAAGATTTTTACTGAGCTGGTCCTTGACATTAAATAATATTTTTTAGTCTTGCCAGTATTGGTTACTTACAGAACTATTGGTAAAGATTTGAGATTTTGTCTTCCTTAATGAAGCACTGTTCTCTGCATGGTAAAAAGAAAGAGCAAAGACGTGAGATAGAAAGGATGAAGCAGAGAAGTACCAATATATTTCACTAGCCAGAGCCAAAATGCAGAGACACTGACCTTGGTCAATGTCGTCCTTCTCCCAACACACATCCAAATAGCGCAACGCTTTGCGATACTTTCTCAATGCCATCTTATAATCTTGCTTCTGTTATGAGAGAAACAGGTAAGTAACAGTAAAACATTAGCTTGATATATAAGAATTATTAGTATAAAAGAAATTTACTGTCATCCAACTATAATAGTTGTGATTTTCAAGATAATTAGTAAAAGTTTACAAATTTACCATACATGTCAAACTGAGATAAGATAACAATAATTTACTTTGTCCAGGATTATCTGATAGGAGACTACAATACAAATGCATATACTTTTCACTCAAATCATTACTACCATATATCATAACAATTACAAACACAATAAACAAAAGCTTTAACCTTGTACTGCTCATTCCCCAGAGCCTTGATAGAATCCACAGCACTCATCCACCAAGAAAGCTCATCAGGTTTGACATCAAGATCTGCGGGCCAATCCGGATAAGTGTCACCATCCTTAAAGAAGTTAACAACTCCATCATCTTGCCCTTCGGGAATTTCCCCACAATCCTCGATTACAACAGTCTGAGTGGGTCGGTCGTTTTCGCCAGTAACAACGTGTTCTGCTGAGCGAACAACGCCCATTCCTTTAACAACTCTTCCGAACACGACATGTTTACCGTCCAAGTGAGGGGTGCGTGTGGTGGTGATGAAGAACTGAGAACCGTTGGTGTTGGGTCCCGCATTGGCCATGGAAAGCATCCCCTTCCTCTCGTGCTTCAGCTCCAAGTTTTCATCCTCGAACTTCAGGCCGTATATAGATTCCCCTCCTGTGCCGTCGCCAGCGGAGATGTCGCCACCTTGGATCATGAACCCCTTGATCACACGGTGAAAACATACTCCCTGCATTAACAGTAGCAGAAAAAGAATAACCTTTCAGAATTGGAACGATAATAAACGAGAAAATAAGTCTAAGAAGAAAATAAAGGACCTTATAGTGAAGGGGAACATTGGTGTTGGGTCCTATGCCCTTTTCGCCAGTGCATAGGGCCCTGAAATTCTCCGCGGTTTTGGGAACCACATCGTGAAAAAGTTCGATAACGATTCTACCCTCTAACTCGCCAGCGATACTAATGTCCAAGAAGCATTTAGGGTTCACCATTTTGGGAAGGTGAAGAGGAGAGAAATGAAAGAATGGAAAGAGGAAGATGAAGAAGTCGGTAGGGAAGTTGAGTACAAAACCCTAATCCCGCTTTTTAATTTCAAACTCCTTTGTTTTCGTGCCGGGAACGACAAAACTTATACGGTTAACCATTCCACGTGTCACTGATCGCCTTTTCTTCTCCAGTTTGTCTGCGCAACAATAAGGAAAAGCAGCAAATACACTAGTTTAATTAGTAATATTTTACTTCTGTTAAAACTAATGTGTTGCATTTCGTTTAGTTCAATTGTATATTATTAATATAGAAATGCCAAAAGTGTACATTGATATTCTTAGATTGAAGGAAATGTTGATGAAATTTGAAAAGACATTATTAGTAACTCATGTCCATATTTCCTCATAAAGGAAAGCAATGGAGTTTGTTGGCTTCCAAAGGATTATCATTGTAAATAAGTTATTATTATTATTATTTTGGATACGGAGCAAAACGTCATCTTTATAATGTTTAACTTTAAATTGTTGAATTATCCTTCGATAATTTGAAAAGTTAATATAAAAAATTATCTTATTAATGTTGTATTAAATATAATTATTTATTTTTTTATTTTTTATTTATATTTATAAATTTTGGAATAGATTTTTATTATTCTATCGTATACTTTATCTTAAAATAATCAAAATTGATATATTAATATTTTCTTTTGTTTGATTGTTTCATCTTATTTTTTAATTATACACTTACGAAGGGAGTTTGTATACGACCGAACAGTCATATGATACAATTGTTAATATTTTATTTTAGATTATTCTTGATAACAAATACATAATATGATTAATTAAGATATACTTCGTAACTTATTTTTAAATTTCTAGAGTTTTATTTTGATCACGATGAAAAAACAAATAAAGGAAAATGGACTAAAAAAATAAAGAAAAGAAAATGTTACAATGAAATTTAAAGAAAAGTATATGGATTGTGCAAATTGTCCATTTATCAAAAAAGAACTTCATAACAAAATGCGGTGTGGAGACTGTAACATTAGACGCGTTTAGGCATGGTCGCTCGATCAACACGTTGTAGGAAGTGTTAGCCTCCACTAAGAGGTATCTCACTCGCAACTCCTTATTCTCTCGCCTGGCTCTAAGTCTGGTCTTCAAGTCTACATACCTACGGGTGTTCATTGTAAGGTACAATGAGGTCTCTTGACAAATCCATTTTAAGGAATGTCTCACATTATAAGATATTGATCGAGCTTCCTTGGTCGATCAACACCTTATTGATCCCATAACGCGTTATTTTCACTGTTATCACCATAGGATAATTGTGCTTAGGGTCGGGAGCTTGGAAGTCTTCATCCGTGAATGAATGGCATAGACTTGAGAATTCTATCTACTAGATGGAGAGTTTTCAGGATCTGAATGTGGTGTTTTCGGGCCGACGATGAAGATTTATTGCTTGCGAATCCTCCTGATGTTGTATTGGTGGATGAATTTGAGGGGATTTTAGGGTGAATTAATTGTTGTTTATTTAAGTGATTTGGAGGTAGATGAGAGTGAATTTGGAAGTAAAGTTTATGAGAATTAGTCTAGGATTTGATTGATGTGACAGATAAAGAAAA
The DNA here is from genome assembly GCA_027742785.1 of Vigna reflexopilosa. Lineage (NCBI taxonomy): Eukaryota > Viridiplantae > Streptophyta > Magnoliopsida > Fabales > Fabaceae > Vigna > Vigna reflexopilosa. The sequence goes on along the minus strand of CM050911.1, from coordinate 54,315,080 downwards.
TTTGTTTAATTGGTAAAAATTGAAGATTACCAAAATGTCCTTAATTATAAAAGTAATATAAAATGATAATTTTTAATGTTATATATAATTATAAAAATATTTAAAAGGAGAAAACAAATAAAAAATAATTTGTGAAAGGTAAAAAAATAATAATTTAGTAAATTGAAAATATAATATTTTTTTAATATAATTTACCACCTCAAAAGAAAATATAAGTTAAAAATTCAAAGACCTATAGGAGAAAAAAAAAATACAACAAAGTAGGAGGCAAAGAAAAGATGTATAGAAATCATTGATTCTATATTATATGCAGTTTTTCAAATTTATGGAGAAGCTAATAATTATAACTTTCATTTCCCTGGCTCAATTTCTTATTTCTCAAGAGGTTTTCAAACATGCTTGTAATGGTAACGATGATCAAAATAGAGAGGTTTCTTTCTATTTAGCATTCCCAACAAATGATCAATAACTTTATTCTCATCATCACGTAAACCAGAATGTATGAATTCATTAGTTATCCATAGTCTAATCCCTGTTAATGGAACCACTAGCCAAGTTCTTGTTTATAATTTCAGAAAGCTCCAGTAGTTTCCATACCATCAGCCTTTAAAAATGTAGTAATACAATGATACTAACAAAACATCACCTTCCGTTTTCTACTCTCATTTTCGATCCAAACCTTAAATCCATTCCATATTCTTTCATCAATTCAAACACAGCTAATAAAGGATTCAAAACCATTATATAATCTAAAAAACAACAACTATATTCTGCCTCAGATACTCCATTGACAAAAGGCTGATACTTCATGTATGTTTAATACAATAATTAAACAACATTAACTTGATTATATATATCATCCAAAAAAAACCCATTTGAGTTTTCCATTACTTCGCACAATGAATCCATCATCAAAATTCCATTTTTTTCCCACAAATTAAAAAATTAAAAAAACAAAACTTTATAGTATCACTGAACTTCTGTTCATGAACAAATCAAAGGCAACGAGGAAACAATGAATGCAATCAATCAAAACCACTGAAAATCATTGAATAGCATAGTTCACTTTGACTAGCATTACATGCAACGACTTAACGGGCGAAAACAGTGATCTTAAGAGAAGAATAGGGTCCCCGAGAGTGATCGAGAGGGACCTTGAACCGGTGATCACGCAGGTGGAGTTCCGGAACGGAGTACCAGTCGCCGGTAAAGTGCTCCGATGACGATCCCACGCTCTCTCAAACCTAGAAAGGTCAGTACAAAATTATTCAAAAAATTGAATTGAAGATAGTTTTAAAACACAAGGTAATAATGCTTACAAATAGTGCAACCGAAACTGCATCCTCCAGCTTCGTCACAGATGATGGCGCCTCCACCAACAAGTTTGCAACCCAAATGTGCTTCAAGAGAACCGAATACATACCACTCTAGAACGGAATACAACGTGTAACGTGAAGCCAAATTGTAAGAGAATGGAATACAGAAAAAATGGAACCGAATACACCATATTTTTAATCTAGGGAACCAAATACAAACACCGGAAACCGAATACAGGTCCCTTTGTATTTGTTTGTATCGTGGGAACCGAATATAAATAATGTATAATCGAATGCGCCTCTCTTATTGTTGGATTATTTCGGCAAGTGTACCGAGTCGCGCATGTAATATAAAATGGTAAGACCAAATATCGTATCCTAGAAGACTCTCAGCGCTAGACAGTTTGTGATAACAAGATTAATTAAGATTTAAATAAAAAGGATCATTAGTTTTGAATGCAAAAACATAAAATTAAATATGAATGCAATTGATCAATAACAAAGGAACACAGAAATGAATGAATGTTGATTAATACGAGATGGATATATTGTTGGGGTTAGATTTCCCTAAGTTCGTTCTCATATATATATAAGAATTCTTCTTTATGCATTAATGCCAACGTCATTCACTAAATCACCTAAATCCAATCCCTCGGCGAATAAGTCTATCCCAAATTACTAGTTCATGCAATTTCTAGCATTTCTAGTAATAAGATGTGAAGATCAAGAACTTAAAGACGACCAAGACTTATACCCTCATCCCTGAGCAATATTACTCTTGGGAGTAATTCAACAAGAACCTGAATTGTAAGGAACCTCCAAATACTCATTCAATTCATAAATCAATGAATGAGTAAAACACAACAAACATTGAAACACATGAATTACTCTAACAATTAATGGACAAACATATGGAATTTAAGAATCAATTCAAATACATGAGAGTTTACAAGGTTCTTCCCTAACAACAAATAGAAATTAGTTCCCCATAGACATGGGGGAACTGTATGAACAATGGAAGAGAATGAGATAGAGAAAGCTTAAGAATTGGGAAAAAAGTGTATTGCTATGTTGTTCTCTGCCAGTGATACAAAACCTAGAGCCCCATGGTCCTTTAAATAAAGTCAGAAACGAGCAAAAACAGGCTTCGGTCCATTAGAATCGAAGCAGAGCAGAAAATGGGCATGATCCACTAAACCCGACGCTCAGGCGCCCCACTTACGGCGCCCAGGCAGTGAGCGATCCCCATGTAAGGCCCGAGCTTCGAATTTGGGCGCCCAAGCTTCGAGACCCCGCCGCCCAAGCGGCCAGGGAGGGCGCCCGGGCAGTGGACATCGATTTTCCTCGCTCAAGCTTCTATTCAGGGCGCCTGGGCTTCGTGCTGTCCCTCCTTCTGGTGCTTGTTTAGGCCTTTTTGAGCTCCATCTTCTTGGCTCTTCATGTTTGCTTCCAGCATTACTTCAATCTCTGTCAAAACAAGGGGAATTAGTCATAAAATCATTGAAATCAACCTCAACTCTCTTATTCACACAATTTAATGAAAAAACATGAGTCCAAGCAAGTTTCTAAGTGAAAAAGAATGTTTTAGTATAAAAATCACATCACAAATAACGGTGTTTTAAACCATTATCAATTGTTTTTCATCTTCAACAACTCCTCTTCACCTTCTTCATGTTCAAGCACTTTGGAATTTGTTATTTTGACATTAGAATTGAATATATTATTTGCACGTTAGTATATGGAATTATAAGATAAGTCAAGGACAAATGTGACTTTTTAAATACAATCCCTTCAATTCTTAACACATTAACAGGTGATGAAAAAGTTATTCATCCCATAAATCACCTCAAATTAGTCTGCGCAAATCTTTGAAAATGAACACACAAATCAGCTTAAATCTTCGCTCACAAATTTGACTGAACAGTTAAATCCCTTCATGTGAACATGGCCTTAAGGAGTGTTTAAATCGATTTCGCCTCTCAGGACTTCTTCTACAAGGAGGACTCCTATCCAACCACTCAATCTTGATGTAATTCTAGAGATGCTGATAACACTCTAGATTTGCATATTTTTCTAGGTTAAAAATCTTTTCTAAGAGTTCTTTTCTTTTTAATTGTTTAGAATTAGGTTAGTTTTAGAATTTTTCTTTAAAATTGTAGTTTTATAAAATTGTAGTTAAAAATAGGTTTTTAGATGTAATTTTTAGTCTTTGTTAATAATTAGGAAATTAATATTTTTTCTGAAATTATTTTAATAAAAATGCTTTGTTTTAATTGGGTTTTAATTACATATATTTTTTTTCTTAATTGCATTTTAACCCTTTAATTCAATTTTTTTATTTGGATCAGATTTGGGCCGCTGTAGGGGAAGACTAGACGTTGCTGCCACACTTGGTTTCTGCTTATATGAAGATTTGATTTGAAACGCTGCTGCCACGTGCTGGACGCTGATGCGTTTTAGGTTGGCAGATTTAGTGCAACGACATAATTTTGAGTCTTAACAACAGATGCCTCAAGAGGTGATAGTTCGAGATATTCAATTGGAGCAAAAGTATAATGGGCCGCTGCTGCTGATTATTAGAAAATTGGGCCACCATTGGAATTAGATTTGGTCTGCACCGCTGCTAGAATCATTGAGATATTGGGCTGGCATTGCTGCTGCACATGGGCCGTTGCTGCCACGGTTTGAGTTGGTGTTGATGCCATAGCATGGAGCTGAATTCCAATTAAGTGAAACAGTGAGTTTCGTTGTTGTTGCTTTTGGAGTAAAGCTCAAAGACATGCCTCATTATGCAGAAGCACTCTCTTGAACTAAGTTTGGCGAGAATGAAGAGGTTGAAGAGGAGCTAGGGCTTGACGCACGAGAAAGAACAAGAGAGGAAGATGAGCTCCACTGATGCGACCTTGACCGGAGCTGCCTGTGGAGAGGATCGAAGGGCTGAAGTTTGAGAAGAGAGGAGAAGCGTCCGATCAAAAAGCGCGAAGCATCCAAGTGAAGAAGGTTCCCCTTTCCCATTTTCTTTACTTTCTTTCGTTTTGTTTTCCACCCTATAAAAAGGGGTTCTTGCCATGTAAATAGATTTTTTTTAAGGAGAGACTCATCAGACACTTTTTACGCTATAGTTCTTCGTTCTCTAGTTTAGGGTTTTATTCGTTTTTCTTAGAGTAGGGATTCTGTTCGTGATCTGGATTTCGTTGATGAGATTCATGGAACTGTGACAATCCGTGAGCTTCTCATTCGGTGATCTCCGATATCTTGTTTGTAATTTTCTCTTTTCATGTTAATAAAGTTATGTTCTCTGTACTTGTTCGTATCCTTGTTTGTGTTAAATTTGTTCTTGCTTTTGATTTTTGTTACTGTTTAGAAAATGAATTGGATTCTGATTCTCTGCATCTCTATAATTCCTTTTGGAATTAAATGACTCCATAACGAGCATTATTAATCGAGATGTCTTCTCGAGTCAGAGTTGAGTCCATTAAATAAAGATTCATCAATGTTATATTTTTGTTTCTGTGTTTTGTACATTGGTTGGAGGAATGAGTGAGAAGAGTCAGTTTAGGTTCTGAAATATGAACCAGAATACCCCGAGGTGGGATTCACTTAACATGATGTCTTCTTGAGAACTCTCAGTACTCATTTATTCACATCAATGTGCATTTACATGTGAATTTAATTTTGTCTATGTTCTTAGTTAGTTTCCTGTATTTTCTTATTTGTTGAACATGTTTAGGATTAGTTTTAGCTTAGGTAATAATTTCTTGTTTTCTTGAATGTGTTCTTTTAAATCATGAATTACTTTGCTTTACATTCTTGTTTCACAGGTTCTTCACTGGTTGTTTGATTTGGTTAGTAATTAGATTTCTTAATTGTAATATGCATTTCTAGTGTCTTTGTAAATCAGTAGATCATATTAGCTATAAAATTTAGGTACTGTTTCTGTTCTTAGGCAGTAGCAATGTTCATTAGTTTAGGATTATTTTAGTTGCTTTAAATTTTCATATTTGCATAGGTTTTGTTGCTGTTTTTGTTTTAGATAGTTTAAATCTCTATTTTCTGTTATTTTCCTTGTATTTCTTATTTTTTTTCTTATAAACAGACTTTTAGTTTTAATTCTTTTCTTTTTAGTTTCATTCAATTTTATTTTCCCCACCTGTTTAGTAATTAGTAAATAGAATAAATACAAGATTAAACTTTACACTTTAGACTTAATCATAGTTGAGTCCTTGGATTGATCCTTGGTTATCCCTCTACTACATTAGTGGGGAAACCGAGTTTGTTGGCTTTGATGCGATTAAACGCGAGTTTAACAGATGCCCAGACAGATCAACTCTTCAATCTTGTCCCAAAGAGTTGTACACTTATGAATCTCATGTTCTGGTGATACCGATAATGTTTCTTACTGTCGTTTACGTAGGTTTGGCTTCTTTTTCGCTGATGGAAGGAGGTCAATAGAAAGCGCCTCTTCCAAGATCTTCCAAGGTTGAATTTGAGGTTTTTGGAGAATGGTTTGGCGTGCATGTTATTGGCATTCTTATACATCTTGACTAAAGAAAAAGCTTTCACAGCAGAGGTGGATTGGAACATTCTCACCATCATTTGAATATTCGTTTACATATCATCAAGAAAACAACTCAATTGATAGTTCTTAGACAAGTCAATTCTTGAAACAATAACATCAAATTCAGTATCGATAACATTACCTTTCTGTCGCAGCCTCATCAATTCTGCCATTGGATCCTCGCAAACTTCACCAAATCTTTCAATCAAGATTTGAGTGTAGTCATTCCATGAAGGCAATTTATCGAGACCTACACTTTTCACATACGCATTGTCCCATTGGAGAACTTTGCCTTCAAAATGGACTACGACCAATCGTACTTTGTACTTTTCAACATTGAATGATCCAATTCTTGACACCATCACCATTGAAGCAGTGAAAATCCAAATGGACGAGAAAAAGAACCCGAGAAAGAAGAATGTTAGTGATGTCGAAACATGTCCTCTATCTTGCACTACAATGTCCTCCATGAATATTTCTTCCATGCGCATATTGAGAGCTTCTTCCGTGCGCGTATTGAGAGCTTCTTCCATTTCTCGAAAAAGCGTTTGATACGGAATCCACGAATTGGATGGACACCGAACATGTATCTTATTTGAATAATTAGGAATATATAGAGTAAATATTTAAAAAAAAACAATGAATGACCAAAACTAAAGTTGTATCGTGATAACTGAGAACTAACTTATGTAACGCCCCGACAACTTACAGGGACTGCTGACTGCCCCCACACTACAATCACGGCCCACCCCTTATCAAATCACAACCTTAACTTTCGTGGGCCCTACCCTTATATCAACAAAATAAAACCATTTGGTAGGCTGTAGAGATTTGAACTTAAGCATTCACAATTACAAAACCCTACAATCTACAACTAAGACCATATTATTTTGTTGAAATAAGGGTAGGGCCCACAAAAGTTAAGGTTGTGATTTGATAAGGGGTGGGCCGTGATTGTAGTGTGGGGGCAGTCAGCAATCCCTGTAAGTTGTCGGGGCGTTACAAATGGTATCAAAGCCTAGCCTCTCCCAGTACGTTGTGGTTCGAGGACGAACCAAGCGGGTGGGCATGTGACACCCGAGCACTGACGAGGGCGGGGAGTGATCGCCGGTGCAAGAGGCATGGAGTGCAAGAGGTACAAACAAGGAGCGGCTCCTGGCAGGCTTCTAGTGGAAGAGACACATGGACGAATCGAACATACACCGGAATGAGAGAGATCTAGAGACTGTATAGGTATGAGACTATACAGTTGAAGGATAGCTTAAAGGAATTGATTTGGCTACTCATATCAACAAATGCATTTGCTTTTTGGTAGCCTAACTTATAAAAACTCCATGGTTAAGCGTACTTAGCTTGGAGTAATTTGGGATGGGTGACCTAAGGAAAATTTGAATGAAACAGAAGTGAAAACGGAAAGAGAAAAAGAAGATGAATTGAAAATTTAATTTAATTTTTTAAATTAATTAATCTGTTACGTGTGTCTGAAGGACAAAAAGACTAATGTGGATTAACGTTAATGACTTATTTCATCAAATTTAAAAGGACATGAACTTAGACCAAATCTTAAAAAAAGATTAAAATCAAAATAGTGGAAAAAGACATAGTTATCCTTATTTATTTATATTTTTACTAAAATATAATAAACATAATAATTGTTATCTTTTTTAAATCTTGAAATGATATACTTTTAATAACACATAATTTGTTTTCATAGGAAGTGGTGTGCACTTACATAAAAAACATAACATATGTTGCATGTAATCCTACACAAAATATATACTAAATGTTAAAAAATGGTTTGTTTTTCAAATTGTTGATTAATTACACAATAATGGAATATAGTTCTAATAGATATTTAATTTACAGACATTCTTAGAAAAAATATAACAGTTTTTAAATTTATATTCTTAGAAAATATACATTTGAATTTAAAATTTATTCTAATTATTAAAATTGGATTTATAAAAATCTAAATTAGTTTTTTTTTTCTTAAACATTCGATTTAATCCAATCTATATCCACCTCTATTATGGATAATCTTCTTCAGCAGAGGTAGCAGGAAAGAGAGCATCAGATACAACTCTAGAAGGTATCAACAATATTTATTCTTAAGTCCTATGGACATTAACATGTAGCAGCTCCATTTAAAGCACAACTTTTTACAATCCAAAACTGAAGATTTAGAGAGAGTCTTTATTCTAATTACAACATTTCTGGAGTGGATTGACATATCTACTATAAGCAACCAAATTAGAATCCTCAAGAAACTGAGAGGGATGAACACTAATACATAAATTTGACTTCATCCTCATACAGATAGAGGAAGAAATATGAACCTGAGGTTAATTGCTTCGTCACTCTAAGTTAGTATGATGATATTATTATTTTCTAAAACTGCTACCGTATTCTCGAGCAGCTTAATTTACAGAAAGAAGAAGCTCTTGACTTATAACATTGATAAACTAAGCAAAAGAGAACCTATGACGGCAACCGCTGCAAGTCACTGCATGAGCGTCTCTTAAACTATATTACTACAATGTGGGCCCCTGTGATTGGCATAAATAATCAAAACTTCCTCCAGCTCGACCAATTGAAAAGATAATTTTTTTTTTCGTTTTGAAGTCACAGACCAGGTGTGCTATGGAGGGAAGAAAAAAAGTTCCGTGATACCACTGCTATGTGGTTATTGTGAGATGATTCCCACTTCAGCAAAGAAAAAGCATGGCGCAGAGAAATTGGGCAATGGTCATCGCGTGTTAAAAACAGGATTACGTTATTGGTCCAAGGATGCAGGAAGAATTTCCAACGAAGAAATGAGAAATCCACGCCTGTCAGCTGCTTTAACCTTGGCAATTTTGGCACAGGAGATTGACGACTGATCATGTTTATATTCAAATTGTTTAATGGGACTACGTGGTTTGTCCTGCCAACAAAAGAAAATTTTAATAACAAACAAATAAAATGGCTCGGCAAATATAAAATGGCACAACTGTATTCACCATGAAGCCTGTTCCACTATACAATTGAGTGGGAGATGAAACATCAGGCTGTTGAGAGTTTTTCAAAAATCGATGTTCTAGTAAAACTGCAGCTGCTGGCCGCTCTGCTGGATTTCTTATAAAGCAGCACCTCAAGAAATCTTTACCCTCGGGCGACAATGTTTCAGGAATAGGAGGGGTTTCCTTCATAACCTTAAACAGAGCTGCAGCCTGTATAATTAGAAAAAAAATTATTTAACAAGCTAAAAAATAAAGTACCCGTATACATACCAAATCCATAAGCTGAAAACAGAAAAAAGTTGGCTCAGAGATGCCTTAGCTCATATTGAGGTTTGCCAAAATAAGTAAAAAGTTGGTGCATTATCATCCGTTACCAAACTTCAGAATCCCATATTCTCATATAAACCGATATAAAACCATCCATCTTTGAATAAGTAGTTTTGGAAACCATTAGGATTCTGTTACCAATGAGAAATCTTATACTAATACTATATCAGTATGGTATTGAAGTAGCCTGAGAATCACAGGTTGGAAAGAGGCAAAGTAAAATTTTCTTCAGGTGCTTACTCCTTCATATTCACTCCAAGGAGGCTTCCCTGTGAACATTTCAATGATGGTACAACCCAGACTCCAAATATCAATAGCAAAAGCAAGATCAGGGCTGTTATCCTTTTGCATCACAGCCTGCAAAAGCTGAATGAGAAAAGTGTTAATAAGAATTGCACGAGACATCACAGGATAGTGCAGTGTAATAATATATAATATACCTCTGGAGCCATCCAGTACGGACTTCCCCTCAAAGATAGATTACCTTCGAACCCATTTAGCTGTGTCATAAAGGGACCCCGAGTTATAAACTTAATGAAACACCCCATGAACAGATTCAACAGCACAAAATAAGCACCAGAGCCTGAAGATACATATTCAACAAATGAAATTGAAAAAAATACACGAAGCACCTGATTATTATACAATCAAATTCAGAAACATCTGAATCTGCTTTAAGGGGAGACAAGATTGCTCATCTCAAGCGAGAGAAAGGAATTTTAAAAGCAATAACTTTGAACTTTTTAACATAAGGCCAGTGTTTCTGATTCCAATCTCTTCTTTGGGATTTTTGAACAATAAACAGATAATCTTATTAAATAGAAGAAATACAAAGATTCTACAGAATTACCGAACCACTCTCAGCATGAAAAAGAACTGATACTAGAAAATGTGAATTAAAGGGGAAGGCTTCTAACTCACATGCTTAGCCATCCCAAAATCAGCAAGCTTAACTACTCCAGCGGAGTCAACAAGCAAGTTAGCCCCTTTGATGTCCCTATATGCATACAAGAAAAATATAAACAGATAAAAAAGTGACAAAGGTTCAAATATAAGATAAATTAAAAATTCTAGGAAAAGTCGTTTTCCAACTAGAACAAAGCAGTTGCATGTGAATCAATAAAGGTTTTAAATTCAAGTTGGTATGAGTTGTGAATGTACCTATGAATTGTTTTTTTGCTATGTAAATAAGCCAATCCTGATAGAATATGTCGAGTGAAATTCCGAATGACAGATTCTGTTATGGCACCACAATGATCACGGACGTATTTATTAATTGAACCAGGATGAACATATTCCAGATAAATATAAAACCGGCCCTCAACCTGCAAACGCATACTCCAAAGATGTTATAAGGTTTTAAGGCTGTAACGAAAAAAAAAAGAATAATCTTGAGCGGCTAATTAAGAAGTAAGAGATTGTTTACTATTTCACTGCCAAAATACTGCACGATGTTTGAATGTTTTAGTTGGCTAAGAACTTTAATTTCCTGGAGAAAGAGAATAAACTAGTAAGAAGGATAAAGAGGATAATAGAGAATAAAATATCTTCATAATTAATGAGGGGAGGGTAAAATATATAGCCAAACGATAAAAACAACAAAGCAACCTCACAAAGTAATTAAGCATAATGGATACTACAACGAAATTTAGGAGTCGTCACTGCAAAATGTATATTGGCCAAGGCTAGGAGAAAACACAGGCAAAATAATAGACCACTTAATCTGAGCTGGACATCTGTACTGTTCAATGAGAAAAAATTAATTTCAATTACCATTACAAAGTAGTTGCCTTAGTTATTAAAAGTTTCAAGATAATACATTTCAGAAGTAAATTTGCTAAGCAGAATTTCAAGATGTTATTAATAATGCAGCCGCAGTTCCCAGTACTCGTGTAATAAGAGATCCAAAGTGACTAAAATGTGTTCTTATTCAGGATTGGAAAGAGAACTACTATTCCCAAGAAACTGACTGACATTTACCGCACTGACTTCTTTACTAAAATTCCAAAGTTCTAATAAGAGATATGAACCATAACACAACCAAAGGAGACACATCACTCTATGCGGTTTGTACATTTTACACAGATCACAAATAGGCAGTGGTAACAAACAAGTAACGACAACCAACCTGCTCTAACTGTTTAATAGACTCAGCAGATTTTGGATCATCAGGAAACATTTCCACTTCCTTCATTGCACATAATGCACCGGTTTCCCTGTCAAGAAACAACACCTCTTTAAGAGACTCCGAAAATAGATAAAAGATCTTAAAATGCACATGAAACATTATATACCTATTGGTTGCAACATAAACACTTCCAAATGTCCCTCGCCCGATAAGTTTCCCTTTCTGCCATTGGTTTTTCATTGGCAATGATTCTGATCTAGCATTGGAAAATGTACTAGCTGACGATGGAGAGGGCAGGGGAGCCCCAGGAGGCAGGGGCAAGGGGTGAACACTGACAGGAGGGGCAGTGCTTTCACGGCGCACCATTGAGATTTCAAGTGATAACTTGGAATGTAAAGGAGATAGAGGTCCACTCAAGGTTCTGGTGTGTTGGCCCGGACTTCTCCTCTGTGGACTTTGATGGGAGGTGGGAGAGGGAGAAGTTTCTGTGCCCAACACGGATAAATCAAAGAAGGCAGGAGGTAGCAACCCTGTTTCACAGGTAGACATTTCTGGTGCAGACCAGAATTGATTTCCTTTGGGACTCGCATAATAATATGGCACAGATTCACCATTTTTTGTTTTCTGAGGACTCATTATTGAAGGACTTGCAAAGGGAATACCTGAAAAACTGCTCCTACGAGGGATGCTCGCGAAGTTACTATTACTAGTATTACTATTATCTCGAGCACATTCACAACAACCACACGAATCTGGATGCAGCATTGTCCATGACCTAGTTTCAGCCTGTTCCATATTCTTTCTCGTGTCTTGGCCAGCAAAAACACTGTTACAATACAAAATTTGGTCAAATAGGTCAGCAAACTCACCACTGAGAACTATTCCACAAACGCATGGCAAGTTGCAGTACAAAACTGCAAATGCATAATCAATTCAGATTGAATAATTTCTCCAAAAACAAAATAACAAATGTAAAATGAATTGATCATTTTCATAAATTTAAATCAAGTGATGCACTTAACTTTTACAGAACGTACCTGATCCAACTGCTTTAAAATCGAGGTTCATAAATAGATTTTAACTTCTCAAATAAACTCAGATTCAATTAATTTTTTTTCTCGTAAGTGTTTAAGGAGAAGCTTATACAGGCAGTGTCATAAAGTTTCATTTCACAAGTACAAAATATACGCATCTCATGATTCAGTCCGAAACAACAACAAGCGTGCAACATAAAAAATCATGGAACGATCTCAAGTAGTAATAATCGAATTCATTCAGCAATTAATTACCTAACAAAAATTGAAAAGCCACATATAAAACTAGCTGAAGGAAAGAAAGGAAAAATTAAGAAATCGACCTCCGCATCCGACAGCCGGTGGAGGTGGTGGCTGCAGCAGCATCCTTGGGCGAGGGAAGACGGCATTCGCCGTCTCTACGGAGCACAGGGGAGGAAGCGGCGAGCTCCGGCAGGGGCAAGGGCTGAGGTGTACCGGGGGAAGGGAAGGGTGGTGAATCGTCATCGTGCCACCTGGCATCGTTCTCGGCATGGCAGGAGCGTTTCTTGGATGAACTACCGAACAGCCAGACCTTCCGGCGGTGGCCGGCGGAGGCGGCTGAGGAAGACGAGGAGGAACTGGAAGGCGTGAAGGAAAGCGTGGGTAACCAGCGCATGGCTGCGTGAATCTAGAGAATGAAAACAAAGCTTTGACCTCACAATGCGGATCGAAAAGAGGACATCCTATTGGAAGCGCATTGTAAAGCTTTAACCACAGCCATCGTTCGCTTCGGCACCATAGCGGTTCCAGAAAGAAACGACAACCATAGGCCTTCCACACAAAGTCAATGCGTTCCACCTTTTCTTTTTTCCTTCCCTCTAACTAAGTCAAGCTCTCTCTCCAATCTTTCTCTCTCTCTCTCTCTGTTGCCACAACACAACAGAGAACACGAGACAATATAAATAATTCTTTTCCCAAAAAACACTTTTATTTTTTATTTTTACCAACAGAAAGACTGTTCTATTTTAGATAAGGTAGTTATTGCTATTGCTCTCGCGCCAGGTAACACAACTCAACGTCTCCCTTAATTAACATAACTATCCATTTCTATCTTCATTTTCACCAAATCATTGTGCATTATTAGTGTATACTTATTTTCTCATCACAAAAAAATTTACTCTCTAAATAGAAATAACCTTAACAACTTTCACCAAACTTACTGAATTTTTTATTATACTAATTTTCATTATTATTATTATTTTAATGTGGTTGGGTCTTGACTTGAGGATATTTGAAGGAGGAATTACGTGAATTTATGGAGTTTGACGTTGGTGAGAATTGAGAAGACTATTGCCAAGTAAAAGCATATTTTGTTTATAAAATGAAAAAGTAAAACCATATTTTGATTCCATTATTGTTGGATCGGATTGTGAGAGAAGAAGTGACGTTGATTTCGAGAGATTATTTGATCGATGATTGCGCGTTTCTCGATTCTATAGTAATTCGCTTCTAGATAGATTGACATTAATACAGAGTTGATTTAATAATTAATTCTCATTCTCTGTACTCGCTTTGAGTAATTGACTTAACATACAATGTTTAATAAATCAAATCATAACATCTAATTTAATACACATATTAATTGCTTCTATTATCCAACTGTTTCCACTGTTCTATGTTAGATTTGTTCAGATCCATCCTTTAGAAAATATTTTTTATTTATTTAGGTTCAATTATTGATTTTAATCTTTCATTTATTGGTTGTATTCTTTTTTTTTTTTTTGGATTTTTCAAAATTTAATTTAGTTTTTATATAAAAAAGAGTCGAAATGATCTTTCGTTAGTTTAGAATTAATTTAAAAGTTACTAATTTAAAAATATTATCAATTACATGTCACACAACTATGTTTATATGTTGTTCGTTGAGTATTTTAATTAATTTTAAGTGATTATTTGATTATAAGTTCAAGTATCAGTTTCCTAAGTTTATCGAAGGTTTTTTTTTAATAAATTTATCTATGCAGATTTTGAATTAGAGAACTCTGCTTTCATTGTTGACTAAAAGTTAAAATACATTGCTTTTAAGCATTATTGGGGCTCCACGTAAACCAAAATGATAAAAAAAAAATCATGATTGCTACAAGAACAACATTCCACAAAAGTTATTGAAAGATTTTGATAATTGAAGCAGGAGAAAGTAGAGGATTGGTTGAAGTAGTGATCTGAATTGGTCAAAGGCACCCAACTTGACCAATACCCTTCTTCTATCCTCAATTTCACGAACCTTATCTCCACCTTTTCATGCTTCTGCCTTTCCGTATTTCGATTCATTCAGGGAAAATAATCAAACAGAGGAGCATAAATTGAAAAGGGCACTGTTAAAATAATATGGTTTTAATAGTAATAGATAATAATCTTTATCATAGATCACAATCAAGATATATTGAAAAATATTTCCATTTTATAAAGAATATTTTAAAGGAACAGGGTCAGACAGATGAAATAGGGAAAAGAGCATTTTCAACGTTTGGTATATGAATTAAAAAGGGAAGAATAGATTAGAACTGAGTCCACAAAATTGCATTATATGAAAAAAAGAAGAAAGTTTTTAATACAAGAAAAAGAACATTTTTATTTATTTAATTTTTTTATTTGACATTGTATATATATTTTTTTTCGCAAACCAAAGAACAAAAGTTTTGGCTTTCTTTTCTTTGATTTTTCTTAAAAAATATTATTCCGATGAACACTTTGTTTTATGGTCATACTGTTAAAAATCAATATTCTCTAAAATGGAATAGTTAGAAAAAAAAATAGAAATAATAAAAAAAGTAGAGGAATAATGATAATAGTTGGTTATTGTAAATGATAATTTGCATCTGCAAATTACTTAAAAACGTTAAAAAAATAATAATTTATAACCTCGTAACAATTACCGACTTACTTTCTATTTAATTGTTCTTTTCTCTTTCTTTCACAAACTGAACCTATCTTCAAAGACTTTGTCAAATTTATTTTGTTGGTTCCTATCTAAGACTAGTTTGACATCAGCTGCATACTGACCGGAAGAATTTCAACTGCATACTATAAGTGAAAAGAAAGTCAAAACGAAAGTTATAATAAGTCAAGAAAAAGAAAGTTGAATTCTCAAACAACAGAAAGCTAAGAGACAACGTCAGAATCTAATGAGACCAATTCTCATGCAGACCGAATATTATCTTCTGAGATTATTAACACATTTATTAATAATAAGAGAAATTCAGGGAATATATGCTTGTGCTTCCAATATACCATTCACAGAGACATGCCACTTGCAAACGGTGCATATAGATGCGTGCTTAAATTACTATATCCCTGGTCATGTTCAAGAACTTCAATATCAAACTCTTACGAGCAGGAAACCAACAATCCATTAGAAATAAACAGTCACTATATTGAAACGTCAGTTTCGTCCAACATACAAAATTGTTCTAATATCTGGTGCTTGTACTCGTTAATCCTAGAAAACATCACCAAACCGATATGTTAGCTCTGCTTATTTGGAAATATCATGTCTTCTCCATTTTTCCAAACGTGCTTGTACTCATCCTCAGTGATCACTCCACAATAGGTTCTCGGTTTCCCAAGCTTGTTGGAACTACTTTACATATGGGCATGTTTTCATTCTTACTGAGAAGCTTCAAGGATGGATGGACCTCAATGTCACGCATGAATATTCTATCTTCAATATCTAGATTGCTCACATCCACAACAACTTTTGAAGGAATGTGCTCAGATGGGCCAAGATATTTTAGACTAGGTCTGATTTTGTTCAAAATTCCTCCTGTAATAGCATAAAAGTGTCAACCATGTTAGCATTATGACATTAGAACCACAACAATTCGTACTGATATTAAATTGGACAAAATTGGCAACCGCCCCTTGCCACCATCCAAAAATAATGATATACAGAGCATTTGGCCTGAATTAAGAAAGTTCATGTCAGAAGTAAGACAGCGGCGTATTTAACAAAACATGGATGTAAGTCAATTGACCAAACATAACAGCAGTCTTCACAGGGCATAACGAGCAAAAGTCATCGACTATTGAAAGCTGGAAGGCTGAACACTGATCTTCAATATATACTTCACAAAGAGATGTAATGTAATTAATAACACGTTATAGTCACCTATTCTTCCTCCAGTTTGTTCCTTGTTTTCTAAAGTGAAATTATTTTTCAGGAAATATTGACCATTCAAAGAAGAAACAGTAAATGCAGGTCAAACAGTGCAATAGCAATCACGTAACCTCTGGGCTTTTATTTTTCTCAGTCCACCACAGGCAAAACAGGAGAGCATGAGAACAAAAAAAAATAATACTTAAACATACACATACTTCTTAGGAGGGCTGATTGCTGTATTTTAATCACAAATGTTGAAAATGAAGAATGATCTTCAACTACAATGTTCGCAAAGAAAGAAATGCCCAAACCAACAAGCAATAATATATATATTCCCTGTAACTGCAAGAGACTAGAAGCAATGAGTCTATCAACAGGATAGTCCCGGACAAGAAACATTTCATATATTATAAAAAGTTATAACAAACTATCACCATTGGTTATAGATGTTAGAATAATTAAGCAATGTCAAACCAGTTATGTCTTTCGCCCCCATTTTTTACTTGATGTTAAATTATTTTAATCTAATTTTGGCTCATGTAATTTATAGAATAACTTTAATGTAAAAGTTTCTAATGTGATGATTATAAATGTATTAAAGCTATGGGAATTATTTTAGAGTCATTAAAATCAATTCCCTCTCTTCATTAAGGATATTATGGTACTTTAATAAATATTTCAAGAGGACACCTAGGAGTTTCATTATAGTTCTTCTGTGAATAGAGAAAAGGTTACTGAACAATAAAAGGCAAGTAACATGAAAAAACATCCTATTAGACACATTCTATATCATCAAGAAAGTCGTCAAAGGAAGTAGGAAAAGGGAAAATATCCATCCCCGTCAAAGGGATTTTTTACAATGGATCCAAGAAAGTTCTTGAACCCTTCTATCAATATAATTTTGTGAGAATCATAGATCCTAAGATTCCTATGAAGTAGAATAATTTCATGGATCCATTGTAAATGATCTCGTTCAAGGTGATGGATATTTTCGGTTCTCTTACTAACTTGATGACTTTCTTCGGTCAAGCTACTTGCCTTTCATTGTTCAAGAACGTAACCTTTTCTCTTATTTACGAAAGAACTGTAATGTAACTTTTAGGTGTCCTTTTGAAATATTTATTAAAATACCATAATACCCTTATGAAGTCAGAAGAGAGGGAATTAATTTTAATGACTCAAATAATTCCCATAACTTTAATACATTTATAATATAATAATCATCACATTAGAAAACTATACATTAAATTTATTCTATAAATTACATGAGCCAATATTACATTAAAATAATCTAACACTTGGAAGCAAGCAAGCCACAAAGTCCTTTGAAATGCTTGTGTTAACAGACATATTGCTTAGCTTTATTTTCCTCTGTTAGTTTCACAGTTATTTAGTTAGTAATTATTAGCTCTCTGTATCAGATGGTGTGAGCTATGCTTTGTCATCTATACAACGCTACTTGTAATTGATCGTTGACAGTAAAGTAAAAGAATGCATATTCTACTGATATTCTTTTATTCAACTCTCTCGAGTTTTCACAGCATGGGAGGTTAATTCCTAGAGGCAAGCATTTGAAATGCTTGTGAGGATAATCCAAAAGATTTCCGAGTGTTCTTTGTTTAATCTGGTCTAGAGTGTGTTTATCATGGACATACAAAAGATTATCCCCGTGTATTTTCCAAATAGTATAATCATCAAGGAATCAAAGGTAAAAATTAACATTAAGCTTGAATTTTGGAGGCAAACTTTGTGTTAGATATATTATCTTTATTTTATATTTATCTTTTATCTTTATCCTTTATCTTTAGTTAGTTTGTTATTATTTTTTATTTGTATTTTGGGCTTAGCCCATATTTCTTCTATTATAAATAGAGAATCCTATGTGTGTATTTAACACAAGGGAGATTAATCCCAAATATAGTTTTTTAGTATATTTAACACTTTGAAATAAAAGGTTTTCAATTAAGTAGAAATTTAACAAAATATATACTTTGCAATTTCTAGTAAGAGATGAGGAATATGACTAAACATATGAAAAAATGATGAAAAAAATTAATGAGGACGATACACATAGGAAACAGGTGGAATGACAAATAAAGAAAGACATCAAGGGTTATTTCTGATCATAAAGTACTTATCGACTCAAAGGTAAGTTTTACCATATGACTAAGCATTCAAGTGTGCCATACTATAGCAATTGATAGGCTTTAAAGGACGACATTAGAGAAAGGTGAGAGTAACAAAATTGAGAACACTAAGATTGATCTGTGACCAGAATACAAAATAATTTATACAAAAAAAAAGTTGGTGAAGCACCGAGTAAGGAAATAATAACAAAAAAATCAGTTATGTGGTTCGGAATTTACAAAAAAGGCAAAAAGGGGCAACAATCATAAGAGTAGATTACATGATTTTAGGCAGACAAAAGGGAGAGGGAGACAAAACAGACATCCAGTAGGATAATAATT
This sequence comes from Vigna reflexopilosa, assembly GCA_027742785.1. Classification (NCBI taxonomy): domain Eukaryota; kingdom Viridiplantae; phylum Streptophyta; class Magnoliopsida; order Fabales; family Fabaceae; genus Vigna; species Vigna reflexopilosa. Next base: position 54,296,130 of record CM050911.1, on the reverse strand, counting down.
TGTAGCCAACATCACCTAGTAGGATAATAATTTGTTGTTGTATCAATATAAATTCACAATCACATCCAGTTTAATGTTTGGCAATATTTTCTACCTTAATTATTGAGGAAAGGAAAAATAGTTTAATTCAAATACAGGGACAGTGTAAAGGATGCGCTATCATCCAATCATCCGTCACCATGTATACTAAGATTGATGGTTTTTGTAATAACTACTTCAAAAGTCACACATAAAATAACTTCTAATCAGATCAAATTATAAAAAAAATTGTACTCAGATGAAAATTAAACTAAAAAACTAAACAGTTCGGTAAAGCCATAGTCTCTCTGCTAAGCAATCTCCAAATTATGCACACAAAAGATTATTAGTATTGATTATTTCAGCTTAGAGAGCTCCACACAAGGGCCATTTCGTCATGTATTGCACATTTCATCACTCATGAACCAAAAGACCATCTAATAAATGCATAAACTACGAGTTCTACAGCAATAAAATAAAAAAGAGTTACCTTTCTGAATACCAGGACAAACATCTTCCCCTTTGAAAATAACAGGCACATCCACTTTCAATTTCATTCCGTCCTCAGCCCAAACAAACACCAAATTCAGAATCTTCCCACTCTCTTCGTCCTTATGAATCTACATAACCAAAAACTGCAACTCAAAACTCAAACCAAATATAAATATCATAACAGAAAATAAGAAAGAAGAAAACCTTGATAGGTAAAACGGTTCCCGATTCGACCAAATGAGACGACCCGGATCCTGCACGGATCTGGAGCGGGAAGCGGGTGGAGCAGAAGGTAGGAGCGTCGACGGAGTCAAGAATGGCCTTAATCTGCTTCTTCTCGACGGTTAGCAAGTACTTCTTCGATTCCGATCGGATGTCGGGATTTTTCTCCAGAAGGTTCTGGAAGAAAAGGACGGCGGGTATTCGACCTTGCACTCGGTCTCTCGCTGAGACTTTGCTGCCTGTGCACTCCCTTGGGATGGCTTGGATCGTATGGTAATGGCTGCACCGGAAATCAGACGACGAACAGCGGCTCGCTGCCATAGTTCGGTAGTTGCCGGCGGCGGAGCGCCACCATTGCGCCATGATTGTTTTGTCTGTGTCCCTCCCTCCCTACGACTCGTAATGGGGTTTAGCGTTCAAGGGTTTTGGGTGTTGGGTTTCGGGTCTATTTGGACTTTTTCCATGAGGGGATGATAATTTCTTTCTGCACTCCATACTTTTCACATGCACCCTATTCGAATTGTCAAAAGACCAAATTACCAACCATTGTAGTCGTTATCCCCTTGTTATCTAATCAGTCTTGTAGAACTTGTTCCTAATTTTGACATTGTTGTTATTTTTTTTTTATGTAAACATATTTTGATATGTAATCTGTAAGTTAAAAATATTTTTTAAATGGCATAATATGGAGGTTTTTTTTCATCCAAAAAATAATTTTCATATTGTAAATTAAAAAGTTGTGTATTAAGAAGAAAGTGAGAATCTTTAATTTTATTGATGTACATAAGAAAAATAAAGATACCAAAGTGAATCATCTCAATTGATAACTTATTATATTCATTTAGAAAAGAGTCTAACATTCTTACTTGTAAAAAATATTGTAAAAATGTTTTATTTTTTCAACTTATTTTATATTTATTGTAGAACCATAATAAATTGACTATATTCTTTTTCTTTCTATAGTAATATAATTATAATCTTCATTTAATATCACTATAAAAATAGTAATTAAAAATTAAAATGTCACGACCTAAACAATTAAAAAATAAATAAATTAAATATATAAATTATCAAATACTTTTTACTAACATTAGATTATTTAAAAAAAATCAGAATGTTAACTTACATAATTAAAAATAATAAATAATTATAATATAAAAACTTATAAAAAATAATGTAAAATTATTGTTGGTAGATTTCATATTAATTTATTTTTAACAAATCCATTAAATCTATAAGTGAGTCGAATTTAATTTAATTCATATTTAATTTTTTTTATGTCAATCTATTGTAAATTTGTGATGAGTGAAACAATTTTATGAATTTCAACTTATTTTAATATCTCTAAGGTATTGAGAAATTTATTTTTCTCCAAATAAACTCATTTTAATTTAAATTTGTCCAAATAAATTCATTTCTACTTTAAATCTAAAACTGGACCGATTAATTATTCACGTATAGAATGTAATTTCTGGTAACTAAATTCTCAATATGAAATATCATCATCCTTTTTTTTAATTTTTAACAAAATTGAAAAAACAAAGAAGGAAAATAAACTTAGTAATACTGTTATTGAATTCTCAATTGAATTTAATTTAATAATTAAAGTAGAAATGGGTTTATTTAGGTAAAATATCTTAAAGTAGGTATGAGAAAATAATTCTAGATGGGCAGGTATATTTTACTGATGTAAGCATTTTTTTTTTCAAAAACCAAACATTTTTAAATGTGGTGAAACGATATTCTATTTCTAAATTTACATAAAAGAAGTATGGTTGAACTAATTTTAGTTTCTTAATTGGAAAAACATGTGCATTAATATAGTAAATAAAAGAGAAACATATTTATATTTTCATAAAATGAGATAAAATTGTTTGAAATCTTTTGGTTCAAGTTCCAAGTGAAGCTTATAACAAATAAAATACTTAAAAAAATATTGTCTTGAAAACTTTTAGTCATTTTATATATTTTATATAGCTACAACGTTAATTATGAAAGTTTCAAAATTCTCAAAAATTAATTTCTAGAGAGTAAAAATATCTACGAAATAAAAAATAAATATTCACTAAATAATAGTTATTTTGTAGTGTATCATTGAGTAGTACATTTTTTCTTTCAAAATTAGAAAGAATATGATTAATTGTGTGAAAGTTTCATATTCTTATACTTGAAACTCAAATGCAAACGTAAAATTGCTAAGCAAAAGATCTACATAGAACAACAAATACATTAATATTTGGATGCAAATTTATTACAATAATATTACTATTAACATCTCAAACTTTAAAATGGTGCAAAACATTTCCAATTATTATTGTTTAATTCAAAACTATTTGTTAAGTATAAAGAAATAGAAAAAAGTTATTAAAAACACCAAAATTCTATTTAGAGTCAAGAGTTAGTAGAAAAGTATTTTAGAAAATCGATTAAAATTTAGGAATGGTCAAATCTTACACATATATGTATACGAAGGATCAAAGAAATTGAGACTCAATAATTTAGTCTATGCACTTTATTTTGAATTATTCACATTTCATTACAATAAGTGTAGCCCATTTGTTGTTGTCTTCATACACATTATTCCTTGATTCACCATCTTAATTCATATTTCATCCTTAGTGTCTTTGTTTCTTTTTCCACTACAAGAAAAGAAGGTATTATCAACAATTAAAATCCATTGGAAAAAAAAAACCATCAATAATGATTTTTTTACGAATTACCGACAAACCTAAATTTGTCCGTAATAATGCAATCGATAATATTTATCGACGAAATATTAAATTCGTCGATAATTATTGATAAAAAAATTTATTAAAAAATCCATCAATAAATACAAAAAATATTTGTTGGTAATTACTGACAAAAAAATTTGTTGATAAATACAAAAAAATCTATCGATAATTTTTGACAAAAAAAATACACCGATAAGATCCGCTGGTTCATTTTCTTCCTCCTTTCTCCTCTTTTTTTTTCTTTTAAGGTTTCATTTTTTTTTATAGTGAAGCACACCATAACAGCGCCAACGAAACCTGCAAAGAAACCAAAAACCCAATCATGAACATTAAAAACCTTATCTCATATTACTCTATTTTTGTCCGCCACTATTCATTCCAGCAGTTCTTAGAACCATCGCAAAACTACGAGCCACCACAATTATGGCCTCCTCTGCACTGACCACCATGCCAATAGCATTGGAAAAAACAAATCACACAACATCGCACCTGCATCTCCTTCATCGCATCTCCAATCAAAACCACTGCATATCACGAGTTCGTCCTTGCGCCACCACTACGATCTTCATCATCATCAACCCACCATTGTCCTCCATGTCGAACCGTAATCGTGAGCAACATCACAAGATCTCCTCCACAAAATGAACCATCATGCGTCGTCATGGCAAAAATAAAAGTTGTGCACCTCCAACATAGACCACCACGAGAGATCTCTACGAATGTGAAACTTTCTTTCACTTATGCATCTTCCAGGTTATTTAGCCAGAAAAATTGCTGCTTATTTTATCGACAAATTTATTGATTAAAAAAATATGTTAATAAATAAAATATAAATTACCGACAGATTTACTAACAAAAAAATTTGTCGATAATTAAAATTTCGAAATCTATCTATAAAATTCGTCAATAATTCAAATTTTATGAAAAATATAAATCCGTTAGTGAAATTATGTCGATAATTTAAGAATTTTTTGTAGTGTTCAATGTTATTAAATTAAAAAAAAAAACAAAAAAGATGGTTGTGTTAACAGGACAACCCAAAATCTTAATTAAAATTAGATATTTAACTTTTTTAAGTGTTTGAGTAAGACTAATTTACAATTTAAGTAACTTTTACAACAAATTAATCTTATTTGTAGAAACTTAAAACAAAACACCATAGTTATATTATAAATAAGTGTTTCTAGTCCAGTAAGAAAAAGTCACATCGAGTTAATTTAAATTAAGTAATATTAATAATATATTCATCGAAACTAAAACCTTGAAAAACATCATCATAAACAAGTGGAAGCATTTCAAATGTTGCTAAGTTTGTTTATCTTTATTAGCATAAAAAAATTACTAGTAAGAATAAGAAATAGTTTATGTAATTTTCACTCCTAAAGAATTAAACAATTATATCACACCTTTTCAAGCCGATTAATAAAAAATTGATGAAGAAAATATATAATGAAATATGGTTAAGTATGTTTTTAGTCCATGAACTTACATGGAAAATTAGAATTCACTTCTCAAATTTTGATACATTTTGGTCTTCAAGCATTCAAAATAAGAAGATATAGTCCTTTCAACCTAATAGCTAGCATTACATTTTTTGATTTGTTAAATTGTGTTCCAAGTTGACGTTTGAGCATAAAAGTGTCAAAATGGTATAAACAATTCAAATACCATCCTAAAACGCATTTGACACGTAAAAAAAATTTAATGCAGTTGGACTAGGAGAACTATGTCCATTCATTTTTAAAGTTTAAAGAATAAATTTATCAAAATTAGAAACATAGATAAATTTCAATTTCGTATAAAAATTTAGAGACTAAAAACATATTTAACCATAATGAAAAATTTGTAAGTTTGCACTATTTTTACCAAGATAAAAAAAAATCTTTTAAACACTATGATATATTAGTTTATGAAAAAAAAAACAATTTATATGTTAGTTATTTTGGAATAACGTACAAATTATATAGATTACTTAAATTCTATCTATATTCCACTTATTATCAATGCAACAACTTTTTCATATGACAAATTTTTGGATACTATTTAATTATACTATTTTGCCCTCTAATTCTTGTAGTTGTTATTGTTAAACTAAAAGCTACCTTAACCCTTTGATTCATGAAGTTCTTATCTCTCCTTGTCTTTTGTTGTTTGATCGTTTGGTTTCTTCGAGATGATCAAGCTTCTAAATTACTTGCAAAAGATACTCTGACATTCAAATGAATGTTTAGTTTCAATTAATCTAATAAATGAAGAAGGTAAAAAGTATCAACAACTCTACCTACATTTTCTATTCATAATATTCTTAATGAGTTTTTACCTTTTGGAAGGCCCAATCACTATCCAATGATATTGTAATTTTTTCTACGAGTACAACTTAAGGGTTACATTCTTGACCTTGTTTTCTCTTTGACTCCTGGTTATCGTGTTTGAGACCAATAACATCTTCCCTGTTCACTTTTTTTTGCCTTTTTACACTACAAAAATTTTTGAAATTGTTGACGAAATTTATCGATGGAAATAAATTCGTCGATAAATTTAAATTTTTGACGATTTTTGAAATTTTAATGATCAACTGATTTCACTGACAGATTGATTACCAATGAACCTTTCTATCGGTAATACATATTTTATTTATCGATGAACTTTTCCATCGATAAATTCTTTAATAATACATATTTCATTTATCAACAAATTTTCTGTCAATACAATATGGAAGTAATTATAAATATTAAAATTTATCGATAAAATTCTTCCATGGTGAGGTGTCACGGCTCACGGCGTTGGATATGTGACAATGGCTCAAGTGCTGGATTTGCGATAGTGGCTCAGGTGCAACATGTGGTGATGGTGCATTGGTAAAGGAGTCGTTGTGGTACTCGAGAATGCCAATGGTGGTTTGTGACAGCGTTGCAGAGGTATCTCTCTTTTTCGCTTTTGTGATAGTGGCGTTTAGATGCTACTATGACTGGTTTTTTGGCATCGTTTGTATGGATCGTGAGGAACTCACGTTTTCGTGTGCTATAAAGGCTGTTCTGGTTTGCAATGGTGTGATTGTTGTTGGGATGGTGGAGGATGCATTCTTGGTGTTGATTCGTTGTTGAGAGGTGAGAAGAGGTAAGAAGACTCCCTCGCACGATTGAGTTTTCCTCCTTGTTTCCCATTAATGAAGAGCATTTGGTTCAATACCTTTTTCGTAAGGTAAAGTTGTGTTTGGAGAAAAAGTATTTTAATGGTTCACTATCAAATAGAGTTTTTCACTACCAAAAATATGGAACCTTAACAGAAAGAAGAAAAAGGAAAGAGTAGAAAAAAGATGAACCAGATTATAGTATTTTTTGAAAAAAATTTATCAACAAATTTTTTTCCGATAATTATAAAAAAATATGAAATTTCGTCAATAAATGTTTCTGACTATATTATTATTAGCGAATTTTGATCTATCAAAAATTTGTCTAAAAAATGTCACTTTTGACACATTGTTTACGTTTTCGACGAATTTTAACTTTGTATAGTACCTATTTTTCTTGTGGTATTAAGGTCTAGGAATTCTGGATTGTATCCTGAAATAGAGGGATAGAATGTACACTAACCCCTGAACCCAAGTATCGGAAGTAAAAAGTTTTCATGAGTTGCAAAAAAGTTTGATAATTTGGTTTTGGTTGAGTCTCTTGGATCATTCGGGTTTCTATAGAGGTATATATAGTATCCAAAGAAAAATGAGTAATTAGTTGGTAAAATTGGTTAAGAGGTTTGTAGAGTGATTAGTTGTTACAAAAAGAAATTCAATAAATTACCAAAAGTTTGAATCGATTAAATAATAACTTCAACGCCTAAAACATTTCCTCAATAGATTATTTACATTATATTATCAATAGTTGATGACTTAGTCGATTATATAATGAATTTAGTCGATTAAATAGCATATCGTTGATTATTGATTTTTTTTACTAGTTTAAGGTGACAGGGAGAAATTGATAGAAAAAATTTATAGATATTATTTAAGGATCAGAAAATTCTGTTTATATTTTGTCTAAGTTAATAAATCCTTTCCGTTCTAATCTACAACAAATTAATTAATAATTAATAGTGAAAAGTTGTGAAAATAGTTACGTAGCCTAAGGAGAGAGGGAAATCTTGTGAAGAAAGTATGTTATATATATAAACAACAAAACGACGAGACGAGGAATGATATAGGATCATCGAAGAAGGGTTGCTTGTGGCAGTAGCGCTGAAAATTAAAGAAACTACAATCATTTCTTCCTCTTTCATCTTCTTCACATTCCTCCTTTTCATCCTCTTTCTACGCCCGAGTCTCCATTTCACACCTCCGTAAGTTTTATTCTCCTTTCTCCATCGCCTTTTTCGTTCATCAAGAAAATTTTTAAATCCCAAATGTCATCATATTTTATTTTCATCACCTGATTATTTTAATAATTTATTGAATCTGAAATGAAAAACCTATCAATCCTCAATTCATCGTCGTTTATATTGTCGTGTTCATCAATTTAACTGCCAGTACGCTATCTTTTTAATAACCTAATCTTGTTATAGGGTAACTATTTATATAACCGTTTGCCTTTGATCTTCTCTATTCCTTTCAGAAATCAATTATGAAGAAATGAATAATCGTTAATGATTCCTATTTTGAGTGTAATTAATAACAATCTCAGAAATTATTGTCCTTATTACCATTATCAAACGAATGATCATAATCATGAATTGACGTGGTTTATTCAGGTGACGGTATTAGGAGATATTTGTATATGTATAAAATCGTTTCTGTTAAAGCAGTTTCTTTTCGGTTTCTCTATTTCTGTTGTATATATACATTTGTATCTTGATCTTTCGAGTTGAGTTGATCAATAAAGTTTTTCAGTGTTTTCTTCCATGGGTTCTTTTATTAGGACTCAGAAACACTAATAGACAGTCAATTTAGGAAGGGAGGTCAGGGAAGATGTCGTCGCTGAATTCGCCGTGCGCCGCGTGCAAGCTTCTGCGCCGGAAGTGCACGCAGGAGTGCGTGTTCGCGCCGTACTTTCCGCCGGACAACCCGCAACGGTTCGAGTGCGTGCACCGCGTGTTCGGCGCCAGCAACGTGTCGAAGCTGCTGAACGAGCTCAGCGTGGCGCAGCGCGACGACGCCGTTAAGTCGCTGGCGTATGAGGCGGAGGCGCGATTGCGTGACCCCGTGTATGGCTGTGTGGGAATAATTTCGTTACTACAGCAACGGCTCCGCCAAATCCAGATGGAGCTTCAGAGCGCGAAGAAGGAATTGTCTACTTATGTGAGTCCTCAGACTATGCAGATTCTCTTGGCCAATCCTGGGATGGTGCCATCAGCTGATATTGTGGTGGCTCCTTCGCATCAACCTCTGTTCAATCATGTTGGCAACAACATGGCGCCGCAGCAGATTTTGGTTGGCCATGGCGGTGGCCAGACGGTGGTTCGCGACCCTCAGCAGCAGGATTTTCAAGAAGCTCAGCAGATAGCTCTTGCAACTAGGGAGCAGCAACAGATGTTTAGAAACTATGAGCAGAAAGTGTTCGGTGGTTTTGAACCTAGTAATGGTGGATTTGGGACCCAAGGAGAATTGTTGTCTCCTTTGGCTCTTGGAAATTTTGGTAATGTTGGCGCTTACCAAATGCAGCAGCTAGGGGAACAACATCTCATTGAGTCACAGTTGCTCCTCTCGCCACAGCAGGGACAGCCCCATCAGCAGCAACAGTGTGAAAGTGAGGATACAAAGAATGTGCTTGATTTTTCAATCAAGTAGTTATGGTGTCCACTTCCCACTTTCTTAAAGTTCAACGCTGTTCAAACAAGGTATTTATTTGGTTTTCTCTTTAGATTTTGGGTTTACATATCTCTCACCTCAGAATGAACACAAATTTAAATGTGTTAGTACCAGTTTTCATTAACAAATTTCTTTCTCTCCCTCCCTCTCTTTTATGTTTGCTAAAATAATTAACTTCATAAAAAATCCTTAGATTTCTTGTACTATGGCAACTCTCATATCTACACCCTTTTTAATGTTTGTCTCGTTGTATCGCAATACATTATTACATATTAATCATCTTAATCACATCGTTTTTAATCTTCTTGTTTCTTTCCAAGTTTTACTCCTAATTTTTCTTTATTTTCACGTTTTCTTTGGCCTCCCCTTCCTTCCACGCCAAGAAGAATGCTACCAATTTTTTAATAGATTGTTTGTTATTATAGTTAAAAAGTTATTGTAACTTGTGGGATTTTTTGAAGTGAGAGTCGTACTTATAACTCATAACATAAGCCATAATAATAAGTTAAAATATATTTAGAAAACACTGGTAATGTTCTTTGAGAGGCGAATTAAGTGACAGACATCCTTTTAATGGTCTTGATAGATGTTTCCACTTAATGAATGTAGGTATGCTTGTGAGAACTTCTTTGAGAAAAAGGTAAGATTGAAGTTTTTCACAAGTTATCAGTAATTTATAAATGAACTAATATACAGAAATTCTCTTATGTAATTGATATAATTTTTTATTTTTAATTTACGTATAACTTAATTTTAGTTTGTGAAGATATTTAATTATTTTTTTTCTTAACTTTAGGAGAAGTTCATTTAAAGATACTATACCAAATTTCATTAACAAAAAAGATATAGAAAATGAAATACAAGCTAGATCAACTCTATATAAAATATATAGATAATGAATATTGTTGAGAGAGATCTGTCTACTAATTGAGAGCTAAAAAAATATTAAGGAATATATATAATAAATGCTCTTGATTTTATCAAAAGTGTATACGATTATGTTATTTATCTATCCTGTGTATTAATTTAAATCATTTATTAATTATAAAGTGCATTGCAAGAAGGGATGAGGGTAGTTTGTAGCACCACATTTAGCAAATAAGAAAAATTTACCTTATTTAATACTATATCATCACTGTCCTCTATATATGACTAACTGGTTCGTCTTAATATAGTTAATTCATTAATTTTCCTCTATAATAATAATTTTTAGTGGCAAAAAAAATCAAATATAGACCTTTTCATATAAAATAAATAAATTTTAAAAATAAAGTTATTGCAGAATTGGCAAAACGTAATTAAGTCTATCTTAAACTTCAATAATAAAAAGAAACAAATTTTTGTAAAGAATTTATGACGTAAAAAAAAATAAGATATCAAACAATCCTACAAAAAAAAAATTAAATGTGTTACCAAGCACTGTGAACATTTCAATGAAGGGTTTTCATTTACAATATGTTTTCCTATGATAAAAGAGGAGAGGTAACTCAAATTTCAGTTTAATTTTTATTAATATTTCAGCGTCAATGGTGATATGATAGTCCTCCTTCACCTAATCAAATTACTATATGCTTTGAGTTGTATCAAAGAGAGTATGAGAAAATGGCTTGCCAACCGAAAGATGAAATAAAATGCGAAAACCCATGTCGATCGGTTCCACAGGTTTTGTCTGCTTCTGTGGCATCATAGATTTGACTTGGGCCGGACATAATTAATTAAAGGGTTAAATTTTGGGCGATTTTGGTTTTAGTCCATTTTTAAATTAAGATACAATTTAGTCCTTCAACTTTAGAAAACTCTAGTTTTAGTCCTTTTTACCAAATTTTTTTAATTTTATTTGCTGTTTCAAACGCATTTCTCAGTTAACATTGAAGCAAAAATGTGTCAAACAGTGTAAACAATCCAAATGTTATAATAAAACATGCTTGAAACAGCAAATAAAATTAAAAAAATTTGGTAAAAATGACTAAAACCAGAGTTTTCTAAAGTTGAAGGACTAAATTGTACCTTAGTTTGAAAATGGACTAAAACCAAATCGCCAAAAAGTATAGGGACTAAAAACATATTTAACCCTTAATTAAAAAACTAAAATTATAGTTTATCTGCATTTTTTTAAACTTGAAACTAATTTTACTAAAAACTAAATAAATTTATTAATAATTCAGTTTAAAAATATTAAACTTATTTTATCTTGAGTACAGTTAACTGTGGGTTTATTTTTCTTAATTCATTTCTCACACAATTAGATTTTTGCGATTCCTTTCTCCATCACAATTTTCTTCAGACCTCTTTTGTTCGTCTCGTTCGTCGTTGTTGAAGGCTTTCGTGTTGAAGGTTCCCGTCGAAGGTTCACCGTCGTCGAAGGTTTGCCGTCGTCGAAGGATCCTATAGAAAGCTTTGCCACACTCTGCTGTTGTCAAACTGTTGAAGGCTTTACCAGCATCGTCGAAGGTTCTGAGAACATTTCTCGTTGGAAAGAGAAGCAAATCTGCAACCCAAAGGTACGAATGTTCTTCCCTTTCCCTTTCAAAAGAGATAAATAAAACGGAGTCTTAGAATAACGCCGTACTAGTTTATTCTTTGGAAGGTAAGTTTACAAGGCCGTTGTGAACTTTTGGTGTGAACCCTAGTCGATGTTAATTCCATAATGCATTAATTGTTCGATGTGATTTTCAGCATTTTTTTACCTTGGCATATTTGTGTCTTGTTTAGCTTTTGACAGATGGAATCCATGCTCTCCCAGTATTTTTTTCTTGTGTTGATTCTTACCATTTGATTATTGATATTGACTTTTGTACGGTATGATATCAGGGCCGAGCGGTTACGATATATCTTATTAAAGATATAAAATAATCAAGAATATCTTATTTAAGATATTGATAAGCAGAAGATAATCAAAGGATAATCAAGAATATCTAATTAAAGATATTTAACAACTAACCAAATTTTCAGGTAAGTTTGTTTATATTTTATTCTGTTTATATTTTATATTTTATTGGGCTTATGCTAGTTTAAGGTCCATGAGACAAATTATAAATAGAGAGTCAGGGCCACAAGCCAGGTACATTCTACTCACATTCAACTCATATTCTCAAATACTCAAATAGTGAAAACTCTTCACTAAATATTTTATCAAGAGTCGAGGCTCTTCAATACACGCTGACTTGGGCGTCAGAGTGCCTTTTGCAGGTACCTCCCCCTCTCCACCGGGAAGGCGGCCGAGCGGTTAAAGCTTGAAGATCACTAAACGACCAAGATTGTAGGCGATCGAGCGGCCCAAGCAGAAAGAAGATAATCAGAGAACCCAGTTCAAGCATCGGAAAGCAGTAAAGCCACGACATCCAGGTTAGTGTCTCGGTCCCACAAAATATCTACCGAAACATTTTTGGCGCCCACCGTGGGGCCGAGCAGCAAACCCAAATGGTGACCACAAGGAGCATGGACGAGCAGCAGAACACCAGAGATTTGATAGCGCAGATACAAGCACAGATACAAGCATAGGCAAGAACTATACAAACGCAGGCACAAACGCAACAAGAGATGCAGCAAAAGCACGTAGAGGAGATTGCAACGCTAAGGGCGGAACGAGTCCATACTGAGCGATTTGCCTCAAATCGAGAGAATGAAAACAATGGAAGTTGTAATCGGCAGCCATCCCAGCGCACCAACCCGAATGGTAGAGGGAGAGAACCATCGCCCCTCTAAACCGTTCGGTCAACCAGTTTACTCCCCTTTACGGCGACCATCATCCAAGCTCCAATGCCAGATAAGAATCCGCCTGTATTAGAGAAGTATGATGGCTCGACGGACCCTGACAATCATCTCAGGATCTTCACCAATGCAATGGCGTTCTACACAGACAGCGATCCAGTCATATGCAGAGCCTTCTCCTTATCACTCAAGGACGAGGCATTGGAGTGGTACAACACTCTTGCCCTAAACACAGTGGATTGTTTCGCTAGTGTGGAAACTCTCTTCAGAAGGCAATATGCCACTAATCGGAAACAGGAAATAACGTCGGCGGACTTGGTAAATACTAAACAGGAGAAAGGAGAAACTTTGAAGGCCTTTATGAAAAGGTATACTGAAACCGCACAACAGGTAAAAGAGGTCAATCACTGAAACCGCACAAAGGGTTTGCAGGCAGAAAAGTGACACCAATTTTTAAATTTTCACATTAAATACTGCCTCCATTAAAACCGCTCGGTCCACTCTCTACCCGTCACCTGTCTTCCACTTTTTGGAAGCACTCATTCCCTCTGCTGCCGCACGGTTCACGATGGCGGAGAATTAATTGCACTGCACACCTTGTCTCCCACTAACCTAGGGAATCCAGAGGGTGTGACACGTGTTCTCCACTAAGCAGAGAATTTAATGGGGTGTGACATTCCCCCCAACAAAACAAAAATTTTCGTCCTCGAAAATTAGGACTTACCAGGAAAATAAGCGAGGATAGGATTCTTTCATGACTTCTTCTCGTTCCCAAGTGGCATCACCCATTCGGTCATCCCATATGACCTTGACGTAGGTTGTAGCTTTACCGAACGGTCGTCTCCTTATACATTCTTCAACTCTGACCGGTTGTAGTACGACTGAACAGTTTTCTCTGATATGAATGTTGTCAGTTTCCAGCACGTGAGACCGATCGGATATGTACTTCCTGAGTTGAGAGAGGTGGAAGACCAGATGAAGGTTGGACAGTGGAGGTGGCAACGCTAACTCGTACGCGATCGGTCCTATACGCCTTAAAATCTGATATGGACTGAGGAACCTGGGAGACAACTTCTTTGGCCGAACGGCTCTTCCAACACAAGTCGTTCGGTTAAGCCTGAGGAACACATGTTCTCCTTCAGCGAACTCTAACGGCCTTCTTCTTTTATCGGCATAAGATTTCTGTCAGCTTTGAGTTGCTTTGAGTCTTTCTTGGATCTGCTTCACTTTCTTGGTCGTCTGTTGGGTGATTTCTGGTCCAGTCAAAATCGCTTCTCCTTCTTGGAACCAACATAAGGGCGTTCGACATCTTCTTCCATAGAGAGCTTCAAAAGGTGTCATACCAATGCTGGACTGGAAACTATTGTTGTAGGTGAACTCGGCTAATGGTAAGACTTCATCCCAAACTCCTAAGTGGTCTAGGACACTCGTCCTCAATAAGTCTTCTAGAGTTTGGATGGTTCTCTCGAATTGGCCGTCCGTCTGATGGTGATAGGCTGAGCTCATTTGCAACTTGCTTTCCATCTCCTGTTGCAATGCTTGCCATAACCGAGAGGTGAATCTGGGGTCTCGGTCTGAGATGATGCTAGACGGCACTCCATGTAACCGAACGACTTCTTTAATGTACAGTTGCGCCAGCTTTGATATGGACATCTTCAAGTTGATAGCGAGGAAGTGAGCACTCTTTGTCAACAGATTGACTATGACCCATATAACATCATGGTTTCTGACCGTTCGAGGTAAGTGGGTCACGAAATCCATGACGATGTTATCCCACTTCCATTCGAGAATCTCCAACGGCTGTAGCTGACCGCTCGGTTTTTTATGTTCCGCCTTAACTTTTTGGTAGGTTAAATATGAGGATACAAACCGAGCGACATCATTCTTCATTCCAGGCCACCAAAATGATTGTTTGAGGTCTTGGTACATTTTAGTCATACCGGGATGTATGCTAAAACGACTTTGATGTGCTTCCTCAAGAATCAATCTCTTTAATTCTCCACTAAAGGGGACGCACGTCCTCCCTCTGTATCTCAGAAGACCATTCGTCCCTGTATTGAGATTCTTTTCTTGTTGGGAACCGATGGATCCTCTCATCTTTTGCAATTGCTCATCAGCTGCTTGTTCCCTCTTAATACGATCAAATAAATTACTTGAAAACCACATACCGCAGCACTTGATACCGTTCGGTTCCAGCTCCCACTGTAACTTTAAGTCCCTAAAGCTCTCAACCAAGTTCAGCTCTTGGACCATCACACTTGAGATGTGGACGGTCTTCCTACTTAGGGCGTCAGCAACAACATTGGCTTTACTAGATGGTATTGGAGCTCAAACTCATAGTCTTTCAAGAACTTCATCCACCTTCTCTGCCTTATGTTCAGTTCCTTCTGATCAAATAAATACTTGAGGCTCTTATGGTCGCTGAACACCTGAAACCGAGCACCATAAAGGTAATGTCTCCAAATCTTTAGGGCAAACACCATTGTTGCCAACTCTAGGTCATGTGTTGGGTAATTCTTCTCGTGCACCTTCAGTTGCCGAGAGGCATAGGCCACTACCTTCCCTTCTTGCATCAACACACAACCTAATCCTTGATAAGAAGCATCACAAAAAACCTTGAACGGTCGGCTGACGTCCGGAATCACTACCACTGAGGCGCTTGTTAGCTTCTGCTTCAATTCTTGGAAGCTCAACTCACACCGATCGGTCCAGACGAACGGTTGGTCTTTTCTGGTCAATTGGGTCAGCGACGCTACTATCTTAGAGAATCCTTCAATGAACCGCCTATAGTAGCCGGCCAATCCAACAAAACTCCTCACGTCTGTGACCGAACGGGGTGTATCCCAATGTAAGACCACTCGGACCTTGCCAGGGTCCACTGCAATTCCTCCAGTCGAGATCACATGACCCATAAATTGTACTTCCTCCATCCATAATTCACACTTGGATAGTTTGGCATAAAGTTGCTTCTCTCTCAGTACACCGAGCACTATCCTCAACTGTTCTTCATGCTCTTCTCGACTCTTGGAGTAGACAAGGATATCATCAATGAAAACTACCACGAACTTGTCCAGAAAGGCTCTGAAAATTCGGTTCATGTAATCCATGAAAATGGCTGGAGCATTAGTAACACCGAACGACATTACTACATACTCGTAATGGCCATACCGAGACCGAAAGGTTGTCTTCTGGACGTCTCCTTCCTTGACCAAAATCTGATGATATCCTGACCTTAGGTCTATCTTGGAGAAGACCGTTGCCCCATAAAACTGATCTAACAAGTCGTCTATTCTTGGCAATGGGTATTTATTCTTGATGGTCAGTTTGTCTAGTTGTCTATAGTCAATGCAGAGCCGAGAGCTTCTGTCCTTCTTCTTGACCAATAAAATAGGAGCTCCCAAAGGCGATGCACTTGGCCGAATGAACTTCTTCTCCAATAGATCTTCAATCTGCTTCTTAAGTTCGGCCAATTCAGCTGGTGCCATTCGGTAAGGAGCTATGAATATCGGTCCTGCTCCCGAGATTAAATCAATAGAGAATTCAACCTCTCTTGAGGGAGGAAGACCAGACACTTCATTTGGAAAAACGTCTAGGAAGTCTTCAATGACCAAACGGTTTCCTACCAAGCGGCTTCCTTCACTCACGTCCATGTGCGTTAGTATTAAGAGACACATGGCACCTTCAAGAAGATCCTCTCGAATTTGTCCGAGCGTCAAGGTTAACTTCTCTTCTTCTCTTGGGAAAATCAGCTTCTTCTTCCCACAATCAATAAGAATGTGATTGATGGTCAGCCAATCCATCCCTAAAATTACTTCTAAGCCTTGAAGAGGCAAGCAGATGAGGTTTACCTTAAATTTGTACCCTTCTACCTCAATAGGACATCTAATGCAAACAGTAGACGCCCTAACCTCACCAGTTGCCGGGGTTGACACCACTAAATCCAGCTGCATCTCACTCTCGGCTAAACCCAACTTTTCAACACATGCCTTCAAAATGAAGGAATGTGTTGCCCCCGAATCATACAATACACAGCAAGGAACACCAAACAACAAGCAAGTACTGACGATAAGGTTACCTGAACTTGCTGCCTCCACTCCCGTCAATGCATATACTCGGCCCACAGCTTGGGCCCTTCCACCGCCTCTCTGGGTAAATCTTCCTGCTATTGGAGGTCTCATGACCGCTCGACCTCCCATGTTGCACTCGGTATCAAGATGTCCATTGCGTCCACACTGAGTACAATGCTTGTATCCTCCCAGTTGAGGACATGACGATCGGTAGTGTGGTCCTCCACAGTTAAAACAAGTGACCGATCCTTGCTTTCTTGAACGATCGGCTGAAAATGAGGCCTACGAGGAGGAACTAAGTCCTGATGACTGAGGCCGAGAGTAGGGTGTCCTTCACATAACTTGACCACTCCGAGATGGAATTGGTCCTCTACCGATCGGTTGCTGCTGTTTCTTCTGTCGTTCGGCTTCCATCATGTTTCTTTCCAACACTTTAGCTCGCTCAACCAATGCTGGAAACAACTTGATGCACAAGCTGGAAATCATCACCTTCAGGTCAGGCTTCAACCCATTCTCGTATTTCCTGCACTGCCACTCTTCGTTGATTCCCATAGTGTAGAACCGAACGAGGTGCTTGAACCGATCGGTATACTCTGATACAGTCATTCCTCCTTGCACCAGCTGGAGGAACTCTACTTCCTTGACGAACTGAACGCTATCCGGGAAGTACTCTCCATAAAACTTGTCCTTGAACACTTCCCATGTGAGAGGAACATGTTCGTCTTCTAACATCATTTTCATCGCACTCCACCAATGACTGGCCTCACCAGTCAACTGATACTCGGTGTAGGCCAATATATTCTCGTTCGGACACCTCTTGGCGTTATAAATCTTCTCCATGTCTTTTAACCAACGGTCGGCCTCATCAACACTACACTTCCCATCAAACTTGGCTGGACGGTGTTGGAGGAAATTCTCCAAGCTCCATTCGGCCTGGTTGTTTACTGTAGAACCGGACGGTCCACCAGACTGCGTCCCAGTTCTCATCATTTCCATCATCTGTCGCTGGGTGTTCTCGGCTGATACCCGAGCAGCTTCTAAACTTTGCAGAGCGATCGTGTTCTACTGCGTTAGAGAGACGTTTTGTTGTTGGAGGGCAACTAAGACTTGCTCCAACAAGTCGTTGTTGGTCGTAGAATCCCGATCGGTAGGTTGAGGGGGAGGTCTTGGAGCCATCTTCTGTTTTTAACAAGAAGAAAGGTCCATGAGTTTACAATAAGAGATTAGAAAATCTAACCGATCATGTGAGTACACAACACAAGCAAGACATACTCATAACCTACAAGCATTCTAAGGAATAAAACTGCTCTGATACCATTAATGTAACATCTCAATAAATCTATAACAAGAGCTATAATTTATGTAAGGAGTTATCATGAATAATAATAAAGAACAGTGGAGAAAGGACAAGTAAAGAGAAAAGAACAGGAGATAAAAACATAAAAAGTTGAAACTGTATAAAATATAGAAGTCTGATACAATTTACAGAATTAGACCGAACGGTCTTGGTACAGTTCATGACCGAACGATATTAAAAAAAAGGGGGTATCTAAACTGAACGGTTCTACAAAATACTTAACCGGACGGTCCTATACACTAAGCGAAAATTAAAAGTCTAATCTAAGGACCAGACGGTTCTGCACAGCTCTCCGACATAACGTCCAAAGGGGGTTCGGTCTGCAGAGCATCTTCCAAGGTATCTTCATGATCACCCTCTGCTCAAACCCAAAAGGATGATCATTGCAGTGAAGAGAACAACCGAACGGATAAGACCGAACGACAAACATAGACAAGACAGGAAAATAAGGGTAAGCTTATGTAAATTTAATTAATCATTTTCAGTATACTTTTAAAACATACACATGAATCACATACATCAATATCTCAACCATAAATCATAAGTCAAGTATATCCATATAAAAACCGAACAGTAACATCATCATAACCAATCTCTCTAGACACTGTCCGGACTGTATGAACCATGTAGCTCGCCGCTCTCTGCACCCGGGTGGACCTGGCTGGGATACACTCAACAGACCGCCACTCGAGGCTAGTCTAGTGGAACCACCTCAGTATAGAAATACCCTGAGGATAAAGGACCTCCTGCCATTCCCACGCATGAATTACCTTTCTCTACCTGAGAAGGCGTACTCACGGAATATCAGGATAGAGCAGAACCTGAGTCTGACCATAGTCATACTTTACCAAATCAATTTCCAATTCATGAGATATTCCTCCCTGGAATACTCTTAAAATCATAAGGAATTCAATAATTGACCGAACAAAGATGAGAAGACCAAGTATCAAAGGAATTTAACAAGTGACCGAACGATCGAAAACATATCAGAGACCGAATATAACAAGGGGCTTCCATCAGATGACCGACTGGTCGGATAAAGAAGAACACCGAACGCTATTTGAAAGCCAAAGAATATAAGTAATAACTGAGAAATAATGAACGATCACTAACTAGTTGACCTTTTAAGAAATACCAAACACTTTATAATTTGAGCCGAATGCTTTAGAATAACAAAAGTTCTCTTCAAGAAAGTGGGTGCCAGTACAAGACCGAACACTCCGTGAGGAAGTTAAGTGTCAGTATAAGACCGAGCACTCTTTAAAATAAATAATATTAATTTTAAATCGAGTACTTTCAACAAACATTATCAATAAGTAAAACCGAACGCTCAGTGTATGACCGAACGTGCTTCCAATAAGTAATAGGGACCTGAAACCGAATGCTTCATAAGTTAAGTGTTAGTCTAAGACCGAACACTAAATTAGTCGAAGGCTAGTATATGAGCGAGCACTTCTCAAGGCCGAGCACTCTTCAAGACCAAGCACTTAACTATGAATATCATATGTGTAAAACCGAACACTATTCAAAGAAAAGAATTAATATAAAACCGAATACTTAGTCTATGACCGAGTACCTTGAGTTATTGAACATTCAGTATGAGACCGAACGTTCTAAAATAGGGGATTCGTTTTGAATGACTAACTAAACAAGGTATTTAGGTTTTAATGCAATAGTACAAGACCGATCGGTCTTCAACTGACTCCTACAAATGGAATACAATCTAGACCGATCGTTTTAGGGGAAACTGAACGGTCCTAATGACCCTTCGATTACAGATTCAGTATTTTCACTAAGTTACATAACCTTATAAACTAATTTCATACCAAAGATCAAACATGCAATTCTCAACAGCAAGATCATACATTCAACAAACATATACTCATAAAATCATGCATACAAAAATAATCATAATTAAATTTATAAGCTTCCCTTACCTCTAATTCCAGCTAGCTTCCAAACACTACTTCTATGGCTTTCCAAAGAAATCCAAAGTTGTCCAAACTGAAATCTGATCGGTGCAAAGGAAAGGCCTTGCCACCGGGAAGAATTTATCTGAAAGGAGTTAGGTGGTCGGAGGAGAGGAGGTGGTTAGAATACTAGAGAGAAGGTAGAGGTTTCTAGAGAGAAGGAGGAGAAAATGATGGTTTCTGGAGGTAGAAGACGAAGGGTTTACATGCAGAAAAGTGACACCAGTTTTTAAATTTTCACATTAAATATTGCCTCCATTAAAACCGCTCGGTCCACTCTCTGCCTGTCACCTGTCTTCCATTTTCTGGAAGCACTCATTCCCTCTGCTGCCGCACGGTTCACGATGGCGGAAAATTAATTGCACTGCACACCTGGTCTCCTACTAACCCATAAAATCCAGAGGGTGTGACACATGTTCTTCACTAAGCAGAGAATTTAATGGAGTGTGACATTAAATAATTGGAAAATGTCTAATTTATTCAAAACTTGATATATATGATAACAAGAAATATTACATAAACTAAGTTTATTTTTAATAAACCAGTTATCAAATAAAAGAAGCATTCAAAATTTATTTAAGACTTAATTAATTCTTATTTCCTTTCTTTAAAAAATTAATGACAAATACTTGCATGTATATTAAATAAATAATTTATTAATAGGTTCCAAATTAAAGTCAGGTACACCATATGGAGAAATATTGTGTGAAATTTGATTTAAATATATAATAAATTATGTAAGCATTCATTCGTTGTAGCTTATTACCTTTATTGAGACGTTGAATTTATAATTTTTATTTTAAAAGTAATGTATAAGATGAATTATAATCAATGGACTGTTTAAAAAACTCAACACATAAAATGAATGAAAATTATTAAATTCAATAATGCAATAAATATTTATTTATAGCTTTTGAATATTAATTGCTTATTTAATTCCATATGCGTGTTCTGAACATTCAATATTTGTATATTTCTAATCATGACAAAACTGAGAGTCTATACATCACATGAGACTATAAGAACACAACGAAGAAGTTGTGAAAATCCTCTTCCTCTTGCTCTAGCCTCCATTTCACACCACAGTAAGTTCTCTCTCATACAGCGAGTCTTTATTTTACATTTTTCTTTTTTCTTCAACTCTTTGCTGTTTATCCGATTATTAAAAAAATATATACAAATGATGTTAAAGTACATAAAATCTGTAGCTGTTATCGATTATTTTATGACATTTGCTTGCTTCAGTTCTTTTTAAAATACATTTAATTTATAATTTACTTTTTCTAAAATAAATATATGAATGGAAATTAATAATTTTATATGAGATTTGTTTATTTCTTCTTAGAGCAGCGCTGTTGTAGAAGAAGTAGAAGGCATGACCCCGTGCGGCGCATGCAAGTACCAACGGCGGAGGTGCGGATCGGAGTGCGTGATGGCGTCGCATTTCCCAGCTGAGAGCATTCAGCGGTTCGCGTACGTGCACCATGTGTTTGGCGGGGGCAACGTGAGTAACATTTTGAAGTCGACGTCGCCGGATTTGCGGAAGTGGGTGGCGAGGGCGCTGGCGTACCAAGCGGAGGCGCGTGTGAGAGACCCGGTGCACGGATGCGTGGGGTTGATATGGGAGCAGCAGGAGACTCTGGGAATCCTGAAAGAGAAGCTGGAGAAAGCGAAAAGGGAACTGGCCCAATACGTGGGCCCAGATGTTGTGCTAAAGATGATTGGGCAGTGTTCCTCCGATCCGCATGCGAAGACGGTGAACCTTATGGCTCCCCTCTCTGCCCCCGTTGATGATTTTGATCTTTCTTCATGGGATCCTTTTCCGGCTTGGGAATCTTCTTCCTCACGCCGCCTGCCACCTCAAGCTGACGCTAAGGGTAAGACTATTGCTCCTCCTTCTTGAACAAAATTCATACCCTTCTTCTTCTTCTTCCTATCCTCCACCAAGCCATTATGACGTTTCGGCTGGATTTTAGGTTTTTATTCAATCTGCTACATCCTCCCTTTTTTATCCTGTAGTTGTTATTGATCCAAGAAGAAGAAGTAGACAGAGATAATTAGTAATGGTCTATTTTGTCATTATAATATATTTTTAAGATTAATTTGATAATTCTTCTTCAAAATGCATTGGAATATTGCGGGGGTTTAGAGGTTAGTGAACAAGGCATTTGCAACATGAATGTTTGATGAGAAACTGAATGCAAAGGTGATGAATAAAGCAGTTTTAGATTTTTGGCTCATCGGTCTATTGAATGCATTATCATTTGAGACAGTTTGTTGGTAATATCATTAGGCCATGGCAAAGCAGTTCCGTTTACAGGAGAAATAGAAAAGTAAGAAGGGGAATTCAAAGTGAATCCAGAGTAGACTAGATTTTTCTTAAGAAAACGCTCTGGATGCTTGAGTTTTCATGAAAACGTAATTAGTTTCGTTATTCTCTCAGTTCCTAAAACAAATGTTTCTTTAATGTGGAATGGTGGCAAAATTGAAAAGGATTTGAGGCTATAATTCTAAGCTCACTGTTTGTGTTGTCTTTGCTCACGTCTTTGCTATAACCCTTGCTTTGTTGATGCATCTACTACCCCGTCACCCTTGCCACCGCCAATTTGTGCTTGCCGCCGCTCCTACCACCTCGTCTACCATCGTTGCGCCTTGCTCCTGCCTTCCTGCCACCGTTATTACTATTGTTTCATGACGAAGACATCACACCATCACATTGTTATTAAATGAAGTTACGACGGACGGTTGTGGATAAATTTGTCTTCATAACCTCTCTTAACAAATCGGGTGAAACCATTGTTGAACTATATAACTTATAACAATGTCTTTATCAAAAAAGAGATAAAATCATTTTTAAAATTCCTTTTAAATCGTTGTTGAAAGATTTGTTTACAATAATGACTTGCTAGAGGAAGATGGCATGTAAAGACTTGTGTACTAGGCTAGCACAATAATAAGAAGTTGTAGAGAATATATAGAATGCCATACAAATTGTGTATGCACTTCCATATTTGCATATAATTGATTAATGAAAGGAAGCTTTAACATGCTAGAGATGAATTCGATGATCTAGCCAACATTTATCTAACATTTAGCTATCTATATGGAAAAGAGGATCATTTGGAACATACTAGTATAAAAATATGATTTAAGTTCACTTAATAAACTTCAATTTCAAGAAAAATAAAGTCTTTTAAAATGGAATGATATTTTTTAAATTATAAAATAATTGAAACCTCTTCTTACCTAGAGTTAAACTTTTAGAAAAATTACTTCTCTGTTACAATATTGCACTATTGTAGTTTTCATTATAATTACGAAAACTCACATTCTCTTTTCTTCATTGTTGGTAGTTTTCATTGTAACTACAGAAACTTGCATTCTCTTTTCTCCCTTGTTGGTCTCCTTTTCCCGAGAAGTCCTTCTCCAATGTGAAACATCTTATTCTCATCTCCTCTTCAAGTGAAACATCTTGTTCTCTTTTCCTTTACATTTTCATTCTTACTCTCACCACAAACCATCTTTTGTTGTTAAGAATCGAAAATTACAAGAAACCAAGATCACTTACTCTCCATCTAACAAAAAATGGATAAGGAGTTATAAAAAAAAAAATATCAAATAAAATTTATGGTAAAAAGAACATGGTCCTCCTTACCTTGCACATAAAGAAAGAGTCTTAAACTTAAATCTCAACTTCCTACATAAAACTCTTATGATTCTTACTATCTAATTTGAAAATTTTAAGAAAAGTAAAATTTAAATCTAACTCAACCTCAAAAAATTGATTTGCAAGATGAAAGTTGTATTCATAATGCATGCAAAATTTTATGTTTTGCTAAGAGAGTTGAGGCTATATACGGAGAAAGGTTTCTAAAAAATCATGCTACATTAACTTAGGAACTTATCAAACTTGGAAGAAGGAGTCTTTAGGTATCATAAATATTGAAATGTGATTTAGAGATCGAAAGAGTGGTGAACATTGATGGAAAGTGCAACATTAGTCATGTGTGCAAAAAAGGAAACAAGGGAGCTATGGTGATGGAAAAGAAGGGTGAGAGTCTTTCACATTGTGTTTAGATCCACAAATGTACTATGAAAAAGGAATAGGGAATGAGAAAGGTCCTCCATTGTTCATACTTGGATGCAGGGTTTTAGCAAAAAGTTGGTTTAAGAAGAAGAATATTTTGGTTTAAATAAAAAAGAAAAGAAAGTTTTAATGATGATAGTTTATAAAGAAAAAGATGGAGTCATAAAAATAGCTTGTAAACAAAAATCTTATTGAAAACTTATGAAAATTCTTTTAAAGTCATGTGAATGAAATTTTTAAGTTTCGAAAGTAAGAAAAAGGTTGAATAGTAAGTGAAAGACTTTTGTTGTACAAAAACATCATTATCACCTTGAAGACTTTTGAACATCTCATAAAAATATTTTCTCATCATGATAATTGATTAACACTTTTAATGATCAATCAAAATCATTTTTCTAAACTAAGATAATCGATTATCCTAATTAAACTCAATTTTCAAAATTTCTTTAGAATAATTGATTATCATAAGTAATATAATCAAGTATTCTGAATGTTTTATGAAATAAAATTTTTCTGAAATAAGTCAAAACACGTTTCTTATATAAATTGAGCATAACACTAAGTTTCAAAGTACAGAAAGAGTTCAATTAAGATATTATTCTAAATAAGTTTTGGTTTAACCGAGTTTTCAAATAGTGACTTTTAAGTTTCTTTAAGAGTAATGTTGTATGATAAGGTGTAGCTACTGCTAGGGTTTAAGGCTTGGTTCATCCCTTAAGATTTGTTAAGGGAAGTGTTTTTTATCTCTTGTGATTTCAAGAGAGGTGTTTTTCATTTCTTGTGATATGTTAAGAAAGGTATTTTTCATCTCTTGTGCTCTCAAGAGAAATGTTTTTCATTTCTTGTGGTTTGTCATCTCTTGTGGTCTTAAGAGAGGTGTTTTGACATTCCTTGGAAGGTTTTGGAAAGGAGGTGTATTTGTTTATTATCTTAACTATGATTTTGCATGTTTCACTTTGTTTTAGTGGTTGTAATATCATTTTCAAGATTATAGTTTGTAATCATTCTCTTTGAGATTATTAACCATTGGATGTAAGATCTTTGTTGATTTGAATCATTATAATTTTTTTGTGTTACTTTCTCTATTCCTTATTCTCTTTATTTGTTATTACTTTGAAAATTTATCTTTTCTACAAAACTGAAAAAGTTATAATATTATGATATTTGCAATCAAGGCTTAAAATAAATATTAAGGTTGATTAAAATTATTTTTTGAAAAGCCATAAAAGTTTTAAATATTAAATCTTTAAACTTGAAATCAATTTTTCCCTCTTAGTTTTGTTCTGCCTCACCTTTTGTTCTAACATAAAAGAATTAAAAGGAAAGAAGTAACGAGGCGTGTGAAAGAAAGAAGTGAAGAAAATATGAAATATAGTATTAGTATTTTACTCCTTTATTAATTCCTATATACAACTTGAAATTTATGTACTTGTGCATCAAAGCATTTATGAGGAGATGATTATGTTAAGAAAAATGTTCAACAAATTTAACAAAAAGTGATAAAAAGTCTAAAATTGATTATCCTTTTGGACATAATTGATTATGACTTTGAACATAATTATTCCTATAGGGTGAGATATCATAAAACATAAAATTTTCTTTTGTAGGAATCACATCTTGCCAAAGTTTTCATTCATATCATATTGACCATGGGACTAGTGTAATATGTATATCTAAGACCTTCTCGATTTTCATATAAAATGGTGCATCTGAAACCATATTGGTCTTTACATAATAACAACATAACTATATAATGACATCCTAAAACCATGGCGGCTAAGTGTTCCGAGATCATCTTTGTCCTAACATGCATAACAACTTATGCACATTCTCAACCACCTAGATATGTCACTTAATATATCATCATGCACTAAGGACAACATCATGTCGATTTACAAGAACAATTTGTGTCAGCCTACAAAGGACGATCTCATGTTAGTCTCATCTTAGCCGAGATTATCTTGACTTAATTATCTTTCAGCAAAGACAAAATTAAATAAAGTTAAACCATTTTTACCAACATTATTAATTAAATTAATTATAGTAATTATCTCTATAGATCAGACTTAATCAAGTAAGAGTCCATAAACCTAGTATTTAATATAAATAACATTATTTATGAAGTAATTAATGCATTAGTTATCATTATCGTATTTATTGTTATTTGATGTATTTCACTAACTTGAAAATTAAAATATTTTTAGTAGATATACCTCACTTTTTGACTAAGAGAAACAAATATGAAACATCTCAACTTGAAAATACAAGATAGTTTAAAGTGTAGATAAAAAATTAAAAAATATTTTTACAAGATATATTCAACTTTACAAAAACACTAATGAATTATACCGTTGTACACTTAAATTAAATATTTCAAATTTCAAATCTTCCATAAATAATTTTTTTTTGAACTTAACTTTAACAAAATAAATCTAAAAATATTTTATTAATTAATTAAATTACATAATTTCTTTTTCCAATCACATAAACTACAAATTTACATTGATGTTAATTGATATCATTTTATATCTATTTCATCAGAAAATATAGTTTTCTTTACTAAACAAGAAAATTTATCTATAGAAACAACATTGTATGAAAATTTAAAATTATTCTGTTAAAACTGATGTGGTGACAAAAAGCCCAACTACAAGTTATGAAAACCACGTGTCTACATATGACTTTGAGGTTTGTGAGTCGATAATGACGCGTATTTTTCGCAATACACGACACGACGACGGAAACAGACTGTTAAATCTTAATGATTAGTCAAACAGACAAAATCTTCCCCTCCAATCTCATCTACAAATTAAACACGGAACAAATACGTCTGAACACCTGGAATTTTTGTCATCCAAAGAACTAGATATATTTTTTAAATTACTTAAAATTATGTATATTGAATTATTTACAGTTTTAATATAAATATTTTTTTCTCACATGATTTTTAATTTAAGTTTTTACCACGTGTTTATAGCAATTTATTTAATATTATACTATCACCTGAGAAAATAATAATAATAATAATAATACCAAAGAATATTTCAAAGGGGATTCAATTATATTCGTAACTTCACTTTTTAGACAAATTTTATAATCAGAAGAGAAATAAGAATAAATAAATGTTATAATAAAAAATACAGTGAAAAATATGAAATAAAAATAACACTATTTTATTACATTTGTGTAAAATTCGACAATGAAAACCTACAAATAAAGGCGGAGAAAAAAAAAGGCTGAGCCACCCAACTACCGGATTGGAATTCAGCCAATGGCTTTTCTACACATATGTGTATTTATTGCATAATAGTGATGGAAATGCAATGAATTCTCTGTTTGATAATCGTAACAAAATATCTTGAAATTCAGGTAAATTCTTTTATTCATTACTATTCTTAAATTAGAATTTCAATTCCATCTATTTATTCATTTTTCATAATTGACATTTCACACACAGGATCAAGTAAAATATGACATGATTCAATAGAAAGAGGTAAATCTGAGTTGTTAGAAGTGTGTATGCGTTTTGTATTTTACACCTAATGCAGGAAGTTTGGAAGGTAGTAAACTGAGGAAATTTATTGAATAAAATTACTCTGAAACAGTGTAAAATCTCTGCCTCTCACTCTACATACAGGTCTCATAATTCTAACATCGATTGGATTGGGTCCCTTCTATGTGTTAGATTTGTTATTTTCATGCTGTCAAACTTTGATTCTTGGTTTAGAAGGTCATAGAAGTTCAGCTTCTGGTTGGTGGTGAAGAGCACCTTTCCAATTGTGGCAATCTGATTGTTCATCTTCTTCTGTGTCCATGCTGTTGCGTCCAGATCCTCCTAAGAAAAGAGGACCTTGTGGAGACCCAGATTGTGATAATAAGTTCCCTTTTGATTTATTATTATCCTTTATCATAAGGCATAACCCACTATTAGCTACCTCAACCGAACAAACTTGAGGTCTTCTAAAATGAAGTCTGTACTTCTGATTCAACCAGTATTGCATCAGTCATTCACAATGAAAAAAATGTTAGTAATTACAGAAAACAATTTCATTCATTAACATAATCTAAATAAAACACTCACCTGCAAATGGCTTTTCACTTCATCATTTGTGAGGCCTACCACCTGCATCAGTTCTCTAATCTGCTTTGGAGTGGCCACTACAGTAAGCAAACCAATTATAGAGATAAGACTAACTTTTTTCAATTCCAGATGGAAGATTCTGAATTCAATAGAGAAATAAAAATCATCCACCATTGATTACGCAGATAAGGTAAAGAATTTGTGAGCCCACCCTAATTTGCAAAAGAAGGAATCATTCACTCTTATAAACCTTCTCCCTCTTAATTATGTTTAAATGCTAACTTTAATCTACCTTGTGGTCCCCCTAATTGTTGAAGGGCATCGACAAATCGCCTATGAAGTTCTGGTGACCAGCATCGCCTTTGTTTCCTCGGATTCTGCTGAGGTTGTGCTTGACCCTTTATCTCTAATGAGCTTGTTGCAATCAAGGACGACCCATGTTCATTACTACTTTCTGCTTTTCTATCATTCAATTCAAACACAGGTCTCATCAAACCAACGCTAGGAACCTGTGACACCCCCTTCTCTTCACTCATCACTGTTTTTAAGACACAATTGTTTCCATTTAATGCTGCTGCTGCTCCTCTACTCTTGTTGCTCTCATTCTGTGGTTGATTTGGATTGTTGGGGACACATCGATCGTCCTCTTCTGTCCTCTGTACGTTACCAAATAAAAATAATTAAACTTTTGTTCTTAATTCTGTAGAAACTGCTATGAAATACAATCCTGTTACCTGAAAAATTATAGCATAGGATAACTACGGTCTAAAAGCTATCATAGCATAGGATAGGATAACACAGTCATCTCAATCTTCAACACGTAATTGAATATTATGAATGCCTTTATAAACAAAAAATCATAATCGTATATCATGTGGTAATTGATTGTGACCATGAACATGTGAAATATATAATAATTTCTGAATAAAAATTTACCGGTTTGGATTCAACGTTCCATAGCCGAACAGAGTTCATCCAATTCTTCATGTTACTACGTTCCTTACCCATGTTTAAAGTCTCACTTTCTTCAGAATTGGTTTTCAAAAGTGGCATATATTCTTCAACCACGGGTTCTTCTTGCATTCTCACACCTCCGTTTATCTCCTCTTTCAATTTAGTAATAGCTTCACGCAGATTGCAGAGCCCCAAAGAATATATAAATCATCAACACACCAAAACATGCGCAATAATCACATAAAAAATGTTAACTTTGAAAATTCTATAAAAAAAAGGACTAGTTCTTAACCCACCATCGTTCACGAGGACCATGCAAAGAGGAAGTTCACGTTTGAAAGACTCGATCTTTCTCTTCTCATCTTCCAACTTTTGGAGAAAATCCTCAAGCGTGGCCATTCTCTGAGACCCATCTTCGTTCTGAGCAACCTGGCCAAGAATCTGACGAACGGTTCTTCCGGGGACAAAGGCCAAGCTCAAATCCAAGCTCAGTTCCATCTTCGGGAGTAGGTACAAAACAAAGAAAAATGTTAACTAATACTTTCACAGTTTCAGCGTGGCGTGGCGTGCTGAAGCTTCAGGTGCCAAACCATTGTTATTAGAAAGAGAGAGGGAGAAGGGGATAGAGATTCATTTATTTATATTATCGTGATTCCGGACAGAAAGATTCAGTGATCGCATTCGTGTCGTCGCGTAACCCCATTAGTGTAAATGTGTAATGTGACTCAAAACAAAGCCCAACGGTTGTTAATAATTTGCGAACAATATTTTTTTTTTTCTTTTGGAAAAAAACAAATGGTGTGGTTGAGATGAGAATCTTTTGATTCCACAATATCACGGCTTATGCAATAATATGGTTGTTTTACATTAATTGGTTGGATGAAATTAAATAGTTTTGAATAGCTATGGTTTCTGGGAGATTCTTTGCTTACTATAGGCTTGTTAACCTATATGTATGAGTTGAGCAAACGTTTGACCCACATGTAGAATGGTTGAGCCTTTAATTCAAACCTCTAATTTCATGAATTGTCTACATAGTAGTATAATAACACTTTGTATTATCACGGTCAAGTTGAATTTCGTGAGAAAGTGTTTGAAAAACGCATCACGCAACCTCGACCAAGACCAATTGATGACTTTCTCTCTCGTGTTTAGCATGTTATTTTCCTTCCTGCTGTTCTTTTAACGATATGTTTTTGGAATACTTCGAGAACCGACCACGGTTTGATGAGAAATGTTAGCAAGGGATTTTTAATTATGACTTTGTCTTCATCTTGATAATACCTATAAAATAATTATTATGAAATTTAATGAGAATGACTGTGTAACAATATTTATGTAAATAGTGAATTTTAATTGAATTTATTACTTGTACAAAATTGCAGAAGGTGAAACCGTCGTTGTAGAAAATGCAAGGTGAAAGATAATGATGAGTGCGGAAAGAAATACTGAAGTAGATAGATCTGCCTATGATTTTAACTACGGGTATTCTCATAATTTTCGTTTATCAAATTTATTTCATATATAAGATTGCATTGTAACATTGTATTATAGGTAAGTGCATACTTTTGAGTATCATATTATAATCTCAAATTGAATTTCGATTAAATCCACATATTAAGAGAAGAACAATTTGAAAAAGTTTTCTATAAAACATTTTTTTGTAGTCTACTTTGTCTAATTTGACATTATGACCTTTTCTAAGAAAATGTATTTTGTTAGACTAAGTCAAGGATTTTGATTAATTTAATAAATAATTAGAATTTTCACTTTTTTTTACACTTATTTAAATCAATCATAACATTTGATTTTCATACCTCTAATGATACTTTTGGAAGAAAAATTATTAAAAATACACAATATTAATAAAATTAATATGAATCTAATCTACATATAAAAAAATTAATATTATCCTAACTTAAACTTTAAAATAATAAATTTATATATGTTATATGATACTTAATTTTTTATTTTTATTTATTATGAGACTTAAATTCATTCAGATTTTCAACAAAATGACATACATCAATACATAAAGGAATAATTTAAGAAATTATGTAATAGTTAATAAATACAAGAGAGGTAAAATAAATTCAAATTTGGAATGTAACATTCTAAGTTTGCTAAGCAATGAAAGAAATGTAACCTTTAGCATTTGATAGCGATGGAGTCCTTGCTAATGACACTTAAACTTATGAAAATCTATACAAATGTTGAAAGTACATAAATCTTATATAACAACATTGAGATGTGATAGTATTCCAAATGTAAAAATGCTTCATAAATAAATAAATAATCAACCTTTATACCTAATGATATGATTATCCTCTATACACCTTATCAACATTATATACTTTTATAAGAGTTAAATATGTTTATAATTTTTAAATTTAAACACAAAATTAAAATTTATTTTGATATTCAAGTTTCGTCATCAAGTTTTAACAATAAATATGGTTTTTAATTTAATTATGTAAAAAAATTACCTATTAGTTTTTGAGTTGTTTATATTTAATTCAAATACAATCTAAAATTGTTTAACATGTAAAAAAAAGGGTTGCATACTAGATTGAAAAACTATAACTATTTTTTTAACAATATTTATTTTTACGTAATTTGTTATTATTTATGAAAAAATCACTTTCTACTTTTAGTAAAAATTTTTTTTTTACTTTTTATACCATAAAGCATATTAAACTTTTTATATCATAAAGCATATTAAACTTTTTATACTTTTTGTCAAAAATTTAGAAGTGTTAGAGTAATAAATAAAAAATTACATTTTTTCTAAAGATAGTTTTGAGAAATATAAAGTTAAAACATTATAAAAAAATTAAGTGTTTTGGTTATTTATAACAGTTATTGATTAACTCCTCTAACGTCTCTTTATAATTTTTATTTGTCTTGAATCTATGAATTGCCTAATTAAAAATCAGTTGCAAAAGATATTACATGGATAGAAGTAATAAGAAGGATGGAATATTAAAATAGGAAAATATTTTTTTAATTTTTTATAACTTTTTTACAACAATGTAGTTTGTGATTGGTCCTTTTTAAATATATCAACCATTAAAATAATAATACATAATATGTTATAAAAAATTGTTAAAAAAAATTGTTAATCATGATTGTATTATATGAAATAGTCATTCATGAACAATTATCAAGTATTAATAGGTCAGATTATCTTACTAATAATGGACTTGGCTGTCACATGTAACGTCCCAATAAATATAGAATGAAAACTATACAGATATTTAGGATGTTACAGTAATAATAAGATAAAACAGTGGAATATATCTAAGTATAGGATATGAAATATCCATTATAAATTTAAAATTGTACGAGGACTAGAAGTCTGATACAATTATGCCACTTAGACCGAAAGGTGTTACAAAACCAAATAAAACCGAACGGCTATAAACACAACTATATACATATAATCCTACTGACCAGACGGTCCTACACTATCTTCCAGCTGCTCACTCTGCAGGGCTTCCTCCAAGGTGTCTTCAATACCTTCTGCTCACATTCATAGAATGATCATTGCATTGAAGAGAACAACCGAACGGACAATGAAAGACATGACAGGAAATAAGGGTAAGCTTGTGTATTTAATTAATTTAATTCAACATAACATTTAAACATAACAATTGAATGATCAAATCAACATATATATTCATACATTCATCATACAAGTATCACTATCACATACCGAACGTATAAATTATATTAACCGACCACTATAGACACTGTCCGGACTGTATGAACCATGTAACTCGTCATTTCTAGCACCCGACGTGGTGTAGTAACTGGGATACACTCAACAACTTCCACCCGAGGTTAGTCCTAAAACGACCATCTGGTCTTATGGTCGCGGACCTCCTGCCATTCCCACGCATGAGTTACCCTCTTCTATATGATGAGAAGTAATCACGGAATATCAGGATCA
Organism: Vigna reflexopilosa; assembly: GCA_027742785.1. Taxonomy (NCBI): domain Eukaryota; kingdom Viridiplantae; phylum Streptophyta; class Magnoliopsida; order Fabales; family Fabaceae; genus Vigna; species Vigna reflexopilosa. The sequence goes on along the minus strand of CM050911.1, from coordinate 54,262,690 downwards.
AAACGAAGCCAGAGTCTGACCATGTTCATACTTTACAATTCATCACCAATCATGAGACATTCCTCCTTGGAATTCTCTTTCACAACCATACGACTCTTCCCATCATAATTTCATATCATACTTTTATATATATATATATATATATATATATATATATATATATACTCCAAATACAATCAGAATCATATATTAACAATTTCACACAAGATCAAGAATTTAAGAAAATAACACTGTAAACTTATGAATATGACCGAATGGTAAGAATAACCTCTACTCAGGAATCATGACCGAACGGTCAAGTAACAGAATAGTTCCAGTTGGAGCCGAATACAGTTTGAGACCAAACGCAAAGGAGATTTAGATAACTACTAAAGACTTAAACATAATACTTATACCTTAGACCGAGCATCTTGAGCTTAGGCCGAACACTTTGGAGCTTTGACTGAGTACTTTATGTTAAAACGGAGTTCTCTTCAAGAAATCGAGTGTCAGTACAAGACCAAACACTCTTTGTGAGACTGAATGTCAGTATAAGACCGAACACCCTTTTTACTAAACTGATTTTTCATATAAGACCAAACACTCTCCAAAAGAAATATTATTAATATGAAACCAAGTACTTCAAAGGCTGAGTGCTAGTCTAAGACCGAGCACTTTGAAGGTCGAATGCTAGTCTATGACCGAGCATCACAAGACCGAACACTACCAAAATCAAGAATTTGTCTAAGTTAACTAGTAGGGAGACCAATAAAACCTAAGTAACCAAAATACTTATAATTAGCCAATAACAAATCGATCGGTCATTAACTAAGATCCTTTACAGAAGAGAATTCAATCAAGATCGAATGTACCAGGGAAAAACGGAACGGTCATAAATAACTCTCGGTCACAGTTACAGAATTCTGCAGAATTTAGCAGAGTTACGACTAACCCTATTACCACCCAATTTCTTGTCCATTTATCAATCACAGACACATTCAAACAAACATGCAAGTTCACAGTATCAACCAATTCATCATCATTCAAACATACCATATTCACCACAGTAAATCATAATTAAATTAAAGCTTCCCTTACCTTATGATTCCAGAAATCCTAAGCTTTCACAGCAACTACTTCTAAGGCTTCCAATCAAACGTTTGATCGGTGAAAAACATCCATCATAGAGTCAAATACACAAAAACAGATTAAGAGAGTGAATTGATGAACACATGCAAGCTGAAAAGGTACATGCATGCATAGAAGATGAAGAAACTTCAAATGACAAAGAGAATTTGATCTTACCGGCTCAAATGGGAAATTGATCGGTGTAACTGAAAGAGCTTGTCACCGAGAAGGCTTAATCAGAAGCTGATTGATGATCGGAGAAAGAAAACGGTGAGAATTTTTAGAGAGAAGTTGCAGAAGCTTTAGAGAGAAGGAGGAGAAATGAAGTTTCTGAAAGTTTGGAAAAGAAAGGTTGCATGCAGGAAGTGGAGCTTGATTTGAAAGTTTCCCTTTAGTACTACCCTCAAAAACCGATCGGTCCACTCCCTTGTCGCCACCTGTACTCCACTTTCTGAAATCTCACATTCTCTCTCGGTGACACATGTTTCCCACTAGTTGGAGAATTTATTGGACATGACACCACAAGCCCTATAAATATACAATTAGTATTTAGTACATATATCATTTTCTATCCTAATAAAATTGTGACCTCTTTATAAAAAATATAGTTTTGGAATGTCTTTTGCAGGTCAACAACCTATTAAAATGGATCATATTCTCAGAGAGAATTAAAAATTAAAATAGAACAGAAAAAAAAAAGACGATCTACTTTCGAACTAATTTAACCGAAAAAGTGATCATTAAAATATTAGAAATATTATAAAGGAATATGAATATGTAAAGCAACAACAAATGGACGGATTCCTATGGTTATCTTAGACTCTCATTCCAAAGTAATTTTCCAATAACGTTAAAACGAGAGCGTGACCAGCTTCTTTTGACGTTCTACATTTTGTTCTGTTGGGAACCCATAACCCATTCATTCTGGTGGTCCTTCTTCAACAACCAGACTATTTTTTTTTTCAAATAAAATATAAGATTCCTGCAATTGCTCCAAGAAAATTCCTGTCACTTGAATCGCCATAACAACACGTGGTTAGTGTAGACCAACGGTGAGATTCTTGTATGCTTCTGGGTCCCTTCTTGCTATCGCTACCACCGAATCCTGCCTTCCAGAATTTATTTCTCTGTTTCAATGATGAAACCAAACACTTCACAATGACACTCTCTTTTCTTGTAACGCTAGAAGCAAACCACTCCACTTGTTGGATTCTATTCCCTCCTCTTGTTTTTTATGTTGTCTGTCATTCCACAAAAATTAGTGGATCAAAAGTTTGTTTCTTAAAGCAGAAAATAAATAAATAAAACCAACAGATTCCTTCATGTCTAAGAGTTAAATTTTGCTTTTCATTGTTAAATAACTTACATATTTATTATCATTATTTTAATTATAAAGTTTTGATTTAAATTTTCATATTAAGATTAACTAAAGATAAAATTAATTTAAAATATATAATAAAAATATAAATTTATCTTACAATTCAATTTCATGACAAAATTCATTTTAAAGTTTACTTTTTTTTAAAAAAAAAACCAATTTAAAATATATTGTAAATAATATTTTATAAGTTAGTTTTATGAAGATCCATTATTTAAAGTTTTCATTTTAACATAATTATTAAATTTTAAATAAATGTTATAAAATTTAAAAATAGATTAAAGGTTATTTTTAATAATGATACCAGATATTATAATATAAAAGTATTTCTATTTATTACCAAATTTAAAGATATATTGCATTTACTTTGGAGAGAGGTTCAAAATAAAAAGCAGACTACCACCCTTTTTTTCATTACCAGAACAACATAAGCTTCTTGTCTTGCTCAAATATAAGATGTTTGGTCATGTATGTATCAAGATTGAGGATGATGTACCATTAATTATGTTCACTGTCTGAAAATTTGTATTGTTCCAAAGTCAAACATGAATCGTATGAGGCTCTTTAACCTATTAGAAGAAGTGGTGCTACATACTTGTTTAATCATCAAGAAAGATTGCACATCATGGTAAAGAGTAATCTATTAATAATTTATCATGAAGACAACTTGTACACTTTCAATTCCAAGGTTGCACAATTAGAAGCATAGTTTGGGTTGCTAAAATATGAGTTAACTTTTATGAAATGTAATAAAAAAGTATTCATTCAGTCAATTAAAAAATTATTGTTCAATATGTATTAAATGATAAAATATTTTATACTTTTCTTTACGTAAACTTAGTTCTTTTATATTTTATCAAATAATCTACAAAATTATCTTATTTTCTATTTCAATTTTTAAAACCAAACAGGCTATCATAAATGGTGGAAGTACTCTACAATCTTGTAACCTAAGTTTTTTCTTTTATGTGTGTAGTGTACTTTTAATATTAAAATTGTCAAAAGAATGTTCACATTTGATAGTATATTTGTAAAATTTTTTTTTAAATTATTTGTTATAGTATTAACTATGAAAATAATTGTATCTCGTTGTTTTAAAAAGCTATTTAAATAAATGAAATAGTAGATGGTATGGTAACAGGGGATATTATAGAAAGGTGGGTCCTAGTACTTGTATTTCATGGTGTGTTTGAAGTTAGAGATAAGGATTCCTTAAGGATAAGACTTTTGGCAGGTTTTGTTTATTTTTTGTACAATCAGAAATACCATGAATATATTATATACAATAATAAGATGCCTCTTCTTTTATACATTCATTTCAAAAAGGACAACTATTACCAGCCATTGCTTTGCTTCTGTCTTTACTTTTCCTTTTACATGCAAAAAAAGATATATTTCATTCCTTACTTATTATTATTTTTATCTCTAAATTAAATAAGGTAACATTCTAAAAATATATAGCAGAAACTATATAAAATATCGCCACATGATAAGATAATACAATTATTCAACTATAATGCAAAATATAAATCTTATAGTTATCTAAAATAATTATAGAATTTAAAACTTCATATATACATCTAAGTATTTCAAAATTATGCATCCTAAGATTCTAACTAGACTAAGCTGTTGAATTCTTACCATTCAAGGCCAACTCTAAAGACACCTCATCTTCCTCTGCTCACACCCACAAGATGATTATTGCAAAGGAAAAGACACCGCACATACAAAACACAATCACAAACAGAAAGAGTAAGTTAGATATAAAAGAATTCATACAATCACATAACATATAACATATACCTAAATATTCATGCAAGATAACTCATTCAAACATCTTAACATATTATGACCTAGACTTGGCCGTCCAGACTTAGAATTATTGTCGAGCTATGGCGGGTTGTGCATGTGAGGTGGCCTCTACTACTTTACAAAGTCATTGCCGACAGGTTTCACCCTACCACATTCACAAGGTTAGTCTGTTCCGGACCTTGAGACTTACTGGAAGCCCTCAAAACTAAGACCTCCTGCTACTCCTCACGACATGGATCAATCCTCTCTATACGAGAATGAAAGACCATTAGAGTTTAGGGATAACCCCCAAGGCTGAGCTCATGCATTCATTCTAAACAAACTTGAATTTCACCAAGAGATTTCACATTGAAACTTACTTTCACCACTTAGAATTCATATACTTTCACTTGGGAACATACTCATGGAAATAATCAATTATACACTTAATACATACTCAAACATAATTCACAATATACTCTACGTTTCAATTAGATCAAATTAAGACAAAGAAGAAAAGAGTGAACTAAAACCTGGACCATTCGCTCAACGCACACTTTCGCATAGCGAATCTAGAGGTTTCTCACACAACGACCCAAACTCGATGTGTGAATAAACTTCCAGTGGTACCAAATCTCAACCCTTCGCATAGTGCCCCAACTCGCTATGTGAAAGCCCAGACAGAGACCAAACACCCCTAAACACTCGTTATGCGCATCCTTTCGCTATTCGAATAAATTTGACAGTGATCCCAGACCCCAACAGACGCTAAGTGCACAAATTCGTTGTGCGAATCATCAGACAAAGAGCAAACCCTCTCAACCATTCATACAACGCACCCTCTCACTGTGTGGATTGCTCAGACAGATAGCAAAGCCCACAAGCATTCGCACAGCGCACCTTCTCGCTGTGCAAATTGCTCAGACAGAGAGCAACTCACCTTGACCACTTGTTGTGCGAATCCATTCGCTCAGCGAGTCTGCATAATTCTGCAGCACGAGTTTTGCAGATTTATGCAACTCAACCTAAGTTTACCAATTCCAACTATTTTTCCCAATTTCTAACCATCCTAATTTGTGTTATATGCCTAATTAGACTTAACTAAGTGTTCATAAACCTTACTAACATCAATCTAAAGTGTTTAGGAACCAATTACCTCTTAAAAACTCCAAATTTCTTAACCCAGGGACCCAATTTTCATTCTACCACTTTTGACATGTTTTTGATCAACTTAAAGGCTCAGCCCAATCCTATTTGACTCACCAAAACTCTCCTCACAGACCAATTGCACACCAAACCCCAAATGCTTATTTTCACTACTCCACTTCCTAAAAAATGACTTAAAACAAGTATGAATCACTTCAATTTCTAACAAACACTCTCATAAAAAATTTATAACATTCCAATTAGTCAATAATACATCAAACAACACCCAATTTAATTCACTATTAAGAATCATAAACCTTCATTCACCATACTCAATTAAAGCACACATTGTATCTTACTAAAAACCTAAATTTACTCAAATCAACACAAGAAGTCTAATATTAACATACATACTTGCCAAATAACTAAATTAAAACAATAATCCAGCTTCCCTTACCTCAATCCACTAACACAGCTCACAGAAACCCCAATTGTTTGCTTGCACCGCTAGAAATTTCTAGAAATGCCTACAAATCATCAATTGGTAATGGAAAACCAACCTTAGAACTTAAATTAAGCTAGAAATTGAAGGAAATGAGGCACCTCTTGATCGTCAAACAGACAACCCAAAAATGAGAAATGGTAGAGAGAAGTCAGAAAAACAAAAAATAATAATATTTTAAAGAGATAAAATGTTCTTAAAGTAACGTGACATGTTTATAAAATTCTATTTAATACCTCTATTTATTCTAATAATTTATTTTCTATGTTCTTGTTAATACCAATTTTATTTTTGTACCATTTTCTTTATTTTCATTCATTTATATAAACTAGGACATTAGTAATTTTAAAAAAGAATAATATTTTGTTCGTTATGCATTGAAGTAATTGGAACATTCCTTTCTCCTTCTGACAGATAAGTAGGGAATGCATGTCAGATTTTTAACGGTGGAAAACATTTACAAACAGATACGATTCTCACCAGATTTCACTCGTTATTGGAAGATGCATTTGTTTGAATTTTGTTTTAGTAATGAATTATTTTGAAATTATCAAATTATAAGTACTTTATATGATCACATATGTAATTTTATATATTAATTGTGTTAGTGTAACATATGTATGATAATTAATTATGTTTTTATTTAATTTTCTATATTTTCTATTATAAAATACAACTTTTTATTTTTTATAATATATGTTCAATGGATAATCTTGAGAATATATGACATTATATATGTACACTTATCCATTTTTAGTTTAATTATATAAAACAATTAATTTATTTGATTATATTATGGGTACTGATTTACTAATCATTTGTAAATTAATTTTTTAAACTTTAAAATAAATTAAGAATTTTTAAAACTAAAAAATAAATAAGATATATTTTTACATCTTAATATAGTAAATTATATGTTATGAGATAACTGATGTTTAAAGAATTTCATACTCTCTGATAATACAATAAGCAATTATAGTTCAATTTAAAAAACTGTGATGGAGGAACTAATTAAATGTATAATGTCCACTAACAATTAGAATTTTAATTTTGTTATTAGTTACAGAAAAATATTTATTTATTTTATATCATAACAATTTTTGTAACAAAGTAATAGTTTAAAATATCAATTACATCATAATTAAAACTATAAGTTAATACATATATTTAAATATACAAATTTTATTTTAAAAATAATGATTTAAATTACAATAAACAAATTACAAAGATAATAAAAAACAATAGCTTAAATAAATAAGAATTTTTTTTATCAAAAAGAAAAATAATGTATGAAATATTCAACTAAAAGGAAACAATATTAAAAATATCTAGCTAAAAGAGTGACAAAAAAGTAAGAATCTCCACTTTATCTTTTGTAATATAAAAATAAATATGTAAAAGCTCAATTATTTTAAAGTTTTCAATTGGTTCAGAAAATATTAAAAAAATATTTATTTTTTTACAGGCAATTCAATGAGAGGACGAGATACTCTGAGAATCGTATAATTCAAATATTTTTCAAATCTCCAATTTCCTTTTTATTAAACACTTTTAATCCGTATCTATTTCTCATATTTTTCGTGGATTGATTCCTATTCTTTTATGAATGGTTAGTCATTTTCATTATCAACATTTAAAGATAAAATGTTGAGTGTAAATTTTAAATAGAAAATTATTAGTTATTATTTTATATTTTTAAATAAAATTTAATGAGAAATTATGATGTTGTTTATTTTGAACAATGTTTTTAATTTAAATTTATACATGAAATATATTGTATACTAAAACTAAAAATATTTACAATAATATAATATTTAGAGGTGTCTTGTAGTTCCTTATTTAGATATATCATATAGTCCTCTTATGTTATCTGGATTTTTAATTTCATTAATGGTTAACGATCTTCAAATGAAGTCTAACGTCAAAGATCACCCAATTTATCTATTTAGACAATTTTATTTTATTTTTTAATTCAAAAGCAACATTATTTAATTAAAAATATATTTTTGATGGAGTAAAATGAATAATTTTACTTTGACTAATGTGTATCATAGATAACCATTTTCAGTTCAACTAAAACACTTATTTTCATCATTTCAATACAAAATATAATCATAAACTTAAGAGAATTTGCAACACCTTCAATTTCTTATCAAACAAAAAGTCAAATTCTATAATCAAATTAGTTTTGCTTACCTGAAAAGCATAGTTATCACCATAGAGACTTCACACAAGTCAATCTTCACATGTAGCTCTAATATATTTGTAAAATTGTTTGAATGGTTGTATTGTCTTCTACACCAAGAATACTATAGTGGATTCACATCTTTAGAAAGATAAAAGACGTGGTTAAAATTGTAAAAAGATGACGAAAAAGATTTAGAGAGAAAGTTTTAGAAAAATAAAAGATTTTATAAAATAAAATTCGTTTTAATTAAGTTATATTTATAGTTTAAATTTTTAATAATAAAATCATATATATTTTAATTTAGTTTTTAAAATTTAATATAACATCTCATTTTTATATACTAAAATATTCTTTTACCGAAGTAGTAATTTGCATAACACAAAACAAAGTATCAAATTTTGAGAAAAATAAATTAAAAATTTGTATATTAATAAATATCAAAAACATATATAAACTTTTGTTATGATCAACAATATGAAACTATAACATTGTTTTTCTTTGAGAATTTACGATTATAAAATAACAACTAGTAAAAAAAAGACTTTTTAACGTTTCTATCATGCTTAAGTTTTTACGAAACCAAAGTATAAAAATGTACAATGACATTTTCACAATTTTCGCAAACATATATGTATCGGTTCACAAAAAATCGAAGCCATTAGTTACTTTTGACCTCAGTTATAAAGAAACAAAAACCTAAAAGAGTGCAAATAAGCACAACTTTTCAAATATAATGTTAAAATAGGACCTATGGCATAGGGTCCTGCAAAACTGTCAATTTTAGACATTTCAATTGGCAGCTTTCTGGACAAGACCTGTGGTTTCGATTCTTTGCATAACTGCTACGATAGGGTCTTCTGAAACTGTCAATTTCAGACTTTTCAACTAATGGTTATTCAGACAGGACTTATGGTCTCGGTTCTCTATAGAACTGCTGCCATAAGAAGTTGACATTCCCTTGTAGGTTGACTTTTCAACTTTTAAACAAAACCTATAGTCTCGGTTGTTATGAAAATTGATGGCATAGACTAAATAGGCTTCGGTTGTACCGCGAACCGAGGCCTAAAGTTTGAAACAAATTTCAAAATTACCAATGAAAATATATATTATTTTTTGGGAGACTTTAGGCAGCAGTTCTTAGTAGAACTGAGGCCATAGAGTTCTTATTGCCTTGGTTATTAAAATAATCGAGGTAATATGTGTTCTTAGGGGTAAATTTCGCGAAATGACAATTTTCTTCTTCATTTTCTCTGCGTTTTCTTCTCTGTTTTCTCTATGTCATGGCTCTCTTCATCTTCACTGTCCAATGTCGTCACTGTGCCTCAAATGATGTCTTTTTGTTTTGCGACCATCGTAACTTGTCTGAAGCTGTTTGTGAGTGTTATTCTTCGTCGTTCGAGAGCGTGATTCTCTGTGATTTGTGGTGAGTTTGTTTTGATTTCTGAAACTAATATGTTGTTTGTATTTGTGTCCAGGTATTGATTTTGCATGGTGTGATTTTTTATCGTTCTAAAACACGAGTTGTTGTGTTGTTCTCTATTGTTGTCTGCCTTTCACGCTCCCAAGTTCTTATTATTATGTTTAAAATTTACTCTTTAATAGGAACATATAATTTTATATAAATTTGTAGTATGTTGTCATTTTTTGTGTGTTGAATATGTGATTAATTGTTGTTTAATTATATTGTTGTATTGAATTAACCTTAATTTTCCGTTTGAGATTCAATACAAAAATTATTTACTGTCTTCAAGTTTTTTAAAGAAATGTATTTTTTAAAAATGAATATGAGATGAGACAGTAATAATAATTTGAAGTATTGAATCTTGAATTGTTTGGTTGGACAATTTAAGAAGAGTAATCACTTTTTCATATTTATTAATGCATATAAATTTTAATATACATGTCTTAAAATTTATGAATATCTTGTAACTATGATTTGTATTAATCTTCAAATGCATATTTGATTGTGATTTTTAATCACTTTCATTTCGTGTAACTTGAAAACCAAGCAACTGTGCTTTGTATTGATCTTCAGGTGCATATGTGGTCAATACTTTCTTATAATTGTTTTTTAGCTATCTTTATTAATAAATTATTATTACAATGATATATTGTAGTGTAATAAACAAACTAGCTCATATGAGTACGATTACTATGTAATGAATTGAATGACGACAACTATTTATGTCCATATTATAAGAGGCAGAGAAATAATAATATTTGCATTTAATAAAAAAAATTGTTTGGAAATCATATATACTAATTAAATTCATTGTGTTTTATGTAGAGATTTAAGACTCTTCTACTACTTCCTAGCTTATCGCTTAATTTCACAAGGAAAGCCTTTGAAAAATATATCATATATTTGTATAATAATATATAAGTGTTAGGTTATAATATTATGTATATTAGAATATGGAAACATTGAGTTTTTGTGAAATATATATGATTATTTTATTGAAAAATATATTCTGATCATTATTTGTGATGTACATATATATATTATGCATGTTTGATTATGAGATTCTTGTGATGTAGGATCTCAAAAAACAAAACCACATTTAAGAAAAAATGATGATTTTCAAGAGTGGTTGTGATAAAACTTAGACAAAAAATGGATGGCCTCACTTATGGACCCAATCAAGACCATAAATCTTTACAATTAAAAAATAATTAAAATAAAAGTATACCTATGACACAAATTATTTAGAAAATCGAAGCAGAAAATGATATATAACATCGGTTATATAATTATTTTATTAAAAAATGTATTATGATAATTATTTATGATGTACATATTTTATATATTATGCAAGTTTGATTATGAGATTATTGTGATGTAGGATGTCACAAAATCAGAACCACGTTAAATAAAATGATAACTTTGGACAATTATTATAATAAAAACTGAGGTAGAGAATGGTTTATTATATTAGGAACACATAAACTTATTTGTAAAACCAATTTATGGTGGTCGAAAAATAAATAAATTTGATTACTAAAAGAATTCAAATGATTTTCTTTAATATTGGTTGGTAACTTTCTCTCATACAGAGAAACTATAATGAAACTTGCATTTTAATAATTATTTCGTAACTAACTTTAGTATATTTGTATCACTTTAGCTAATCTTTTAATTCTAAAGGACATAAACAAGTATGTCTTCATGATACATATCTCAACCATTTAGTTATATTGATAGGCAACAATTTGATTATATGGACAACCTTTAAAAAACATACATTATAGGAACTAAAACATGCTACTCGAGCTTAGTTGAATGTTTTCAATAAAAAAATTTTGAACTATAGTTTTACAAACTCAAAATCCAACAAACTATTATTCATTCAAATAGTTTTTGCAGTCAAAATTGCATATTAAAGATCTAAGATGTCCAAGCCATTTCCTTGGAATTGGGCTTGTACATAGTGAAAATGACTTATTTCTTATACCAGCATCAATACGTTTGTGATCAATTACACAATGAAAGCAGTTGAATTAACTAATTTCAACATTATTGTCCATCATAACTTGTAAATTATTATCTACATTTTATATTTGACGTTTACATATTGTTTTCTTTTTTTAATTTTTTACAATATCATTTTCTCTATCAACAATTATCACAACCCATGTGTCTTCCACTAAATTATATAAGTAGGCTTTGTGATATTTCAAAGGTAATTTTATCTTGGTTGCTTATCTAACCTTCAATTATGATTTTTTTTATGACTTAGATTCAAGAAACATGAACTTACTTCTCCATAACCATTTATTTGGAACTCAATGACATTTACTGTTTGAAAAAAAAAAACAATTGATAAGTCATCAAATGAAAAAAAAAATATAAATATATATATATATATATATATATTTGGTTATGATTGATACAGTCCTAGTTTCAAAAGGAGTGGTTTTTGGTACTTCAAAATTGTATAGCCATCATCACAAAAATGTTAACAAGGTAAGGGCAAAAGCTCAATTTGTCCAATTTTTTCAAATAGGAAGACTTAAACTATAAATGCTAACTATAATATTAGTTAAATTTATTAGGACTCCACATATAATTAATGAGTTGTCTGGGATTTCTTTTCTAAAAACAGCACGAATAGATAGTTTATACTAAAATATGACGTGCAGCATTAGGATAAAATTATTTTTGACTTAATATTCCGATAGTGTTGAAAAAAAGAAAAAGTAATATCGTTTTGTTTTTAGTAGTGGTTAAGGGTAGGTGTGTGGTTTTATAGGAGTGAAATAAGTGGTATTGAGTATGTTCGTGGATGAGTTGAATATTGATGATGGCTTGACCTAACTAAGATATGAAAATGTGCAACAAGAAATCTCTGAATCTGTATCTGATTACCCATCAGAAGTTTTGTCACTGCTTACTTGTTGAAGGTGAAGCTTCCAATCTTGTATTGCTTTGCACCAAGAAAATCACTTTCTCATCATCACCATCATCTCCTTCTATATACTTCTTCTACGTTGACCACTTCCCATCCAAATCCATTTTCAATCCAATCCTTTGTTCTCTATTTCATCTGTGGGGGACCATCCTCTCACCCTGCCTTCCTTCTACTGTACCATAACACCCACCCACCCTATCTAATCACCACACAATCTTTCATCATTCAATTTTTTCTCATAAAAAATTCACAACTACTATTCATTCATACATCACACATACTTTCTTAATCTGTTTGATTATTGGGTTTCACATTCAAAAATGTATATTTTGGAGTAAAATCACGTCTTTGACAACAAACACAACAATTAGTTATGTTGGAATCCAGTGTCAGCAGTTTCTAGTATGTTCTCAGAAAATGTATTTTATTCACAGAAAAGAACCGAGTACCATTAAAAACACTCAGACCTGAAATTGTGGTGGAAGATATTTGCGTGTGAAAAAATATCTATAAAATAAAAGAATAATAGTAATAATAATTATAATAATAATGAAGAAAAAGAAGAAGGCGACAACATTGCTTACGTGGCATGGGGCGGAAGGTGCGTCATCTCGGACAGAGGGAAAACGGCACCGTTTTCTGTGTGGTTGGTTCCACCAATTTGCAGTTGCTTGCTTCCATTCCAACCCAATCCACTGATATTTTTTTTATCTATTCTATTACCTTCTCTTCTCTTTCCCTCACCAACAAACCATCCATCGCTCACAAAGTCTTCTCCTCTTTTCTATTTTCTCTTTTCTCTTTTCCCTCACTCAACTCAACTATTCCGCGAATCGTCGTTGTCGTTCTGCATCCTACTCCAAAACGAAGCCGTATTCGCTTCTCTGATTTAAGCGCGCTTCCAGAGCCAACAAAAAAGGTTCCGTTATTGCCGTTGCTTTTTATATTTTTTTCTCCTTCCGGTTCGATTTTATAGATGGATCGGGCGGCGTTGACGGTCGGACCGGGCATGGACATGCCGATCATGCACGACAGTGACCGTTACGATCTGGTCCGTGACATCGGGTCCGGAAATTTTGGCGTGGCCAGGCTGATGCAGGATAAACAGACCAAGGAACTCGTTGCCGTCAAGTACATCGAGAGGGGCGATAAGGTTGTCTGAACAACGAATGAATGACCAAAAACGTTTTTCTGATCTTTTTTTGTGTGTTTTCGTTGGTGGTGTTCCCTTTGTTGCCCCTTCTTTTGGTAAATTTTTTGTTTTCACGCTTTTGGCCAAGGGAGAGAGGGAAAAAACTAATTATCCACATGATCGACTCGCTTTAATTGTTTCTTCGGTTGTTGCTGACGTGTGATGCTATTTTTGTTATGTTCCGTGTTTCCATTTTTGTTTCGGTACTACTTGTTTCTGTTTTTCTTTTTCTTTTAATAAATTCTTTACGCCATTGGTTAGCACTTAGCAAGTAGCTGTTTCTTGCTTGTGAAGTGCTGGACTCATTGTTTCTTTATTGTGCCTCACAGATTGATGAAAATGTGAAGAGGGAAATTATTAACCACAGGTCTTTGAGACATCCCAATATTGTTAGGTTTAAAGAGGTAAGTATACTTTTTGAGGTTTTAAGTAACTGTCTGCGACTGTGGTTTTGCCGCAACGTTAAGGTTTTTCGACTGTCCCCAACTTCAATTGTAGCCACATCGGCCACAATTTTCTGTGACCGCGTTGATGGCTACAGTGTTAAGGTTTTTGGAGTGGTAGGGGCTGCTATTGTGGTCACATTTATCCACAATTTCCCACAATATGACAAAACTGGGATTGTCTTCTTAAAAATCTTGATATTTATGTATTTTTACTTTGCCGTTGTTATTGTTCACAGGAGGAACAATCATTTATTTGTAATGTTTTGTACAATTTCACACAGGTTATTTTAACACCTACTCATCTAGCGATTGTAATGGAATATGCCTCTGGAGGCGAGCTCTTTGAGAGAATCTGCAATGCTGGGCGTTTTACCGAGGACGAGGTTCTTGTTTATTTTGTTTGCTTATTCTTCACTTGATCATTATCAATTTGTGCTTCAAGTACGGTGCTTATGCAAGTTTCTAACCCTTTGTTATGATTCAGGCTCGATTCTTCTTTCAGCAACTCATATCCGGGGTTAGTTATTGCCATGCTATGGTAAGTGAACAATTTTCCATTTCTGCACTGTTTAATCTAAATTGTGTTTACACTTGACTGAAATGTAGTATAGGTAATGTATCAGTCTTCTGAACATCGTGTCTGATATATAAGTCTTCTCTGTAATATTTCTGTTCGTAAAGCAAGTATGTCATCGGGACTTAAAGCTGGAAAACACTTTGTTGGATGGAAGCCAGGCACCTCGTTTGAAGATATGTGATTTTGGGTACTCCAAGGTAAGATTTTCGTTTTCTCACTAGCGTTTCAGGTGTGAGTTCCATGCTGTTTATATTTTACTGGGAGTTGTTAGGTTGAATAATATTTAACTCCAATTACTTTCTGCACGCGTGTGTGTGTTTGTTTCATTTTTCTTTAGTCACTTCTGTTCTTCAGATTTAGACTATGATGATGAAAGGAATGACTCAGATTATTTCAGTAATCTGGGACATTGGAAAAGATACATTTCTATTTGATTGCTGACGGTAAATTTCAATAAACCAAATTCTTCAGTTAAGCTTGTTGGCCTTTCTGGATTCCCATGAGCTAGAATTTGGATTATTAAAATTATGAGTCTGTAAGCTTGTCACAACACTAGAGTGTTTCCCGAGGTTCTTGAGAAAACGGATTAGTTGGCCATTGCAGGCTTTTGGTATTGTTTCTTGTTAACTTGTATCTCTGTCTTGTGTTCTAGAGTGCATTGGATTTAAAATCCAAGCTGAGTTCCTTGAAATTTTGCTGTCATTCTTTTATTTTGTTGTTTCAATTTCCTTCTGACTTGTAAGTGCCTGAACATTATGAATGTCATATCTCATAAATCTGATGGGTGGTGTGATTTACAGTCTTCAGTGCTACATTCACAACCGAAGTCAACTGTGGGGACTCCTGCATATATTGCTCCAGAAGTATTGCTGAAACAAGAGTATGATGGCAAGGTAGAGCATTTACTTTTTATTTCATGGTATTTCTCTTTTTGCATAGATCCATTACTGTCACAATCAAATGAGCATTTTGGTAAGTTGTCATCTTTTATGAGCTGGGTAATTCTTGTAAAGCAATGATATTGTCTAGTTTTTTCACCCAACCCAATTGTCATTTTGGTCTGCAGTCCAACTAAAGGTTGTTCTAGTTTTTTGGTTTATGTTTCTCACCTAATTTGGGACTTTGTGGCACTACCTGAAAATCTTAACTTAGTAAGGAAACGCTCACACTTCAAAATTATAGTCATGTAAATGTCAAACACATCTCATATACTTAAAAGTACCTTTATCATTTCCTAGCATTTTGCAAATTGTCACTTTTAAAATTTTAATACATCATAATAATCAGATAAATTATATTTTTTGTCTACAATGACTCATGCTGATATTTAGAATATATCGGTTTACTCCGAATTTAAGATTTGTGTTTGGGTTATTTCCTATCATTGCTAAATTTGTTGTATCCTTGCATCCCTTATCCAATCTGTACTTTGTAGTTTCTTAGTGACAATTTGCAGTTTACAGCATTGCCCTGTATGTCTACTATTAAGAGAATAGGATGTAATATTCATTCATGTCTTTTTGTACTAAGAACTTAATGAACTGTTTATTTCTAAGGCACAAAGTGGAGAGAGGGGATTTTGCTCCCTCATTGTTCCCTCTCCTCTCCTCCCTTCTATTTCCCTCCAATTAAAAAAGGATTCTATTTTTTGTTTTTTCAGTACAACAATAAGAAATATAAAGTTCTGAATTAAATCACAAATCTAGTTGAGATCATTACCACCTAACCTCGCCCTCCCTTATTTCCTATCATTTTTTTTAATTAACATTGAGTATAAACTCACTCAAATGTAGCTTCACTTTCAAGTTTGGTTTGAGGTGTTTTTGTCTGCAATATCCACATCTTAACAATTGTACTAACTCACCGTCTACTAATGAATTGATCCACCCTGTTAGAGATATGATTTGATTGTGTTGGAGATATGATTTGATAGGGAAATATGTTACCAAATATTTTCCATTATTAAATGTTGATTTTTTTATTATTGTATCTTCATTATAAATAAGAATACTCATGTACGTACAAAACACAGAATTTATTATATTCCTTCTCGGTATCATCTTCCTCAATGGTACCAGAGAAGTACCCTCCTTAAGGACCTGTTTTGTCTTAATCCTTTCAACGCACCCCTTCCTTTACTTTTCAATATCATTAGTGTGGTGCAAGTATGAAATTGGTTTAAACATCAAAGAATTTGTTTTTAACTTTACTAGTTTTCATGTGGAATAGTATCTGAATGGGTTGCTTGTGTTATGTTCTCTTGCATTTATAATTAGCTTGCAGATGTCTGGTCGTGTGGAGTGACCCTATATGTGATGCTAGTGGGAGCATATCCTTTTGAAGATCCTAATGAACCAAAGGACTTTCGGAAGACAATTCAGGTATAAGATCTTTAGATATGCGCTCATTTTCTGATTTCTTGAGAGCAACTTGTGATTGCTGTCTGCTTCTTTGCAGAGAATTCTTAGTGTCCAATATGCCATTCCTGACTGTGTTCAAATATCTCAAGAGTGTCGCCACCTTATTTCAAGGATTTTTGTTTTTGACCCAGCAGAGGTAATTTCTATTTCAAACAACTGACCTGCTAGAGCAATAAATAAATTGGACAATACACAAATGTAGATAATTTTGTTCACTAGATTAATTGTCACACTATTATGTGTGATCTCAAACAGTATCACTTATGTCATTTTGAAAGGATTTTTAGCATTTGAATGTTTTGACGTAATTGACGGGCATTTTTCTTCCCCTTTGAAGTTTTATTCAATTTATTCCAATGTATTGCTTTTTTCATTTTGTATTGGTCCTGCTTTGTTGTATGTCTAAATATAGGAATATGTTGTGGGCTATGAAGCACTAAATGTGATCATAGAGAACAGGCAAAATGTTGAATATGTTTTGACATAGTCGGGTATGCTGACTGTAAACAGTAGGGGTTTATCGTCAATCTAAATCATTTGTTTGAATCTCATGTCTTTGGATATTTACGCGACAGAGAATCACCATGTCTGAAATCTGGAACCATGAATGGTTTCTGAAGAATCTCCCTGCGGATCTGATGGATGAGAGGATAATGAGTAATCAATTTGAAGAGCCAGACCAACCCATGCAGAGCATTGATACGATCATGCAGATAATTTCAGAAGCTACGGTACCAGCAGCTGGGACCTATACTTTTGACCAGTTAATGGGGGAGCAAATTTATGACTTAGAATCTGAATCTGATGCTGAATCTGAGCTTGATATAGATAGCAGTGGGGAGATAGTGTATGCCATATAGTTTGATCTTGGCTTGAAAGACAGCATATTAAATGGAGAGCATCTGAATATTGTGGTTGGCATTTTCAGCATGAAGAAGTATGTGGTGCCCGCATTTTCTGTAGATTAGCCTGGACAATACAAACTCCATGATAATATTTATGTATTCAGTGTCGGTCGCTGAGGGAAGAAATGATTGTTACACTTTCCTCGCTTCCAGGGAAATGCTTGCTTTTATATACATATTATTTACATATTAGCCTTTTCGTTGTTTCCCAGCTAGTTAAATTGGCTGATCGGTGAATGATGTTTCATGCTCTTGCTTATGTACACACTCCATCCCATGTAAACAGTTCTTTTTCAGTAGGCATATTTCTCGTTTACTACTGTGTACTTCAATACTACTCAACAATTAAATACATGTAACAAGAGGATTAAAAGGTGCCTTGATACAGAATAAGGTATAAACATGACTTTTTTGTTTTTCTGCAACCAATTCTATTTGTTTTGGAATAAGTTTTTCGAAATGTATTCTGAAATATAAGAAGTCTGTTTTAAAGAATATATTTTTATAAAAAATGAGGTGATCTAAGTGGTTGTTGGAAGAAACATCTTCAAAGATAAATGTAGGGGTGTAGTATTTCTTTTTCGAAAATAGTCTATTCCGTTTAGTATTTGAAAATGTTGAATAATTTAATATTTTAAGAAAACAATCAGATAAATTAAATGACAATTATATTAATATTATTATTTCATTTTGACCATGTTGATTCAGCATGCAAAAAGCCTCTATTGAACTTGAATGAAATAGAATTTGGTCATGTTGGATTTAGTGGAAAGTAAAATGTAACCCAAATTATTTGTGAAGATCAACAATTAGAATGATTTTTTAGAAGAGTTTTTTTTATTAGTTTTTTAATGAAGTAAGTTGATTTTTTATTTATTTTCTTGGTTGGTATGTTTTCTTTGTGTATGTAAATAATTATTTGAATCTTCTATGAAAATCTTTGCTTATCAATTATCTTAATATCGTGAAATATATAATTTTATTATTGTATGATGAATTAACTAGATGATTGAACTACGTATGACATGTTGATTCATGGGTAGATTTATAAATTGTATGATTATGTTGTATGATAAACTTGTTGGGTCTATCGAGGAGGAGGTTACACAAATACCAATAACATTTAAGTCTAACTATATAAGAGATTGACATCATTCTCTACCAAAAACCTTAAAGTAATGGGTTAATGGGTCTTTCATCTTTATATAGTGCTCTACTTTCTTATTTCTATCCAATGTGAGACTTAGACTTACACTTGGATTCCCAACAGAACTTTGATGAATTGACAATTTTGATTGGAATGTTTGGTTTGTGAATCTATTGGTTTGAATTTGATTTTGTGTGTTTAAGAGAGTTATAATCTAAGTAATTGGTTACATGATACGAGTTTGAATAATTCATTGAGAAAAGAGTATCTATTTCATCAATTAAAGATGTATAAGTTCTCTTCAAATGTACGAAGTAAAGGTTTGATATCTGGTATATATGGCATCAAGGTGATGCTAAGTGTCTTATTTTGCAAATGGGATAGAACTGAATGGTGCCAGGATGATGTTGAATGCCCATTTTTGTGAATGTTTTGATGCTAAGTAGTAAGAGGACACTACTAAGTGTCATCTTGCACTACAGGTTTGGAGCAATTTATTTCTAGGACGTTAGGCGGCAAAAAGGTGTCGTAGAGCACGATTTTTTGTGAGAAGAATGGTGTTGAGCACCACCTTTTGTGAGAAGTATGGCGTTAGGCGCCACCTCTCAATGTTAGTGTGTATATTTGAAATTTTCTTCTTCTTTGTTAGTTTGAGATAGAATACAATGTGCTTCATGTATGTGTAAGATTATTATGGTGTTTATTCATATATGATATTGTAGAATACAATGTGCTTCATGTATGTGTAAGATTATTATGGTGTTTATTCATATATGATATTGTAATGGGGATGAGTATTGTATATGTGCTTGACGTAATTCCATGGATCTGGTGAGAAGATTTTATGATGGTGTTTCATTAGTGTATGTATTGATATCTCTAGATTCAATATTGAGAGTTATCATGTTGTTCTAATAATCATTCAATTTCATGTATAGAAGGGTAGGATATGGGGTGAGAGGAGCAGAAAGTCCTAGTCTTAGGGGCTTTACTTTGGTCAAAGATGTTAACAAACTAACCTTATGTGTGATATGATGAAACCATCGGTAATTGCTATGCAAAATAGTAGAGACCAATATAAGTGCATAACTTGTCAAAGTCTATCAATACACGTATCTGGATCATTAAATCTAACATGAGTCTTTATAAGTGATATGATTGTTGTTATGAATGAGTTATGTATGATAACATCTTTATGCCTATTTTATGAATGTTCTTTTGCATATTAGCTTACCATTTTCTTCTGTGTTGTTTTGTCAATGATATTGTAGTGGTGGATGCAATTCTGGATGATTATATCTTGGGTGATCTTATTTTATATAAACTTCTTCTTTTTGAAAAATTTATCATACTCTTCATAAGTGAGTGTAATATTATTTCTTAGTTGTATAAAACTATTATATATATATATATATATATATATATATATATATGAGTTATTTATTCTTAAATATTGACTATGTGATGATATAGTTGTATGCTGTTAAATGAGACATTACAAAAATAATAAATTTTTATTATATGTATATTTTGTGGAGAATAAAATAAGAGAACATTTAATGCAAATTTATTTTAATGCTAATTATTTCTCTTTCACATTTTGTTTACATTGAAGTGAAGTGAAGGTTTCAATATCCAGGTTAAGGTACTGAAAACTTTAAAGATAATGTTTTCCTCTTGTACTTGGTTGTTCACCATATTCCTTATAGTCACTATATAAGCTTAAAAGATTCCATTTGACGCCACGATGAACGTCAAAATGTTTTCGATTGTATAGGATTGAGTGTTTACTTCAAGTAGTCTTCTTCACTCCTTAACTCCTTTCTTTACTAATCGAGTTCTCCAACTGATTGAGTGTATTGACTAAAGATATTTCGATACTTAAGTTAGTTCGATATTCAATCGGTTTAACAATTAATGTTGTAATAAATGCATTGTAAAAGTTTCAACAACCATACCTTTAACGTATATTTATAGATTTCTCTATGGGCTTCTTCGACCTAATCAAAATCCAATTTTGTTAAACATGATTACTTATTTGTTTAGCTTAGCTAAATGATTAATTAAAGACGCCAATAGACTTTCTTCTAGATCGATCTAGAAAACTCTATCGATGAGTCAATACTTAGATAATAATATTAATAAGAAGTTAATTCTTTTAAAATTTAAAAAATGCAAATACAAATAAAAATGTTTGTGTTTCCGTACATCATAACAAAAAGATATTTGTAATTGAAAAGTATTTGCAAAGGATCACATGAGTATGATTAGGATAAGTTTCCATTTCTGAAGTATGCGTAGTTGATAGGTTTTTATGTTGACAGGTGATAATAGTTGTAAGTGTTTCGTGCATTTTTTCTCATAAGTGACAAAATACATGTTCTGCATCATGAATTCCAACTCTTATGCTTGAAGGAAGACCATAAGAACAAAAGAGGAGTTCAAATCCACCTAGATAAATCATCATCTCAAATACTATATAAGGAATTAAATGCTTCTCAAATAAGCCACACAGACAGAATGTACCACACCATTTTTATAACTAACATTAAGTGGCCTAAAAGAAAACACAATAGTGACCTCATACACAATGTTGGTTCTTTCAATCTCATTGATAAAACTCTGCACATGTCCTAATGCGAAAAATAAGTATAAATTTAAACTTTTTATAAAATTTATTGATGATTTTATTTAGGAAGAATAGTAACATCAATTAAATATAAAATCTAGGATTAAATATGCTTTTAGTCCCTATACTATTAAGCGATTTTGGTTTTAGTCCCTCTTTCAAAGTAAGGTACATTTTAGTCCTCCACCTTAAGAAAACTTTGATTTTAGTCCTCCAAAACTAACACCATTAAAAACCAGCTGATGTGGCTAACGGTAGACTGACACAATTTTTTTTCTTACACTGAGTCAGTGCCACGCCATTTTTTTTTCTAACAATGAATCAATCTTCCTAGCTTTTCTGCCACGTCAATCTTTCCCACTATCAATGTTGCACTGCCAACACAATGCCACGCCGGCTAACCACCATGCCGCCGTGAGGCCGCCGCCGCAGAAACCCTAGTCGCCGTCATCCTCCATCACGCACCTCCACCATCAACACCCAGACGTGAGCAACCTCACCGTGCCACCACCCAACGCGAGCAGTGCCATTACGAGTTCAATCTCTCCACCACCACTCTCCCTTCATCATCACGAGGCCGCCATCAAAACCTCGTCATCCTCCAAGCTCGCATCAGACCACCGCCATGAGCAACCATTCGCCGTTGTCGCAAGCCTCTAGGAAACCTGCACCGTGAGACTTTTCTTTACTCCGCAAGCAACGCCGTTGAACACCAATCGGCGAAGCTCCTCGCGACTTTCTCCTCCTGACCTGCAAGACGAAATCCAGAAAACGCAGTAGCCCAAAAAACCCCAAATCAAACCCAAAATAGAAACCCTAACGCATGCCTTGAGTTCGCACAACCCCCACAGCGCCTCACCACCTCCATCCGCGACGCCATCAAACCTACAAGCAAACCCTAAATCAGAACCTCCAAGGTGCTAGTACACAAAAGAAATTCCAGCGCATTTCTCCTTCGAAAAACACCGCCGCATCCTCCGCACCGACGACAACCTCTTCGTGGGTGCCAAGGCCTTTGCCGCCGGGGTGATTTTGGCCACGGGATTCGTCCTCATGCTTTATGATGCCACCGAAACGCTCCAGCACCCGTGCTTGCCTTCGTTCCCTTGGTCCAAGTTCCCTTTCACAGACGTTAGATTAGGGTTGTTGTTTTGGAGAATGGGAGTGGGAAGAGAGAGGGCGTTGTGACAGGTCTCGCCAAGGAGGACTAGGTTGGTGAGGAGAAACTGCTCGGATACCGTGAAGGAGTCAAGACCGCGCCAGTGAGGGAGGGAGATTGACTTAGTGTCAGAAAAAAAAAATGGCGTGGCACTCTACCGTTAGCCAACTCAGCTTTTTTTTAATACTGTTAGTTTTGGAGGACAAAAAATTAAGGTTTCCTGAAGGTGGAGGACTAAAAGGTACCTTATTTTGAAAGGGAGACTAAAAACAAATTCGCTTGATAGTTTAGGAACTAAAAACATATTTAACCCTAAAATCAATATCTCAATTAATATCACTTTTAACTTGAGATTCTAAAATGTTTAAAATCTTAAAACAATAATCTTATAAATTCAATGTTTATTTTATGTATTATGATATATTTTTACATTCATTTGACTCAAAGAATAAAAATAAAATAGTTATAAAAGTATAAAATTTTATATTTTTTCATGAAAAAAAAAGAGAAAGAAAAAAAATAGTGTCAAAATGAATATAAAAAATTTAAGCGTGTTAAATAATTATTTTTCTAGCATAAAATAGAGAAGAAATTTGTAACTAATAACAAGAATAAAAAATAGATTAACCTTGTGGTCACTTCTCCCAATCTTTTTGCCAAATTCTGAGGGCGCAACAGAGTGATTTTCCTGAGAAAGGTAAGAAAAATGCAGGTAAGACTCATCATGTGGTTAAGATTATAGATCTCAGAAAAAGAATAGGAGAGAACTTCCATGGAAAAAAACTCATACAATTGTTGGATTTTACTACAAAGCATACCTAATCTTCCAATTTATGATAACTTTGAATACAAATAACATGTAAGAAGGTAGTGATAGCTATGAAAGAATAATGATACTCTTTTCTAATACTGCACTGGTCTCTCATGCATTCCAGTACTTGCAAGCAAATAATCTCAAGGATCACCATGGTTATACTTACTCGACAAACGGCAAGCTGTCATTAATCGATTGAGGACTTGAGTAACTCGAAGTCACCAACGTTTTATAATCTGACATTTGAAATTCAAATTTCCAAGCTTCTCTGCACGTTGATCTGGAGATGCTCTGTTTCAAAGCGCATGTAAACGATTGATGTTGTTGGATCTGATGCCATTGTTGAGAAATTTAAATTCCAGATGTCATATCATAAAATTTTGATAACTTCAAGGTTGTTTTTCTTAGATTTGGCTCCTGATGCATCATATTACCCTTTTGCGTCACTGCATAAAGAGTTAGGATGTTTTTCTTTGCTCCTGTTGGATGCACGTGCGAAAGTGACATATTGCATAATGGACCAGTTTTAATGCTATAGCTCAATTATTTAGTATGAGTAGTCAACACGAATTATGTAGAGGCTTCTTTGGTGCACTTGTAAATTTTCTTCCTGCACCTCCAACCTTTTCTATATCTTTGAACTGCCTATTTGATTAGGATAATTTTTTTTTTCTATTCTTATATTTATCCCATTCACTTTTATTATCACACTTTCTCATTTCTCCTAACCCACGCATAAAGAAGTTCATTTCTCCTTTCTCTCTCACCCCTGCACCACATCTCTCGTAACCATAGCACACAATACACGTTTTTCCTTTAAGCTGAGTTTTCAAACACACACGTAAAATTTAGAGTGAAGTAATTATTAATTCTTTCTTTTTCTTATATAAAAATGACTTAGTAATAAAGTTGAAAGAGAATGTGAGAGAAGTAGTGAATTCAACTTCCTTACTAACAAACATCTAACATTGTCCATAAAGAACACTTTTTTTTTTCTCATTTACTAGTGAGTCACCCTTTCAGTTGAGAAGTAAAATTTTCAGGGTGTGAATCACAATGTGTCTAGATTCTTTGTAAATACCACTAATTATCATTGATTAAATAGATAAAAGGTTTCCGCTTCAAAAAGAAAGTTCTGTGCTTTTTTTTTCTTTCTAAAATTTAGTTTTTGAAAAGTATTTTTCAGAATATAATTTTAACAATTACAATTTGTTTTTCAAAACGGGAAAATTTATAATATTGCTAGAATTTACTTTTAGAAATGTTAATCGAAAAGTACGTTTTATATGAATTTAAATTTGAATGCTTTTGAAAAGTTCTGGGTATGTTAAATATATGACACAATAATCTTAGAAAATGATATAACCCATTAGAATAGAGACGCAACATCCCAAGAAATCTTCAAACTAACATGTTTCTCTCATCCTAAACCTTACAACCGAAGAACAATGTGATAAGTTCACGAGACTCTTAAAGAAGATATAAAGAGCCAATATTTGATGAAGATGAGCTTGTCTATGATAAAGAGTTTACTCTTGTTGATCAGAGTGAATCTTTGGTGTGATGATCAGATGAAACCTACACATATCACCTACAAAAGAAAAGCTAAACTAAGGCACGATAATTTAATTGCACTACCAAAGACAAAGTATGTGTGATGTGATCATTTATCATGCATAGTGAGTTTGTTTGTGGCAAGGGAAAGAGAATTGAAGTTTGCTACTGGTGAAGTTTCTCTTATTCATGCATAATTAATTTAACTGTATTTTTCTTATGCTGTATCATAACTTTAGTTATTTTTCATTTTTCAAATATTACAACATATAAATTAAAATAGAAAGAGATGATAAACGTATACAACATAAATATATTCATAAACATCTTCCTAATTATTAAAATTAGAATTTAAATATTTTGTAAAATTCAAATACCAATTCAATTTTGTGAAATTGGAGGTTTGTCATTTGAGTTTATCTGAAAGATATAGAGTTATTCAATAAATTATCATAGACCAAGACAAGAATTACGGATGAGAGGAATGATTATGTTAAAGCATGTTACAACATAATTAATCAATGTACTGTCATGAGAAATGTGCCGAAGCTTAACTGCTCCATAAACGACAGAGAAGTTGTCCCTTGTCTGTGCGACAGTTAAAAACTAGAAACTCCAGCTTTTGCATCGTTAATAAACAAAGCACTTTGTGAGTTAAGAAACAAGATTATGGATATAAGCAAATTTATGTTGGTGAAGATGATTATGCATCTACCTTGCAACAAGTCGTTAGACGTGTCCATTCCAATGCTTATTATATTGCGACATTGGATTTCGGATAAAGAATACATCACATTTGTCAGGAATCGAATTAGAACGAAAAATTCGAGGGATAAAAATTTAAATTTAAGATAAAAAGGCGTACTTTATGAAAGTTCAGAAGTGAGAAAACTTACAACACGTAGTAGTACTAAGTATGTCAATTCATGACACCACACACATTACACGCAATCTCCTACCTTTTTCAATTATCATCTGCTGTTTGCAACTTGCAAGAAACATGCAAATACATCACACTTGGTGACAAAAGTAGGGCTAGTGTAGTTAGAAACTTTTATACAAGATACATAAACTTGAGGTACCTCTCTGACTTTAGGATTGGGAAGCATGGCTTCAAATGTTTCCTTCCACGAGGCAGACAAGGTCCTAGGAGTTAGGAGCTAATTGAATGAAGCCAGTTTAGGTTAACATCAATTTGAGGAACCTCCACCTTCAGATTGGGAAGCAAAGCCTCGAATGCTTCCCATGAGGCAGCTGTCTCCTCATCGCATACCACTACTTTTAAATTCTCAAGATTGGTTATTGAGTATGGCAGTTCACATCTAGCACAGCTTGTCATATTGAGATTTCTGAGATTACATAGATTACCAATGTCCTCTGGTAAATTTGAAAGGCTTATGCAGTTTGAGATGTTAAGAAGTCTTAGCTTAGAAAGGTTTTGAATAGAATCTGGTATCTCTTCCAAGTCAGTACAGGTACTTAGGTTTAGGAGTTCCAAATTCAACAACTGTCCAATTTCTTGGGGCAGAGAACAAAGTTTGTGGCAGTTAGTAATGCTGAGCTTCTTTAGAGAGGAAATGTCACAGATACCATTAGGCAATCTCACCATATCCTTGCAATAGTCAATGTTTAAATCTAATAAACTTGGAAATGAATCTGAAACTAGGATGGTGCCATTTTCAAAAACCTGGCTTACGTTACTACACATGTAGAGAGATAACTTTTTCAGATTTTTCAATGCGCTCAAGTGAGGAACAGAAATCCGCTCTAGTCTGATTCTTTTCAGGTTCGATACAGAACCTAGTAGTTGGAAATTGTCCACTTCAGAATGATGAAAACCATAATTTGTCACGATAAGGACTTTTAGTTTAATCATTTTCTCCATGAACTCCGGAAAGGTGTACTTCTTAGTTTGAAGATTTAAAATCAGAACTTCTGCTTGGGATGGTTGTATGTCGGACCAATATGAAGCACAAGTTTCATCTGCAAAAACAACCCATATGATGTCAGTTGGGGAAAAGTAATCAACGGCAGTTTTAACATTTAAAAGTATAAACTTTAAAAACGGTATAACTAACCAGTTGACAGCGACAATATGCGGGCTGAGACCTGTTGAATAGTCTGTTTAACACACCATCCGCGATATTTTGACAACAAGCGGGACATCGTGCCTTGTTGCTTTTCCCCAAGCCACCATTGACTTTGATTTTCATTTATGCCAGTAATAATTCTCTTTCTCTGATCAATTGGTTCCCAGTTGTTTTGATAAATTGCAAGATCTCTTAGAAGATCATGGAGGACGACAAAGTGGTTATTGTAGCAGTAATTGTCTGAGTCACCTGTATTTCTCCTGGTAAACGAGCAGAAAAAATAAATAAATCTTTAGTAAAAGGAGAAATTATCCAACAAGATTATATAATACACGCTCTCTATTAGATAGAAAAATTACGAATTTCAACTTCTGACCTCAGAATGAGTTAAAGAAAAAAAAAATGTAGAGTTGCATGATGTGCGAAGATTACATTCACTCCAAGAGAAATGGTCATTTTGATATATTTACAAGTTACTGATTGATTCTCGCATGAACTACACATGCTATTGAATTGTTTATTTTAGAGTAAAATTCACCTTATATGTATATTAAGAAGCTGGGAAGGCAAAATAACTAGGCATCTCACCTTGCTACTAAAAGATTAGCCAGATTCATGGAGTCCAATTTTTTTATGATTTCCATTGCCTCTATGCCATCATCATCATCATCTAATTTGTACAATTCTGCCCACATGTCAATGAGAGCAGGAAGAGGAATTCTTTGATCTTCAGGAAATAACCCAAGGTCCATGAAGCACTCTTTGATGATGGGATTATCTTCCAATACATCCAAGATCTTTTGGAGGGAAGTAAGTAATTCAGTGTTGGAATCAAGTATACAATGACCTTTTGACAACTCCTCCACCATCTTTTGCCACAACTCAATAGACTGATGACTCAGTGATCTACCAATCACTTTAATGGCAAGCGGTAAACCCTTGCAATATCTCACAACCTGCATTTCAGTGCAAGCAAATAAGGTTAGTAAACAAAAGGTCGTACCTAGGTTATCTACCATGATATTGCTTTTGGGGTTAAGACACAGATTTCTACTCTCTAACTCATCAATAGTTTTATTTTAATTGCACGAGGTTATGTCCTTCCTATCTTGAAATGTCTACTTCAAGTGAATGACTTCAGACAAGAAGGGCAGTTATTGATTACACACCCATGTGTCAGAAAGTAAAGAATATGCACCTTTTGGACAATTTCTTCGTTAGGAATACTTAAACTGAATTTTGAACTGTTTTCTTCCAAGAGAGCGTGATGACGGAAAAGGGTCATTGCATCTTCATGAGCAAGGGATTTCAAGATAAATGGGGTGCCAAATTTAGGAAATGCAACCCTTGAAATCACCAAAATTTTATAATCAGACATCTGGAATTTAAACTTCTCAACAAGGGCTTCCGAGCCTGGCCAAACATCATCCAAAACCAACAACAGTGGACTTCCCTCAATTTTCCTCATCAAAATTTCCAACCGTTTAATTGCATCTTCATCACTTACAAACTCAGGCACGTGGTAGCCACAATGTTCAAATAATCTCTCTACGATATTCTTCAACTTAGGCGTTTGGGAGAAGGTGACAAACAAAATATTGTTCTTGAATTTACCTGGTGAAAGCAAAGAGATCTGTCAGTCCACAGCATTTGCTTTGATGTCTTGAACCAAACAAAAACAATATTTTATTACTAAATGAACGTCGAAGAACAGAAAAGAAAATAAATTAACTCATATCAAAAGAAAATGCTTCTCTAATCTGTTAAAGCGGTACTTGCAAAGAATATGATGTTCTCGAAGATGTAAAGACACGAATCAATCTATCAAAGGATATCAGTATACAGAAAGTATGAACTCTGCTTTAAACTGTCCTATATCACAGAAATAGGGATTCAAAACATTTGGCTTGCCACAATTTTCATCAGTTACATATAAACTTCCATACATGTTTGCAATTTTCAAACGAACATTTTTCATCCTTCTTCTACTATCTTTAGTGAGAGTTTAGTAGTTTATGACAGAGAATTGTATGTATGAGATAAAGGATATATAAGTGAATTTATGAAAGCATTGATGAGAGCATATCTATCACTACAAACAAATCTTCACAGAACTTTTTCTCGTCTGTCTTTTAATGTGTGATATATAAATGAAGTTATGAAGAATTGGTTAGGGGATAACAATCACTCTAAACAAAGTTCTTTATGAGTGTAGATGACTTATGAAGAATTGGTTAGGGGATCCACAAATGAAGTTATAAAGAATTAGTCAGCCAATTTAACAGCCATGAGAGAACAAAAGAAGAATGACCTCTTACCCTTGACTTCTTTATCCTTACAGAGCATTGTAGCCAAGGTTGTTTTACCAGATCCACCCAGGCCAGACAACAAAAGGGTGAACACACCTTCCTGGAGAACCTCCATCTTCAACTTGCTCAACAGTGGAACGAAGCCAACAGTAAATTCAGGGTTTTCAGGAACACCATAAGGACACTTAATTGGCGTTCCAGATCCTTTAAGTTTCTGCTCAAAATTCTCTATATCAAGAAGCTCAATAATCTCTCTTAACTTGTACAGTGTATTTTTTATATCCTTAACTTGTTTGTCATCCGAAGTAAGCGAATCGTTCTTCTCATGCACAAGTCCCTCCCCGTAGAGTGAAAACCAAGATAGAAATTTGGTCCACCACAAGCTCCGGGAGCATGAATTGCACACAAGCTCTTCCCCTGCATCTTTTTCTTTGACAAGAGTGATGATTTCTTCTCTGGGTGGATTCAAGTGTTCATTGTATTGCTTTATCTCATGCACCACTAGAGTCATATTTTTTAGGGTTGACCTAAGTATTCGCTTGCTCCTTTTGTTCTTCCTACCTCTTTCGACTATGTCCATGACCATTCTCATTGCATCTTGAAATCTTGTCAAAATAACAAGTTGATTGGTCTCTCCCATGATAGCCAATCTTTTGCTTCCTTACTCTGCTCAATCAAACAAGGAACAAGTTGTGAAAGAAAAAAGTCAGTGATGTTGCATAAAATTGAAATTTTAGAACAAAATGAGACAGTTATCTATATACTCTGAGACATCAAAGTCGAAAAGAAAAAACTTGTGCCTTCGAGAAAATTGCTCAAACCTCCTACGAATTTGTGTTTTTGCGTCTTGAGTCCTTCTTTTTGGGGATAATTTAATTTGCGATTTGGAGCGAAGCAACGGTAACTTGGTAGCTATTGAAATTGAAAAGATTAAAATGAGAGCGCGAAAGACAGTATTTATCAGTCATAGAAAGCCGGATCTGGAATCTGCGTTGAGTTCTTCGCGTTCGTTTCCAGTGACTTTCGCCGTTTGAAGACGCGTAAATGCTTTAATGAGATAATATTTAGGTTGTTTAGTAAAAAATATACATATATATTAAAAAAAGAACTTTTGTTTGATTTACGTTAGTCCCACTAATTAAAAAATCTGTGAGCTTGGCTAATTTTTTACATTTCATATTCCATCGTGCTTTACTACTACCAAGGGAAAGGTTCAAGTTCCTGGCTTTTGTTTCACTCCATTACCTTTTTTCTTTCTTATTTTCAACGTTCCAAACCAACCACAAGTTAAAAATCTGGACAAGGTACTTTGAAACAGGAGGGATTTTATCTTTTCTTATTTAATGAGTAAAAGAAAAATGATAAATTATATAATTTTCCACATCAATTAATATTTAGAAGAACATTTTGTTTTGGAAGTTCCATACACACAAAACTATACATATGATAAAATATTGTCTATTTTGGATCGAAGTTTCACAAATTTATTTTTAATATTATTTTAGAAATTCTCTTATCATTGAAAGAATATATGCGTATATAAATCCATAATCAATTCTTCTTTTACTCAATATTCAAACTTTGTTTGGAATTCAACACATTTCCCCAAATTCCAATTAGCATATTTTGATTTTTTATATACGTTCCAGTCAAGTTGATAGAAATTACAGCCTTAGACCGAGGAAGCTGTCCAAGATATTTAAAACGCAATAAATCACTTTTCGAGCGTTTTAAACGTACGTTCCTGCCGCGAAAGGTGGGGCGCGTGTAAGGTGGACAAAAATTATTCAATGGAAATAAAAAAAACAAACAACTATTGAACGAATCGGAATCTTGTTCAACAATTATTGCAGAAATCGTATGGTCTTAAATTATTGTCCTTATGCATGTGTTGTCACGATACTCTTCGGAAATTTCATAGGAAAAACAACATAAAAGACTTTTCCACGAAAAGTGGTGGAAACGTTATCGGCAACAACCACCACAAGTGATTTGTCAACTTTACATTTATGTATATATTAAATTTTCAATCAATAAAAATAAAATTTGGTGCATTTAAATCTCTTTTTTTTAAAAAAAATAAAAGATGGAATGAAGTGGTATGAGGAAAAAAGTATTTTAGAGAAAAGAATGGAGGGACAGGATTGTTTACCTGCAACCTGGATAGTAGGTAATGGATGGGCGTTGGAGAGGTTCTGCAAGAGGCGATTGATAAGCACGAAGATAAAGAAGCGAATGGTTGGAGAGGAGTGAGCGATGAAGCATGGTTGGATGGAAATGGGAGAAGGAGAAGAAGATATTGAAGGAAGCAGAAGAAAAGCAACGATAGAAGAAGAAGCTGAAGAAACAGAGAGAATAGAACTTATTGAATTTGTTAAGTGTAGAAGGAGATGGAGTTCAGTTTTTCTTCTCCGCCTTTTTCATACATCCAAGTTTTCCCATTTCTTTCGTCCTTGCACACCACGCACGCATCCCTTCAAACGACGCCGTCTTTATTTTGATAGTGCCAATATTGTATTCTAATCACTCTCAATTTTTTCACCTCACTTAGATGTTTTTCATGTTTTCTTACCATTATTACGTTTAGTTATGCTTTTTATATCAAATTTGGAATTGCTTCATTTTCTTCATTTAACTTTTTTAAAAAAATAGTTTTGGTCCTTTTAATTTAAAAAGTGCGTTTAGAGATTAAATATTAAAAAAAGTATTACAAAAACATTTTAAATATTCAAATTTAGTGTTCAATATTAAAAGTGTATTTTTTTATATTTGAGATATTAAAATATTTTTAATTTAAAAATTGAAATCAAATTCGTTATAAACTTGTGAGAGTAAAAAATAATAAAGCAGTTAGATGATCTGAAATGCAGTAATATATTAATAGATTTAAATAAGTAAGATATTTACCCTTAAAGCAAAGTAATTTATATTAAAAGGTTAAAAGAATAATTTTGATATATTATTTCAAATAGTAAAATAGTAGAGTACTTCATATATATATATAAAAGATTTTATAATTCTTTATTTATTAAAAAATGGCAGGTTTACAAATTTGCACAAATTATAATAATATTTAAATTATAAATAACACAATATTTGATTGTTTAATATCCGTTAATAGAATATTTGACATATCTTAACACTTTTACTTAAGTTGGTGCAGGGATATCATTCTCATTAAACAATCTTATTTGACATTCTTATTATCTTTTGAACATGTCCAATCTGCATCACTGTACTCTCTTAGCTTTTTAAGTTTTTATGATTTGAGAACAAAATTCATTCTCCAGAAGCGGACTTCAAATATCTCAAAATCCTCTCAACAAAATCCATATGAAGCTTTCGTGGGTCATGCATAAATTGACTAACAACATTCACTACATAGGTGATATCTAGACTTGTATGACATAAATAAATTAATTTTCTTACCAGTCTTTGGTATTTCCCTCTATCTATGCTTGTTGAATTTAAGCATTGAAAGAGTTTATGATTTTGTTTAATTGATGTATCAGCTAATTTACTCCCAAGCAGCTCAGTTTCCGATAGTAAGTCAATAGTATATTTTCTTTGGCATAGGAAAATGCCATGTTATGATCTAGCTATTTCATTATTGTTCTCTATTCTTTGGAGGTTGGAAATCCCGATTTCTGAAACCCTAGGTTGGTTTCTTCCTATTGGAAGAGATAAGCTCAAGCTCCAATTGCCTTATGGACCAAGTAAGTATTAATTCGAGGTTTAATAGATTGTTTATAATATGTTATATTGTGTTAGTCTGATAAATTATATTGTATGTGGATTGAAATATGATAAAATGGTGTGTTGAAGTAGTCGTAACCTGGTGAACTCTGGAAAATGAACTTTTGATATAGCCAAAATACATATTATTATTGTTTTAAGTTGGAACTTGTCTTTCTCTATCTATGTTGGGTGCT